>VWZG01008353.1:167259-284235 GCA_013396735.1 Grallaria varia
GGCGTCTCTACAAAACACTCCACTACTTCAACTACACAAGAAAGGTAGTGCAGAGTTCCCAAAAATACTATTACACAGCATTACATTATGCTACTATGGTTACACATCTTTTACAGTACCTAACATGGTGAGATGTCATTTCACCTGAGGTATACAAATAGAAATATATAATGAGAAAGATGAATTTCTACAGGTGACAAGGTACTTTTTACATTACTATCCATTTATATCTCATGTAATATCATACANGTTTATCACGGCCTTTCCCTCTGACTACCTAAAATTTGTTGAGACAAACATTAAATAACTTGTCTCCAGATCATTTTAGGTATGATTCTGTTTTGGTTTTTTCCCGTTTTTTCTACTATCTCTTTACTGATCTCTAATTGAGTAACTGCATATAAAACAGGCCTGCCAGTGCAATAAACTCCTCTCAAAATCCACTTGAAGAATACTTTATCTAAACAAAACAAAGGTCTTCCTGCATTTAAAAGTTAAAAAGAACCCAAACGAAACATGAACCCTGAAATCTGAGGGAAAAAAAAGCCTTGCACTTTGAAAAAAATAAACAAGAAGTTAGATGACCCATAAAAAGCAAAGCACAGGAACAAAAGGCTAGGGAAATAGATTATTACACTTTTGGGTAGCCAATCGTGGCTAGGCTACATTTTTGGGTAGCCAATAACAGTGTAAATAAAATACTGGATCAGCAGAGAGAAAGTGACAGCTACAGAGCAGGCAGAAATCCAGAGAGGATACATCAGAAACACATAAAAACATCTGAATATTGCATTTACTTGTGACTGTTCTAAGCAAATTGCAAACATACATCATAACTCACCAAAATCATAGCGATAAAAGTGCCAGCTCTCATAACGGCCTCCTTGCTGCTGATCTTCAAGACCCTTCTCTCCATATTTATCATAGTTCTTCCGGAGATCTTCGTCTTTAAGTACTTCATATGCTCTATTTATTTTCAAAAAATTTTCATGTGCATTTGGATCATTCTATGTAAGGAAGACTATAATTAGTAATTAATTAATAAACTGTATCATGCATGTAATGTTGAGAAAATAAACTCTGGAAATATTCTTATATCCCTACTAAAGATGTCATTTGTGATGGAAGCAGACATTGCACAGTAATCTCCAAACAAACTATAGTAAAGCTTTCCTGAAGCCAGATGTGTTCCCTTCATATTTCTTCATCCTTACTGAAGTACCAACTGAAATATACAGGAAACTGGTAGGAGGCTGTAACATTCACCAGTGATCCCTGTTCTTTCAACTCCCTCTCTTCAGTGGAAGAAAAGACTTACCATTTCCTCTATAATCTTTTCCACTCCCCCAGAATCCCCACTTGTCCAGTTCAAAATCTCTGCAATAAGGACAGGTTCGTCCCTTCTGCTCCTACAGTGTAGACAGATGCCCCCTTTTTTTATTTCAAAAGCATTTTAGTTCTAGGTAGTTTGAAATTAGAATGGTAACAAATCTGCCGACATTTTGAACCCCAGCTTGGGCTCTGCACTGGTGCAGTGTAATAGTGGTGCACAAAAGATGCCACACACTCCCACTCTTTCAACTTCTGCTTACACGTTCCATTCAAAAGACACTTTTTCCTAAGGATTCTTGACTTATTTAGATACACAGGAAATTATTATTATGGAATGTGTCTAGTGGCTTCATTTTCTATACATCATCTTTAGTGTTGGAAATAACCTGTTGAAAAGTCTTTAGTAGTGTCTGCATACTTGGCAACTACAGAATCTGACCCAAACGTCACTATTTTGAAGGTATGAACATAGGGAAAACAACACTTGCAGTTAATAGGTACAACTTGGCATTTCTAACTTCGTTGACATTTTCCTTTCTTTTTGAGCTCTGTTAGAGGCTCCAATGCAGCCTGTGAAGGCAGGCCCTGGAATACTGCTGTCTTTTGGGGCTCCATGCAGGTGCAGTTTTACATATAAAGATCTAAACCCTCATATTTCCTGTGATTTTTGGCTTATTTCAAGTCATTTTGCGGAAAAATGATGAAGTTTAAAAGTGTTATCTTTGCATTTCAGAAATATGGTAGCACAGATTGAGCCGTTCCCAGACTTCTCTAGTTAGTCTAGAGCTCTTTATAACCTCCATTGTTATGGCCTCGCAGTCCCTAAATTTCTGTTTTGTCCTATGTGATACTTGGAAACTGATGTCTCAGAACAGGCTGTTTTTATTTACTAAGCTGAATGGAAACAGAAACTCATCAGTTTGTCAACAAGGTAATACGGTACACATGTAAGTTTTCCTCTATTGACAAAAATATAACTGAGAGTTAAAGAATCTTGACTCTTTTTACTACAGCAATTTAACATAGCCCAAATTCAACAGAACCATGTATGGCAAGTAAGTTTTTTGTAAATTTTCTCCGCAGGAAATCTGAGTTGAACCATGTTATCAGGTGATTACACTGCTTCACAATAACAAAGAAACTTTTTGGATAAATTAAAAGCACTTTTTGTTTAAACATTAAGATCACAGAATAAATCACTGAATACTCTGAGTTGTAAGGGACCCACAAGGACCATCATCGGGTCCAACTCTTAGGTGAATGGGCCCATACAGGGATCCAACCCACAACCTTGGTGTTACTAGTACCAGGCTCTAACCAACTGAGCTACATTAACTCAACAACTTCGACTTGTTGAAGATGTAACTTACCTGATTTTTATCAGGGTGCAACTTTAATGCCAGCTTTTTGAATGCCTGTCGTATTTCTCTACTACTTGCTTCTTTGGATACTCCAAGTAAACTATAGTAGTCCTGATCAGTGCACACAAGAACTATTACACATACTAAAACTAGCAATAAAGATCTTTTGGAATATCTAATATAATCTCCTTTGGATGCTAAGAACTCCATTATGAAGCTTTTGGAAGTTTTACAGGTTCTGATCTGGGCTGGCTTTGGGAGGAGTCTCCAGTGAATGTGCCAGTGTTCAGAGACACAGGTGTACGTGTGGCAGAGCTCTTCCAAGGGCTGGCTGCTCTACTTCATGTCACCAGTCTTGCAGAACTTACAACCTGTAAGAAGAGGGAGGAAAAAAAATACTACTTATTCAATAAAAATAGGTTAGTAACGAACCCCACTAGTAGCTTGTGCAGACTGCACGTGAACAATAAGCTTTTCGATGTTTAATTGCTTTCTCTCTGCAGACCACACAGGGGACAGACCGTCTCCTCATGGTGAATGAGGTAACCACGCAAAGCTCCCCTGAATGACACCAAATGCCCCTCACCTGTGGCACATTAAAGCAGCTCGGGTTACCTCGGCTCGTTTTTCCTTCCAGCTCACCTTCAGCAGCGCAGGGAGGGCATTTCTTCCGTGGGGGCCGGGTGGCTCCGAGCCCACGGCGGGGCGGGCGCCCCTCGCACACACAGCCGGAACCCGCCGCCGGGGAGGCCAGAGGTACCGGGGCCGGGCGGGCGGTACCGGCGCCGTGCCGGAGGTACCGGGGCCGGCCGGGCGGGCGGTGCTGGGGCCGGGGCGGCCGGGCCAGGCGGGAGGTAGCGGTGCCGGGGCGGGGCTGCCGCGGCGCTNCGGGGGTCCGGCTCCTCTCAGCCGCTCCCGGAGGGGCAACCAGGCCGCGGGCCCGCCCTCGGCCCGCCCTGCACTGCCGGGGCCGCCCCCGCCTGGCCTGGCCTGGCCTGNGAGGCCAGAGGTACCGGGGCCGGGCGGGCGGTACCGGCGCCGTGCCGGAGGTACCGGGGCCGGGCGGGCGGGCGGTGCTGGGGCCGGGGCGGCCGGGCCAGGCGGGAGGTAGCGGTGCCGGGGCGGGGCTGCCGCGGCGCTCTCCCCTCCTCTCGGCTCGNGTGGTGGAGTTAAGCAAAGCCCGCCCGAGCCTCTCGCCCGGTCCGTGCCCTGAGGCCGGATGGCCCCTCAGGGCGATTCCCCGCGGCTCGGGCAGAGGCTCCCTGGGGCGGGCGCGGCGCTGCCGGTCGGGTCTCCCCGCAGGCCCCGCTCGCCTTCCCTGGCACGGGTGCGGGGAAATGTCCGCGAAGAAAGAGGCCCGAGGCACTGGCTGAGGGGCAGAGGGTGCGGGATCCCTCCCGGACGGCTCCGGCTGCGCCGCCTCGCCGAGGTCAGGCTTACAGCCCGCTCCAGGCGAGGGTTAGGGAGGGGCTGAGCAGCGATGGGTGTTTTGGAGTGAACTTCTTTTAGACGTTCAGATCGGGTTAAGAGCTATTAAGCTCTTAATAACAAGTTGTTGCCGTCTGTGGAGACAAAAAATACGCGGTTTTGTGAGCAGGGCCCGGAAAGCAGGTTCTCAAGTACATGTACAAGAATTTCTGCTTCAAAGATAATTCTGGATCATATTGCAATGCCTGTAATCCGGAATTTCTTGCCTTTTGCCCCTCTGTGGACTTGTTTTGTTTGAAGTTATGTCAAAAAATCTTATGGTTTGCTCTCAGAACTTGCTCTCGTTTATGTACGTGAAACAAATGAGTAGTTCCAATCTGCTTCAAACTTTATCAAACTGACACAGGAGTACCAAAGGTTCATTGTCGAAAGGGAATTGATTCTCTTTGCATTTGCTTCTTAGTCCCATCTCCCTGAATAAACGTGTCCATTGTGAAATATTTCGGGGAAAAAAACCTAGTCAGCAATTACAAAAATACACTCCAGTATAGCGTACCTGAGAAATCAGTTTCTAATCTTCATGTTGTTACAAACCAAAACATCTGGGGTGAATGGTGTAATGATGAAAAACATCTTCTGAAACAGATTTGTGTTTCCTTCCTAGTGGTTATGTGACAAAGCAGGTTAGTGAATGGTTCCATTGTTTCTAAGTTTCAGTTTTCGGAATTTAAATGAGACTGCCTATAGAAAGACTGACTTTTTGTTGCAACCTTTGTTTCTCTATATGTATATTCAGTGACTTGGCATCTTTCGGATGGGGTGGGGATATTGACTTGCAGTTGTCAAACGTTCATGTAGCACATGATGGTACATAAAGTCTCTCAGGTTTATAAAGAAAAGAATGCATATAAAACATAGGAAATGCGTCAGTCTGAAGTTAGTTAACTATCTGTCTAGTGTATCTTCCCTTTTTCGAACACTTCACATAGAGGAATATAAGCAACTGCTAGATAAGCAAAATCAGTTCACTCCCTCTCTGAACTCTCACGCAGCAGAGAACTATATATTGTAAAAGGGGTAAAAGCTCTCCTGTGGAGCAAGAGGAATACGAGGGTAGGCATTTCACTCATGATTAAAATTTTAATAATAATTTTAACTTGATTTAAATTAATGTTATATTTTTATAAACAGCGCATGTCTGAAAATACTCAAAATATTTGCTTTAATTCCTAAGGGTAGTGATTTCCTTCTGCTACTCCACTGTTATTTTTGTCAGTGGCTTTGCATGCCTTATTTGAGTGTTAAAGAAGATGGTGAGCAGATACTCTTATATAGTCTTAAGGATTCTGACTAGCCTAGTTTTATCATATTGCTGCAATTTTTTTCCAAGTTGATATTCTGATTTACTCAATAAAATGCTTCAGTTTTTTGTTGTTTCTTTGTTGTGTGTTTTTTTTTTTTTTTTTTACAACTGATATTTTTTATCAAATTACATGTCTGCATGTCTAGATAAGAAAATGTGGTTACCTCTCTTTGTGCACTGTACTGGTCATAAATAAAGATCCTATGCTGTGCCATAGTGGCATTTCATCAGTTAAGGAATATCTATGAATATTTTGGTTTTTCTCCTGCTCCTTGGTGCAGGCTTGTGTTTGGTCAAGAGGAGGAGGGACAGCTGCAAAGTTCTGTGGAATTCTGAGCTGCAGAACACTGAGCAAGAGCCTGAAAAGAACCAGGAAAAGCTGCTATAGCTTAAAATATGCAGCATACCCTAATGCTGGGGCCTTTGGCTTATGTAAAGGGTGAAATGACTCCGTCCCTAATGACTTCACCTGACTCACAAGCTACTTAATTCACACTTCCCTTTGCGACAGGCATTTATCCGTCTGCTTGTGTAAGTGTAACTTGAAGTGTAACTAAGCAGGGCCATTTGTGCACACAGTATATTACCTTTTCTCACCAATTTGAATCCTAAGCCCCAAGAACTGAATGAAGTTTGTTCTGATCCGAGGTTGTCTTTAGTAGTCACACAGTTAAGCAAGCCCCTGGCTTAGTGATTGTATTGTTGTTTTGTCTGTTTCTTCTTTCTACTATGTTTGTTTTGAATCAGGAACTTAATATAATTGTGAAAGCCTTCCCTTTGCTGGAATTACCATATCAAATTAGTGAAGATTTTACACAAACTTTCCCCACTATGTTTCAGTCTCTTCTTTTCATCCCTCTCTTCCAACTGTGTGATTGTGGCTTTGTAGAACTATGTAACCTGATTTTCTTTTCCCCTGGGGACAGCATACCTTTGCCTAGTCGTCTTTCTTTTATTAAAAACTTTCTAAGCAATTTTGTTTAACCTTCTTCATTATCTTCTCAAATCTTTCACACTCATCTGTAGTTGTGTCTTACTGTCATGGTAGCATCCATATCTGTATCTTGTTTAGAGTTGATTTTAAGGTTTTCTTAAAATAATTTCGTCTTATTTTTCCTGTTTTGCTGGTTTTGTTTTTGTAAAGGGAGTAAAAAGGGAAAATCTAAAATACTGACTTTTAAATTAGGACTATTTGAAATAAAGGAACGCAGTAAAATTATGAAAAAACCTTAGTATTATCATGAAGAAATAGGAAAGAAGTGGACAATTAGGTTTTTCATATGTATTAGAAAATAGAAACTAGGTTGGTAAGTTAGTATTGGTTTTTAATTAATTATCCAGTTAATGCAGTGCATGCATAAAATTACTTTGTAATTTAAATTTAGAAAGCCAGTTGGAAAGAATGCCATCAAATAGCATTTTATAGAATATATAAAATGTTTAATTAAGCAGTAAAGCTATGTAAACCATCTGCTTCTGTTTAAATAGCCAAGATGTTAGAGAGCCATTTCTTGTAATTTAAAACATCTATGCATTTTTGATTGCTTTAAAATTAGCATTCAGCTTTCCTAAGGACTTATTTTTTTCCTGCAGTGAAATATGCAATGATTGTTAATGAAGAGGACTCTGAAAAGAAATTCTGTTTGTTTTAGCACGTTTTGAACTTTAATGTATCAATTTTTGTCATTTAAGTGTTTTATTCTTGCTAGCAGTTTAAAGAAGATCAAAAGCTACAGTAGACTGCTGCAGTTTGAAGCTTTCTGTACAATGCGTGGTGGGTAATTTATGAGGAGCTGGGGTTTATTTTTTTCCATTTGTCAGTGGGGCCTTTTTCTGCAGACTATTTCAGGGATGCTTAGTAGCTGAAAGTGTCATGGCATACACCTCTCTCAGGCTGAGGTGTCTGCACACTGATTCCTTTGCAGGCTGCTGAAGAATCCACATGAACTCGGGTGAATCAGGTAACTCATGTTATGTGGAGCTGGCAGGAGAGGGGGGTGTGAGCAGAAGGGGTGTCTCTTCAGTCATTCCCAGTGGCAGAATTCCTGGGGAGTGCTGGCACAAATGAAAGCCACCTGCCAAATCCAAATTAAACCCTAAGCATTCAAAGGAGCTCACCCGGAATTCTGTCGCCTTGTTAGCAAACTTCCAAAACTTCCTGTAAAGGGAGTGTGGTGTATTGAAGAGGCAGACCTGTAACTGTCTGTAACTTCCAGGTTTATTTGGAGATTCTGTGATGCAGTTGAAAAGCTGTTTGCAAGGTGCAGTTGGGCAGTTTCTGACAGCTTCAAAAGGATGAGGAGATATAAAATGAGGTATGGCTGTGGGGGCAGAAGCTTCCTGTAACATGTACGTCACGGTCTAGAGGTTTCTTTACAGATCTTGAACACAAAAATATGCTTTCTGTCTGACTTGATCTGCCAGTTGTTAATCTTTTGAATTCCTGATTATGATGTTATAAAGTGTTTTTCCCCATGTACATTCCAGGGACTTGTGCCTCACTGTTTCCTAATAGCATCACAGAAATCTTTGTAACCGTTTTGATGCACAATTTAATACATACAGACATTGTTATAAGAACATAAAGTGGTAACACCAATGCTTTTGTAAGTCTAAGTAGAATAAATTGTTTAGTACAAATAAGCTTTGAGATCCATTATTTTATAGCTGAAGAGATGTTCAGAGATGGCTTCACTGTAGCCCACTAAAAGGTTAAAAATTTGGACAGATTTGATTCCAAAACTCTTGTTTTCCCTTACTCTGTCATGGTGTAACAGTTTTTCCTAATTCAGTAGGAATTTAAGGAGGGGATGACTAATTTGTATACAAGGCATCTCTAAACTTGTCTGGGTCTTCAAAAACTCCACATCTGCAGTGAGACTTCATATAGAGGAGTATGCAATCCACAGCAGTGTAGCAGCTGGTGGAGGTGTATCCTTGAAGGAGTTTTTATTCAAGAAAACAAAAAAATAACAGCAGTGCAGCTCTTCAGAAAGTCTAAAACCAAAGCAGAAACTTTGAAAAATGATAGATTTGTCTCTTTAGAGAGAATAGCAGTGGCAGTCTTCTGTCAATGTACAGTACAAAAGGAAACAAATGGAAGCAGCTCTTAATAGTCACAGTATTTAGCCAATGTGATTTAAGATGAGTGTGTTTCTTCTCATTTATAATTTAAAATTCCCTTTGGGCATTTCAGATTTTTAGCAGCCTGCTCCAATTCTGCTGACTTACTGCCCCTTTGGATGCTGCGCGGGCCCCTTTTCAGCAATTCTGAGCTGTCTGGCCCTGTTTGCAAGCGAAACAAAGCATTCTTAGTGCACTACTGAGATTTCCCATCTTTGCAAACCACATGCTATGGCCCATGGACAGCAAATCAAGTTGTTGACTTTAAGACGATGATATGAGTTAGGATGAAATGAGACAAGTCTATTTCTCCTGCTTCTTCCCTTCACTGCCAAGTCTTGTGCCTTAATGTCAGGTCTGCTGGGACGTGTGTGGGGTGTATGTGTTGTGGTGCACATGTGTGGCTGGATGACTTGCTCCAGGCTGAAGCCCAGATTTTCTGCTCTCACCTCATGGATTTATGCCTGGGTGCTGTGCTCTTCATGGAGTGCCCCTGTAGACCCTTTAGTCCAAACTGAGCTACTTGGACTAGGAAAAGCTGTACTTACAGGAAGCAGAGACCAAAGTTAAAAAGTAGAAAGAAGAGTCAGTCATTAGGCAAACTGGGTTGGAGGCGGCAGAGCTGGATGATTTTAGGCTAGGAGATACCAAATTGTGTTTGTTGAAGGCAGTGAAAATGACTGCTTAGTCATATTGGGTTAGCTATTTAAAGAGTAGTATTTTTCCTACTAATGACATAGGTCATGATCTTTTAGTCTCACTGATGAACAATTATTCACAAAGATTATTATTCTTGCAGGGTGGATCTTCAGAGCAAGGGGTTCATGATGTGGCTGTTTGGTGCTATTTACACAGGGTACCTCCCCTAGTCCGTGTACAAGTCTGTCAGGTCTGCATTCTGCTGCCTTTGTCCTTCAGTATTTCCTCATGGCTGTTGCATTTCTTCTAACCTGAACCATAACATGCAGCATGTAGTGGAAACCATAGGTCTTCAGCAAATCTCTATGTATTCTCATGCACAGTAGGAGCAAACGGTGGCAGCTGCTTTGCAAACTAGAAACACAACTGTTCTGTTGTCACTGAGAATTAAAGTCATCTCCCCTTTGGGCACATAGGTCATTCCATTGGTTTTGTTTAGTATTTTAGTATTGAAGAGTGAAATAGGTGTTTGACTGCTGTTGTTTACAGTGATGATGCTGCCCTTTCCACTTTGCAAGTAGATATTTATTCATTGTGGACATGTTCTGGAATAAATGAAAGAGCAAACTGCATACACTTACATTCTCTATTAACACGACTTCTTCTACCTCTATTGTAGCTGTCTTAAAGTACAATGGGGTTTCTGCATTAGGTATCAAGCCTAATTTGGTTTCTGAAGGCGGCCTTGTGAGAAAAGCATTCGTTTCTACTGGTATGTCATATATCATTGTTTATACATCTGACTGTGTAGGGTGCTGCAGTTTAAGCCTGTGAGATAAATCAGTTTTAAATTCTCTGTACTATTTGCATTGTTCATTTATTTACATTGTATTTACAACTTTGGATGAACAAAAATGTTTAAAACTCCCAATGGATAAACCAAATACATTAAATTTCTTGTGATTCACATTTAGATATCTTTAATGAGCCTGAGGAATGATCGCCAACTAAACTGAGCTCATTAATTTAAAACTGATGTTAATGACATTATTTTAACTGTATTCCTTTTAAAATTGTTCCCTGTGCTCCTGTAAAATTCATGATCCATAAATAGATTCTTAATTCATGCTCTGAATCATCATACAGTTATAACTTCTACGGTGGAATTGTAATAAAGTGAAGATTTCTAATAAACACTAGCTTTTTAAAGCGTCTATCAATTCAGTCAGCACTTGAGACTCTTGCAATATACATATATGCTAAAGTCAAAAAAACAGTGTTTCATATGCCCCTTGTGGTTGCTGGGCTGGATCCTGAACTGCTTTCCTTGTGGTGTGAACTGGTGTAGTTTTATTGAACTCCCTGGGAACTTTCACAGTGTCCTCTGCATAGCTCTGGACATCTCATCTTTTTTCAACTTCTTTACTAAGTGGTGTTTGAATTTAAAAAAAAAAAAAAAAAAGGCAAGCTTTTTTGATTTTTTTTTTTTTTAACTCTGTCCTCAATTTATGTTTAATGTGAAAGTTTGTAATAAAATGTGATTTCATATAAGCAAATTATAATGATATTAATAGCACTATTGTGAAAGAAGCACTATTCAATGTAAGAGGAAACTGTTGAGCACACATGGTCTCAGTTCTGTAGGCACTTTGCATTCATGTGCATTTGTTTAAAACCCTTCAGGTTTGGGTTTTTTTTTTTAATACTTTAAAAAGAAAAAAAAGAGGATGTTTGTGTGGGTGAATGTTTGCAGAACTTAACTCTCTACAATCAAGGTCATAGACTCAGCAGCTACAGAAATGCCATAATGAATTCGCTTGATCCAAGAATTTATCAGAATATTGTGCAAGTCAGTTACTGTGATTCATTTTTGTTATGTAAACTATCATTCATACATTGCAAATCAACATGCTTCAATCCTGACTGCCTTTGATATTTAAGCAATTTTTAGCTGCCTGGCATTTCTTCAAAATTGCCATATTTACTAAGAGGTTTGTAGTTGCCTTTAGAGTAAATAACTTTACTATCATCATTCAGCCACGGCTGTAGTTTAAGCTGGCTGTGCTGGGGGATGTGTGGCCTTGCAGTGGCGCCTGGGTCTCACATAGGCTCAGGTCCCACCTGGACCTGCTTCCCTGCTACACTGGGGCTGCCGCTGTGCCGAGGGTGTGTGACTGCAGACACTTGTCTGAAATGGACTGTGGCACAAAAAAGCTGCAACTCACCGATCTCAGCGATGGGATGGAGGGGTGGCAGTAATGTTATGAAGCGTGATGGATCAGAAGGTACCAAGCTCAGTTGGAAGGGATGTTTTTAACTTCTCTGCCTAAGAAGGGAGAAAACATGGCACTCAGATAGGATGTGGCAATTTAGTGCTCAGATGTCTCTGCTTTGACTCTATCCCATCTGCGTTACAAATCAGAGCTCCCAGAGTGTGCTGCCTTGGTTTGGATTAGGAATATTAGCTTTGGCTCAGCCCCAGACCAAACAGTCACCAGCTACAGGACCAGCTACAATGAGAGCTTGGAGCTGCAAAGTTACCCTGCTAGAGGTAGGGTAGTGAGATGGCTGCTGATTTCCCCAAGGAACTCAGTAGTCTAGTGGTTTAAGATCATAGGACTGTTTAGGTCGGAAAAGACCTCTGAGATCATTGAGTCCAACTGCAAATTTTTCCTCATATCCAAGATAAATCTCCCATGGCACAACTTGAGGCCTTTTCTTCTGGTCCTCTCAGTTGTTACATGGGTAAAAAACCAGATCCCTCCCTCTCTACCACCTCCTTGGAGGTAGTTGTAGAGTGATAAGGTGGGTCCCCCCTAAGCCTCCCATTCACCAGGCTGAACTACCCCAGTTCCCTCAGTCACTCATCAGAAGATTTGTGTTCTAGAGCCTTCACCATCTTCATTGCCCTTCTCTATACACACAGTCTAGACTAACTACTTAATTTATTCATGGTTTAACTTACTTTTTATAGGATGTTTTCATAAAATTATTTTAATCAGAATAAATCCTACTGTGCTTTCTGATGGTGTCTTGTGGGATGCAGTACTTTCAGATTTGGGGATAAATGTTGACTGAAACTCTTTTACATAAAATACGGAGCTACCAAAAGGGATTCACCTTGAACAAACTTAAAGTGATAATGGTTCATTCCTTTGTTTAGAAGGTAACATTTTGAAAAATAATCATTCTTAAAAAAACCCCAAACCAAAAAAACATCTTTTACGCAGCTTGTGGTAAGCTGTAGGACTTGTGAAAGACATCAGGGAGCTAATAAGAATTCAAAGCAAAGTGAGCTTTGTAGAAGGTCCTGAATTAATTGTGTGTTTGAAAACTTAGATGATGCTGTATGTAATATTTGACAATCCTTTCCAATCCATAATAATGGATGCTAGCCTGTTTTACTAATAGCTAAAACTAAAAGGAAGTCTTAACTGCATTAGTAATGAAAATCTGTGTGATATAATTACACATGTAATTTTGTGCTGAAGAATAAAGAAAGGAAAATATGACATAATGCATTTATTTCTATTTGTCTTGGCGCTTACTCCCTAATATAAGGTAGTTTAAAAAAATGAGAAACTTTATTAGAATACAGTTGCTCTCTAAGCCAGCAGTCCTATTAGCTGTCTGAACTCTGGAATATATGTACGAAAAGCCTGGGGAATGCATAATGCCATTCAACATATTCTTCTTTTAAGCACTACTACTGTTTAAGAGATTGTACAGACAGTTTTCTGTGTTTGTCCAGTGAATTTAAGAAAAACAGATAGTTAAGACATCAGACTCTGTTTGTTCCTTTTCCCTGTATGAGACATTCACTTTAGGAATGGATTTGTTGATCCTTGTGGGTCCCTTCCAACTCAAAATACTTTGTGATTACATGTGATCCTGTGACTTTGTAAGGATGTCTGTGATACCAGCCCTAGCAGTGCAGTGCACCTAGAACATTGCAAAGAAAAAATGTAAGTTAAGTGAAAATCTGCAGTGGGGAAAAAAAAAATCTGAAAATATTCCTAATTGTTCTGAAGAAAACTAAATAGCCTTCTTAAACTAGTGATGTGCTAGATGATTTGTTTTGTATTAATTTTTTTTAAAGTACAGTATGGAGCTTAGATTAAGAACTGTAGAGCAAAACAAGGATGTGAATCCTTGCATTAGGAAGTGAGGGAAGGATTTATGATTTTTTTTATATCTCTGTCAATGAGAAATTCTAATCCACATGTTTGTTTTGGTTGTAACATGTATTTGCAGCTCTGTTAATTGCATCTATGTAGTTGTCAGGTTTATGAAGAAGTAATGTTCTTATTGTTCTAGAAGAGGCTGTCCAATCTACAACACAATATATTTGTATTAGAGCAAGGTATTGTGTTTCCTTTCCCAATGAGTGGGAAACAAAAGAATATAAAAACACAAGGCTGGGCAGGTGTGAGATTTATACTGAGATTTTATACTTTTAAAAGTTTTGGTGGTGGTTTGTTTTTTCTTTTTTTTTTTCTTTTTTTTTTTCCTAGTTCCATTCTTTTGGTTTAGCAGTTTATAGAAACTGTAATGAAACAGCTTATTGTTGTAAAATTCTTGTGTGCCTTGTCCGTAGGATCCAACACTGCTGCTTATATTAGGTGGAAGAGGAGGTACTAAATGTTTGCATGGAGCTGCTCATGGCACTGTGTCAGGGACTGTATCCTGAGACTGACAATGTGATTTCCCTTTGCTTAGGGAAGGAAAACAAACGATGCCAGTCTTTTGTCTCATTCAGCCCACTCCCCCACGTATGCTGCTTCTGTTCTGCTTCTCTGGTGTATTTGGTGCAGAAAAGCAGACAGCTCAGTCTTCTGGGTGGAAGACAAGAATCCTACTTCCTTTAGTATGGGTTATAATAAAATTTTCACTAGTTGATGGCAAAAGTTGTCCATCTAGTTTTTGTACCCTGCTCCAGTTACTGTGGAGCTAATAATCTGCTTGCATGTTCTCGTGCTTGTTTCAGTGGGAAAGCATCCACTGAGCTGAATCAAACAAGATCAAACTCCAGGTTTCTGTGAGTTCTACTTGAATTACTGAAACAAGTTTAAGAGTTGTTCAAGGGGAAAGGGATACTTTTACATACACATAAGGCATTTATTTAAATATATATATTTTTTAAAAATACAGAGAGAGGATTATGCATCAAAGCTTAGCTTAAAGTTTTTGAAATATATCAAAACTAATATGATGTCATATTTTCCTTTCTTTATACTTCAGTGCAAAATTGCATGTGTAATTATACAATATTTGGAATTTGGGATAATTATAAGGAATGGCAAAATTTACTACACTGTGTTAAGAATTTAATTGACCTATACAAATACATAAACCTATTAAATGGGGAATGTGAATTTTTTTTTTCCTCACTAAGTGGCCTTTTTTTTTGAAGGCGAGTAGGATGTTGACACATATAAATGACCTATGAAACCTTACAATTCCAAGTTTGTGTCAGAGATAAGACTCTAGAGGGAGCCCATATCACAGTTTTCTGCATTCAGAGAAGTGGCTTTACAGAGATAATAAAACTTTCTACTAATGTATAATTTAAAGTAAAATTTCTTCTGGGTTTGCAATGCAATGCCAAAAAAATATCACAGTACTGTAGGACACTTGTTTGCAAACATCTTTAGAAATTTCTCAATTCATAAAGTCAGTTCTACCTCACCATTATCTGCATTTTTGAATACGATGAAAGGAGTACAATACAGCAATCTTCATTCTGGTGCTTACAGAGTAGAAAACAATTTATGACAGTTCTCTTTTAAAGTACTCTCAAGATACTGTGAATGCAGTAACACAGAGGAAAGGTTTAAGTCCATGTATGTTGTGGCATTCTACTTGCTCAGGCAATGTGGAGACATGAGATTTTTGAAAGTCTGTTAGAATTTTACATTTGCTTGTGGATGCCTGTATATTGCATAGAACTTCCTGCCACATGTCAGTGAGCACACAAAGTATGGTTGATGCAGAAATAACTTCTTTAGTCATGGTTTCTAACCAGCTAGCTGTGTGTCAGTAGACATTGTGCAGAAGACCTTGTGTAATGTCAGAGCTGCTTACGGGTTACGGCTGTAGTGACTATTTAATTGTGGTCCTTAACCTGTTGATTGCATTTTTTCCTCACTAAAGAAAGAGGTTTTAGAATTTAGTGAGTTTTTTTTCAAGACAGATTGCTTAAGGCTGCACCTGCACTGCGTGATGTAATTTGCATTCTGTGGGACTGTTCTTCCTGCCTGTGACACTTCCAGGTGACAGTGCCCACCCTCTTTCTGTAATGTAGTCAAAATGCACATTCAGATCCACAAGATGGGAAGTGTTCCAAGTTTCAGTCTGGATGCAGTTGAGCTCACCCAAAGTGAGAGCCCAGATGAGAGTTAAATGCAATCTTTCATTTCAGCTGCCCAGCCTTATGTTCACTGTGCTGAATGACTTCATTTCAAGGAACTGCGAGATGTAATGTTTCCAAAATTTGTATTAATAGAGACTAGTGGAGAAACCGTGTTGTTTTCAGAAAATAATAAAATACAGTATTTATTAATTCTGAGAGCAGTTTCCGTATTTCATGTAGCAATTTTCAGGGGAGTCAGTATAGAAGACATTTAATATCCTAATTGCAATTTGTTTAGTCTCCAGGTTTATAAATGTTGGAGCTAAATCCATCACGCTCTGTTCACAAAGACAGTGTTCAGCATTGACTGCTTTTTACTTGTGTTCAGATCCCTTTGTCATGCTTCTAGCTAACACCAAGCATTTTTTTTCCCAACACTTCACATTAGCAGAAGATTATGTAAGGGTATACTGCAATTTATTCACAGGGTAAGTAGTATCAACATGGTATTTACAATTCAAATAGGAGCAGAGATATATGCAATTTATCAGGACACACTCTATCCATCTGTTACACTGCGCTCTTAGAATGCTCTGTAACAGAAAACACTAACCCAAACATCTTTCCTCAGCGTGTATACCATTTGTCACTATGCACTATACTTGTGATTTGCTCCTGACTGTTTTTTCCAGACTATTGTGGTCTTGTCCTTATAATTACAAAGAAGTTGACTGAAGTAGCTTTGCTAAGATTAGTAGGAAATTACTTCTAATAGTTAAAAATCTCAGTCGCTTGTGCAACTTTTTAAAATTAGCAGCTGTTATGGATTTATGTATGTGTTTTAATATATCAAACTATATTAATTGAAAGATTGTATACATGTAGTGCAAAACTGTTATTGTTTCCATGTTTTGAAGAGTGTTCAGTGCTTTTTTCCAAAGCTCTCTGCCTGTGGCACAGAATGAACACAGAACTGCTAATTTTATAGACCGTTGTGGTGCTTATCATGGTTGTACAAAGAGGTTTGTAAATACCAACCAGCTAATTTTCACAACATACCTCTGTAGCAAAGGAATATTTCTATTCCCATTTTAAAACTGGCAAATATGATACTCAGATTAATACTGAAGTAACAAGTAACTTTATGTGCATCTCTAGGGAAAAGAAAAAGCAAAAACTGCATAGCTATCTGAAAATGAACATTAAGCCTAGACCTTGTACTGGTTCCACCTCTACTGGTAGAGCTTACTAGCACTCCTCTTTTCCTGAAGGTCTGTGACATAAGCACGTTCTTACCCATTCGAGTAAAAACAAGCTGAGTTAGTTGAAACAGTAGGAGTATAGTTCTTCTGATACAACTTCTCTTTCTTACTGAAACAGGCCAGGGTATATTATCATACAGCAAATAGACATCAGATTTGGAAGGTGTGACACCCTATTTCAGGAAGTAGAACAATAAGCAGCTGGAGATAGAATGACTTATTAAGCCCTTCAGCTAACATGGTGACACCAAGAAGAGAAGATAGTCTCAAGTTTGCAGGCTACGTACAGCTTCATAAACTGTCATGTTAGGAAATCTTTTATAAGTTACTTGCTACTTTTCCATTACCAAAATAATTTGTGTTTGCTCCACAAAGGCATGTGAAACTCAGTTTGGCTTTGTCAGTTTCCCGCCTTCTCCATGTTCACTCACCTGTTGTCTTGGGGGATTTGACTCTAAAAGGCACCTGGTAAAACTGTTCAAGTAGCTATTTCTGGTAGATGTGGCGCATAACAAGTTCAAATGGGGGAGTCTCTCTCTAAAGGACTGGCCGTGGGGGCAACGTTCTGTGTGTTTTTTCAGACAACAGTTGACCTGGCTGGGACTGATGTTTTAAACAGTATTCGGGTGTTGGTGGAAAGCTGTGCTTGCCAGGTTTCAGAACTTCAGGTTCCAAGAGTCTGGAGAAATACACAGACCCCTGAATCTCAGAAGTTTCTGGTAGCTGGAGATAAAGGTTTCTGGAGGCAGTGAGAGAAAGGACCTTTGACAGAAGCAACAACTCCCAAATGGTGAGGGACTGAGGTTACGGAGCTGTGAAAATTTTCTGGAAGCGTAATTTGGAGGAAAAAGGCTATTTACTTCTTTGAATGATTGACTATTCAATCAGTAGCAATTTACACATTTCCATTAGACGAAGCTAAAGTGTATGCATCATACCTATGCATTTAGAGAAGAATTCTAGTTTTCTATAATTGTTTACATGAATAACAATCTTGAAAGGAAATAACTGAAAATTAATTGGAGACTCTGCTTCCAGTCATTTATACAATTGTATTTTAAGATAAAAGTCTTGATGTGTCCTTCAAACAGAATTGGCTTACCTTTTTGAATTAAAGGTGATTGC
Source organism: Grallaria varia (assembly GCA_013396735.1). Lineage (NCBI taxonomy): Eukaryota > Metazoa > Chordata > Aves > Passeriformes > Formicariidae > Grallaria > Grallaria varia. Next base: position 185,245 of record VWZG01008353.1, read on the forward strand.
TAACCTGCAAAAGTAAATACTAGGTTTTTCCACTCGCCACAAAAGGGGGTTGGTAGTGTGTGTCAAGTCCCAAGCACTTGTCTACTTGTTCCATGTGCATTCCAGTCTATCCTTATGTAAAGAAGGAAACTCATATTATGGCGTTTCTTTTGTATTTATGATAACTGAGAAATATTTTGTTTGCATTTTCTCTCTTTACTATGTGAAATATGTGAAAGGGTGGAGCTGCAGCAGCAATAAGAGGTCTCTTGCTAGAACTTTGTGTTATTACAACTAGTTGTCTTGACCTGAAGGTGTGAAAAGAGAAATAATACACTAATGAAAATCTGTATTTAGGCATAGCTACAGGAAGATGTGTGGTGGAAATAGCATGCCCTGTAATATCTACTGCCCCATGTAGTAACTGAAAAGTTTATGTGGGCTTGAAGTTGTTTAGCTGGACTCTGATGAAGAATTTTGTGGGGTGGTTTTTATTTTTTTTTACCGCTGTGAGTAAACACAACTTCTCAATAATGGGCTGTGTTTAAAGAAGAGCAGTATGCTGGCCAGCATGTCCGAGATATTGGATAAACAGATGATGAGCTTTGGTCCAGTATCTGTCTTATTCTAGATGATTCACAAACCAGACATAAGATGTGGTATTTTGTTTAATTCAAGTGATGGGGACACATGTTTCTACAATAAAATGTCCAGGACTGCATTTCAGATGCTGTGTGAATATAGACTGATTTTTCACTATGTCTATAATAAAAGTTAATTCCATAATAATATACTTGTTTTAACTAATTAGCTATGCTACACTGACTGTTTATTATTCTTTTTGAGACAATATTTTTGAGAGACCCAATTGTTTTTGTTACTGATGTCAGCATAATCCTGAAGATGTATGACAAAGTAAATATTATACTTGAGAGGTATGCAAAGTAAATTTCAATGAAATATGGCTTGTATGAGGATTACTTCATATATTGTGAGAGAGAACAAATCAAATATTGTGATTTAGATGTGAGTTACGCATTTGATCCATCCTAGGGAATTTATAAGGTAATTGTGCTTTCCTTTTCTCTTGATTCCTTAACCAGATGTGGTCTTTTTTTATCTTTAGGCAGATGTTTTTTGTTGACTGCTATACTTTACTGAACAGTAATTAATTTCTTATTGTATAAAGACAAAATTCTATGGTCTAAGATGAATGAAAAGGAAGACAATCATCAAATCTAAAGTTACTTTAAGCTAGAGAGTAATGAAACTATGGAAGAGAGATCCAACAAGGTAGGGGTGACTGTGAAGTAAGGAACTTGCAAAATAGCATTTTCTGTGACTGTCTTGAATATTAGGTTGTGTTTTGCTTACTTAAAATACTTGCTTTCCTGTTTAAGAAACAAAAGCCCAATCCTGCTAAACGATGATCACCTTCTGTTGTTCTGATGACTTTTCATGCCTCATGAGGAATACTTGGGTGAACTCTTTTTGAAGGGAACTTCAGCTTTCCATACGCACGAGCCACTGTGTACAGCAGAGTAGTAGCAGTAGGCTTAGGTGATATTATTAGCAAATACTCTGAATCTCTGGGAACATCGGTATGACTTATGGGGTCAAAAAGATTGTTGATTTTATTCCCTCATGTGGATTCTTGATTCCACTAAAGCATATCTCCTATTTACACAATTTGACCAAAAACTTTCAATGTATTCTAAACCTTAACATTCTGTAATGTCTTATGTTTTAGGTCGTCCATCATGTGTCCCCAGTGCCAGTGCTGGTAGATGGATTCTCCATTGTCACATGTAGGAAATTTCCTATCGCTGCTTATACCATCAAAATATATACTTTTTTTCCTGAATCTATTTGCCATGTGCATTTTATGTAGTTGTTTATTTTCTAGCAAGGCTTGTGGGGCACTGCAGCAATTCTAACTGATTGTCTTAGACTCTTAGAAAAATGGATCTCTTTGCCTAGTTAGAACATTAATTGTTCACTTTAGTTACATCATATATGTCTGATTTTTTAAATTCTTTCAGAATCTTGTGTATCCAAGGATGAGTGAGGGCTATGTCTAGCATTACTTTTGACAGATAGTTTTGACATGGTTTTTCCTTTATGTGATTGTAATTCCATAAGCTAATTAATTATTTCTGCAAATTAAAGTGGAAGTGGGTACTGATAAATTATATTCCACTTCTGATTATGAGTGTGGTGTAAGGTTACTTGATTAAATGTGTTGTGTGTTTGTTTGGAAAGGACAGATAGACTGTGTCACTTGCAGCATGAGCAAATTGCTATCCACATAATTGTTCTGTTTTTCAAAAAGCAACCATTAAAGATAAAGCCTGATCTTTCAATTATGTTGTGTGTGAGATTAATGCACATATAGAAATGGCGAAAGTACTTTCTTTAGACTGCAGCATTGTCTAGCAAGTATAGATTGATGTGATGTACATAAGTTCAACCTCAAACTATGGATGACTTAGGCTTGACTTGATCTCTTTGCATTGCTGTCATTCTAAAAATAGAATCAATGTATTAAAAATGCTGAATGCAAGGAATCTTTATCCTTTTATTCATCTGTGGAATGTTAGAGAATCCCAATTCAGCTGGATGTAAAAAAATGGAATATGTAGCAATATGTATCCATACACATGTACATGTGTGTATACACCTATATAACTGTATGTATGATGGACAACAGAATTTTCTGTGTCCTCTGCTTTTTGTGGACTCATTTATACTTTTTTTCCAAAGGTGATCATATTTTTTAGCTATAGCTTCAATTGTTGTATTGTTTTAAATAGATACGTCTTTCTAAATATATGTGATGGTAATCGGTGCTGCAACAGGTTTGTTTAACTAGAGTAACCACAGTAACATGAGTGCGTGTTTCTGCAGATGCAGAAATCATATAGAAGTTAATGTTAGCAGCGTGGTGCAGCAGAGAACAGTGGAGGAAGGCTTAAACTAGAAGAGAGGGGTGCTGCATTAGATGTTACAGGTGACAGGAAGGAGTGTGTTTAATTTGCTTCTTTTAGATAAGTGCTGCAATGATGAAGGCTGTTTATCATTTTAGTTTTTTTAAAATATTTTTTTACCTATGAAAAGCAGCTGTATTTGTATCATGGATTTATGGGTATTAATGTTTTACCATTTCATTTTTAATAGGGTAAGATCAGTCTGTTTCATTTTCTTAGAGAAATTCAGTTTTGTATACCATATGTGGTTCTGTAACTCGGAAGGCAAAAAAAGCAATAGGTATCAAAAAAACATTCCACAAGACCTGCCCTTTTGGTTAATACACAGCTTATATATAGTTTTGCAAAGCATTTTAGGGGTACCTTTTTGCCCCTGTAGTCTGAGTGTGTTGTATAGTGTGACTACTAGGAACTTGCATTTTTTTAAAGTGGGAACTTCCTCCAATTAAAAACACTTTTGTACTGGGTTGGTGAGATTAGAATTATGGGAGAAACCAAGGCCACTTTTATTATGGACCCTTGAGTCAGAATGAGTGGGGCAAAGACATGGAAAAAACTTGTGTGTGGACTATGTGTGCCCTTTTTGCACTAGAGAACAAAATGCCAATAGAGTGTTATAGTCTGTAAAGAATATGTAGATATAGGGCCTCTAGCTGCCAGTTCTTTTGTCTGTTGAGTTCTGGGTGGGTGCTCTAAGGTTGGAGAGACTTCCAGTTGCAAGTAAATGTCATTGTCAGATAGAGAATGGAAGGAAATAGGGATACAGCTCTCTGATAGTTTCAATTGCATGCATTTCCTAAAAGGTGTTCCCCTTCTTCGTGCAGGGAGTGGCATTGCAGCAGTCCTGCATGAGTCGGTGTTGTAGAGCTCAGTCATGTCTCTATATGCCTTTTGCATATTTTCAAAGGCAGGATGTTCTATAGCCAAACACTGACACGGGTGGTTCTTCCTCTTTTCTTTTATGTCTAATATGGAATATATAACTGAGCTTCCATTCAAGATACAGAGAGATGAAATGTAAGAAATTCTGGGATCAAAATTCAGTGTTATGAATATCTATAATGTCAAGTATTGGAAGGATTTAATTAAATCTTTATGCATAGTTGAATACCTCCTGAATTTTATTTCAGCTGCAATCAAGCATCTACAAATGGGGTTGGTATAATCGCAGGTTTTGTGACATTCGATAAAGGATTTTTTTAGCAGTCTAAGTCAGCTACAAGATTTGAGAATACTTCTTCATTGCAGCTTTGCAAGTTCAGTAGAACGAGATGGATTTTATTTCAGGAGAAGTCTACTTGATAGGATGTTTTGGGAAAGGAAGTTGTTTAGGTAGAGAAGTCGATCAAGGAGTAAAGAACCTAAAGTTGTCATTCAGCAATAATCAAAGAAAAGGTTAAGATTTAATACTTGAAGATTCTGTGCTTTTACGCAACTGCAAGGAATCAGACTCCCATTTCCATTTCCTCAGGGAACTGTGGGCTCTGAAGTGCTTGTATCTTTTAAACAAGCCACGCATCTCCGAAAAAGGCAAAAATGTCACAGGAATGACATTTTAACATAAACTGTGTTTTTCTGCATTAAAGTTTCTTGTTGAAAGGCACAAGTTCCCTCAGACGCACCCTCTGTGGTAGAAATAGAGATGGTTTTGCATGATAAATTATCACGTTGGTCTTGAATACACATAAAACTGCGACTATGTAAGAAATAGAATTGAAGAAATTAGATTGTGCTTTTTGGTCAGTAATGAAATTGAATAGCTCTGCTTGCAGTTATATCCAAATGATGTGAAACTAATGCTGTTCAGATGTGGTTAGTTCCCCTGAGGAATGCTGAGCAGTGGGGATGCCTCAGAAAGATGAGTGGCTGTACCATGGAAATATATTGAAGAGACAATGAAATTAAAGAATCTGCAGTTTGAATTGTTGCTTTCTCTACTTTATGCATTGAGGGTTTTACGCTGATTAATTCACTCCCCACCTGTGATTCATTTAATAGCGTATCCAGCCATTGCTTTCGTGTTTTGGAGCACTGACTGCAGAGCTACTATTTTGGTCTCCAAAGCAGGCTCTCTGTTTTAACAAGTGTGCACCATTTATACCAAGTTTCATCTCTAGAAAGACAAGAACAACATTACTTTTCACTTCAGTAGACTGACGTGCTTGAAGAAGATCTCATAAGCACTCCTCTATAATCAAAGTTGTGTTACTGATTTTAATCACTAAGGAAATGGTGATCTATTTTACAGTACCTCTTGATGGAGGATAGAAGATGTACAGTCCATGGCTAGCTACAATTTCCATTCAGATTGTTTAATTTATACCATGTCTCTGAAGTCAGCATTTTTAAGCCAGGCTTTTATTAAAAAGAGAGATCCTGCCTTGCCTTTCATCCTCTGCCATGTGTTTTGCCCTGTCCTTTGGACTGTTGCCAAGGGAGCACACAGTATGCTGTGCTCCCTGTTTGAAAGGGAGCCAGATTTTATGGTTTTCTGTTTGCTGCTTAGTTCCATCCAAATCAGTTTTCTAATAAGCTCACCACACACTGCTGCACAAATGCTGGCACTAGCACAAGGGAAGCAGCAGTAGAACCCTACTCAGGGAGAGGGGAAGGAGCTTGCCCCTTTAGGTATCCTTGTATTAGATCAGATTTTTGTGGTCCATTGAAGGACATTATTTCTTGTCTGGCATTAAAGAATTAGACTAAAGTGGTTGCACTTATGTGAGTGTTACCGCTTATGTCAAGGGTCCTTCAAAGTGTGTCTCACCTTTGTGAGTGTCACTACCCTGCTTTCCCCAGGAGGTCCATTATGCCGGGACTTCATGGTTGATGCGCAGTTAAGCACAACAGTTGAAAACTTCTTCCTTCCCTAAAAGTAAAGGTTTGCTGTTGTTGCTGTGTGAGGGAAAGAGTGGTCTTGTGTGCACACGTGTTTACCTTGTCTGCAGCAACGGGTAGCCACTAACACTACGGTACTGAGGAGCTTTATTGAGTAAAAGAAAGCAAGCTGGCTTCCAGGAGAGGTAAGCTCTGCCATTAACAGTGTTAGTGCTGTTATAGGTACTATCAGAAGTTCAGTCATTGCTGATACACAATTTCCTGTATTAGACATTTTTCCTGCCTGTTTAATTATTGCTCCTGGCCATCCTCAGGAAGCTTTTCTTCTGAAAGTATCCAGCTCTTAAAGGAAGTAATTGAATACCTGTGTTATAGGCATGCAAATTATCTCCCATGGTCTGAGATACATGTTCAAGTCAGGGCTCTCAGCCCATCTGCCAGTAGAGTTTGTTGCTACTGCTGCTCCTTTTTTTGGGAAGCTTTTTATCCCAACTTCAAGACGTTCTTAGTGGGATTTTAATTTTGTGTTGACATAGCAGTAGCTTTTAGGAGTGACAAAGATAGATCCAAGGAAGATACAGAGCTGGAGCCTCTTTATTTTTTAAAGCAGACTTGTTCCTTAGCCAGTCCCAGCACTCAAAGGGATACCCTCCAACCTCCTGAACCTCTCTTTATGGGGAAGCACCACATGCAATCTGACTAAGTTGAGGCCAGATGTGTGGTGGAGTGGAGCTGGTCTGGGAGTGAGGAGCTGCTGCCCTTTGCAGCAGTGAGTTGTTACAATGCTCCTGCTGGTCTGTGATAGCCTCTACTTGCAGATGCTTACCTGTGGCAGGGGCAATGCCAGGCAGAGTTGCTTACCCCTTGCCTGGGCTGCTTTTTCCCAAGAGAAGCAAAAGAAGCTGAAAGGTTTATTCTAATCATTAAAGTCAATGGCTGTTTCTGTTCTCAGTGTAAAGTTGTCTGAGTTAATATTTGGAGATTTTTAGAGTTAAATTGTGGTTTGGCTTTTTTTGTTATTGTCCAAAAGTGAATGTTTTATGAAGATCTTCATCCCTACATGACTGAATGTGAGAAGAATTGAATTCCAAGTTAAGAACAGGTAGAAAAGAAGCAAATCCTACATAAAATGAAGTATTTACTGTCTTTTTTTCTGTCAAAACGTGTGTGGTACAAATATGTAACCGACTCTTTTTCAACCAGCAATTTATTGTTGTTAGCAAATCCTCTAAGACTTCCTGGTTCTTTGCCAAATTTATAATTAATTTGAATTTTGTATTTATTCTTATAACATGAGCTTGCCCAGATATAAAATAATTTCTTTTTTTTAAGGATGAGAGACTCATGATTATGTTTTGCAAAGTAGAATAATAGGGCCTCAGTTTAATCATTGGAGCAATACAAAGCAGCCTAGATATGCTTGAGCTCAGGTAGCATTTTTAATGCGGTATTCCTTGTAACTTTTGATAACTCTTTCAAGTATGAAACCCTTAATCCCATTTATGCAATAACATTTTTTCAAAGTATATGTTTTATCACGAGTCTATGTGAAATACGTTACTCTTTAATACAACTGTTGCTGAATGATGTTTCTATTATATTCATTTTTCAAACATATGAAAGGTTAGACAGAACCAAATGAAAAGATACATGATGAAATGCAAATATTCTGTACTTGCTTGGCAGCAAAACTTAGATTACGTCTTATGCCAGGATGCTTTTCTCCAATTTTTTTCCTGTATACTCTCTCCAACCTTTATATATTATCAGCTTTTCTGGTCTTGAGATTCATGTGGGCTTTGGATGTTTTTAAGTGGATGGGGAAGGAAGACAGACATTTCAGAAGATTAAATTCTGGTTTTTGTCATTAGAATTGCAGAATTTCGGTAATAGAACAACAAACAATGAAATGAGAGTTGAACAAAAGAGAATGTGAGGAGTATCTTCATGATTAAATCCAGGTACTTGAGAGGCAATCACTGCCAAAGCCGATATAGTTTCTTAATTGGATGCAAGGAAAGGTCACTTGCATGGCATGCTCTCACACTTCACAAGCTACATTCTGGAACATGGATTTCAAAGTGCTGCTAAAAATGTATTCTTTCTGCGTGTTCATACCTTTGAAGAGATAAACTTAGGTACATTTACAAAGAACTATTTAGTGATTTCTTTTTAAGTTTAGTTTTAACTCTTAAGTTTTGATGGATGGTATTTTGAGATCAAATGCACTGAAATGCACTAGTGGATTATTCTCCTTTCTTTGGCCATTTGCTTGATCCTTATTTCTATAATCAGTAGGAACTATTAATACAATTATACTTTGAGATAGTTGAGAAATTAACTGAATAGGCAGTGGATTAACAAAAGCACTTAGTGTGGAACGTACACAGTTTTCCCTGCTGCAGTGTTTCCATTGCCTGCATGCTCCCAGGGGGCACATTGCATTGGCACATTTCATTGTAAGCACAGGAGCGCAGGTTTCCTGGTAGAAATTTTGCATGACAATACCTAAGCTACTGCTAATTCTTTCTGTGAAATATGTGTAATAAAGAACAAATGAAATAAATGAAATAAATTAAATTATCCACTCATCACTGTTTTCTAATTTATAACATTAAAACTGTAAGTTTTTCGGGTAAACCTGGTACAAGAACTAGCATCTGGAAACATTGCAGTAACCAGTGAGTGCTCTGGGTTGTGGTTTGGGGGTTCTTTTCGTTTGTTTGTTTGGGGTTTTTTTGGGAAGTGTTGTGTTATTTTTCAGTTTAGTTGTTTTGTTTTTGTTTAGGGACTTGTTTATTTATTTATTTATTTAAACTGTTTTGACTTTTCTTTTCCTGCTTGCTGATTTTGCAAACTTTCAAATGCTCCCTGTTGTGGTTAGCCTTCAATAAGATATGGGTATGTGTTAGGATTCCCAAATGTTATGCAATAATTTTGTTTTACATCTCCAGAATAATCTGGCCAAAAGCAGAAGCACTTTTGGCCATGGGCAGAACATCTCCATCCCCTGCTTTGTGCCTTGCGCTGAATACAGTTTGGCTAAACACGATTCAGAAAGTTTACTTTAGTAAAGATGTTATTCTGATTAATACCGGTGTAGCAGAAGAGTATCAGGTTAAGAGTCCCTGCACATCTGTTTGGAGCAAGAAACCTTACAGTCTGAACCTTAAAGCGTAAGCCATAGGAATTACTTTATTGCTGCAATAAAATTTCTTATTATGATAGAGGATGGAGTTCTTTAAGGCGCAGAACTGGTATTTCAAATATGTCCCACAGAGTCCAGCATTGTGCACAAATCAACTGGGATTCATTGTGCCATGTTTATATGCTGTAGCGACGACCCAGGAAATTTCATAGTGGCTCAGAAGTGTCTTGAATCCTGTGTTGTCTGTTGGCCTCAACAGTGTCATTTTCCACGTATCCTTTCCAGTTCAGCAGTAGGTTGTAAATCAGCGATACTCTCGTAGTTTGCCAGTTTCTCTGCTGATATGTGTACCTCAGAGGAGTCATTTGCAAATTTAGTTTTGAAAAAATTAAACTGGATAAAGCTCTGGGCAACCTGGCCTCACAGCTGACCCTGCTTGGAACAGGAACTGGGACTAGAGACCTGTTGAAGCTGCCCCCCCCCTCCATTCTCCCCCCCACCATTGATAATCTGTTTTTCTGCAGAATGGGACTGCAGGAATTCAGATTTAGGAAATGTTTTCCTTGTGGACCATTCCAGTATCAAGAATATTGCACAATACCAGAAACCAAAGGGGTCACATAGCTACAGCTGAAAACTGATTTCTGCTCCCTTTGGCACTGGAAGTATTTCTTTCACTGAATGGTGAAGTTGCCGCTTCCTTTGGTCTTTCATTGCAGCTTTTGGCATGAATAATCTTAGCTTTGAATCACAGTCTGAAAAGTGGACCCTAGGTTACACACTAGCATTTTCTACATTGTCTTGTTTGCAGTTTGAGTCTGAGTTTTGTGTTTTGTTTTGGTTTTGTTTTTTGTTTGTTTGTGGTTTTGTGGTTGGTTTTTTTTTTTTTTAATAAAAGCAATGGATGTATTTTATGCTCATAAAGTAATCATCTCTGGGGACCCATATTTATCTTCAATCTTCATCCCTTCTAGGTATTTATATTTTGATCAGAGGTTGTAGCTATAGGTTGCAGATGCTTCCTCTGTCTTCAAAAACCACCACATCAGAACTGACCTTCACTACGTCACAATGAAAAATCAGAATTTCCCCTTTGAAACTGCATGGGCAAAGGTCTGACAGCACAGCCATGTGTCATACTTGAAAAATACCTTTGTCCTTTTTTTTTTGGGATTGCTGTAATGATCAATTCTTAATAAGAATAGGAAGTTTCATAAACACTTGTCATGAAATTGGTGGTCACAAACTGGCACAGGTTGCCCAGAGAGGTTGTAGAGATAATACCTACATTCAAATCCTGCCTGGAGATGATTTTGGTCAGCCTCCTGTAGGTGACCCTGTCTGAGCTGGATGATATTGGCGGGTCCCTTCCAACCTCAGCTTTTCTGTGGTTCTGTGGAAGTTTCCTTTCAACAAGAGAACTGTAGTTTCTATTTTCAATTGTGTTTATACTGTCAATAATCCTGTCTTGAATGATCTCAATGTTTTTTTCGCTGTATAAATCATCCCTAAGCCATTTAATAATGACATAATATCCTGCTATTGATTTTTCGTTCCAAATTCCCGCTTACTCCAAGGGAAGTGATGGCAGAATATGACTCTGGAGAGATCAATCAATATCATACTGAAGTCTCCTAACCCCTAATTTCCTATATGACTGATGCTTTGCACTTGTAAAATTTACTGCCTGGTGATATTTTTAAAGGGCCATTTTGATTTTTTAAACTGTCCCTGAGTTAATCAGGGACTACTTTGAAGCGAATTACATTGTACAACTGGGAGCTCTTGTTGTATGTATAGTGAAATATGAAGTGTTTAGCATCTGGATACAATAAATTAGTCAAAAATTATAACTGAATAAACAAGGCATCTACTAAAATTTATTCCACTTTCAGGGGAAAAGGCAGCACTTCTACCTAGAAATGTCTTTTAATCTCTGTAATACACTGCTGAGTCAGTTCACAACTGAAATTTGGCAGCAATAACTGGGGGTATTATTTTAAGTTTCTATAGTGTGGTAATTCTGTAGTTGATCTTCTCCCATTGTATAAAATAATTATAAGAAATAACTACCAGGTAGAAACACCGGATGAAAGAACAAGGTGTAAAAACATGTTAAAAAAATGTATAAAAACAGTCTGAAGTAGTCCATAGGGTGAGAAGGAAGAAATCATCAATATAATACCACACTCTTTGCATAAGAGAGGGTTCTCCCCTTCCTCTCCCGCATCAACATCATCTTGCCCCTGCCACGCTCCTCTCTGTGAAGATTTGAGGTCTCACTGTTATGTTCCGTTAGACTCGAGTATCTGACCTGAGGACCTAAAGGGGCAGTGAAAGGCTGAGCATAACATCAGAGAGAAATGGGTAGATAGAAAGCTTGTGTGTATCAGTTTTGACTTGATAAAATTTGAACTATAATATTAGTAACACATATTAACCGGACAAATAATTCTTAGATTAGACTGTTAGGGCTTTAATTAAACTAATGTAAATTGTAGCTTTGCATTTAGAGAGTTTCCTTCCCCTTTTGCTTGCCAGATGTTGAGTACAGTGTGAGTCAGCATCAGACACATGCACACACTGTGCTTCTTCCCCATCCAGTTCCACAGTGGTGTCAGTATGTTCACATCCTGCATTTTGGGGCATAGTAGGGGGAAGAGTTGCTATATCCATGAGAAACACAGCATAGAACTGAGTGGACTGTATTGGTTCATGCTATATTTTTCCACCCGTCTTTTTTCTTGGGTGATCTGTGTATGAACAAAATCTTCAGAGACCAAAGACTCTGCTTATGACTATGCATCTGCTATCTCAAAGGGCTCAAGAGGGAACATTTGGCTCTTTGTGATTATAGTATTTTTCTCTGATAATCTCTGTAACATGCTAGCTGGCCTCCTACATCAACTCCTGAATGGCAAGTGACAGCATTTTTTCTTCATGAAAAGAAATTTTTAATGGGCTGCACCATAAATAGCTGGAACTTGCAGTCTTATGTGAAAAACACAGGATATGAGTCATTACCAACAGCAGGAGACCTTAGATCTCTGTAGCTTTACGTATCTTCTGTGACCATATCAAGGACTGCGTTTCATCTGAGCAGCACATGTTCATTCCAGATAACTATAGGAGGCAACCTGGCTCCCACTGTCTGGTTCTGTAGTACCTGCTCTCTAGTAAAACATACTCCAGGCTTTAAAGAAACTCCAGTTCATTTTAGAGTCACTCAGTTTCTGGTACCTTAAAGTAAAATATAGGAAAATACAGTAATTACTGGATTGTCTTTAGTACAAGAGAGAGGAACAGGCTAACTCAGGAAGCCAGACTTCAGTTCTTTCCAGTGTTTCTGATGTCTCCCATTCTGCCAGAGGGGTCACTTTTCTGATGTAAATTATGCCTTTCAATGAATCTTCAAAAAATTTAACTAGGTTAGCATTTTGAGCAAAGAGAAATTAATTGTTATTATGACGGTTTCTGTAAATCCCTAATTATTTATAATATTTTTAAACATTCAGTTCAAAACCAGTAGGAACTCTTTCTCCTCATATTCTATTCCAAAGAGTTACCTGGATTTGAAATTCCTGAATACAGTTTTGAATTGCTTTACAGTTCAATCTCTCAAAGATAAAGAAGCAAAAGCACAAACATTATAACAGCTTACTTTAGTGGAGGGCTCGATAGGGGAGTCCAAAAGCAATACCTTCCAGATCTGACTCCCAGAACTGTGCTTTAACCAAACACTGCACTTTGGATAATTTAGCAGTAGTCTGCTAAGCAAACTCCAGTTCAGGGGAACTTACTGCTTGAATCCAAGATGGAATAAACAGCTTTAATATTTCACACCTGGCAGGTTGGTTCCCAAGTCTTTTAAGATAAAAAGTTAAATGTTTATTTAATACAAAGTGAGACAATAGTCTTGACACAATGATAATGGCTGGAAAACCACATTTCAGGTGGGCCGTAACTATCAGGGTCCTTGAAGAGGAAGCAAAATCTGCCTTAATCTCTTCTCTACTTAATATTTGAGCATGTTCTGTTTTGCAAGTATTAGAACCCAGGTGACGATGCAGTTGTCTGCCTCCTAGGACACTAGCCAGCTAATCTGCAGTAAAATTAGGCTGTTCTTATGTATGTACTGTTTCTCATTATTTGACGCAAAAATGCAACATCTTTCAAGAAAAGCACTGAATGAGTACTTGGGGCCACCTGCCCCTCTTAGTATAGTGGTGAAATAAACTTTTGACATATGACCCATGAACATATTTCTGTGTCCCTTTGCAGATCTCAGGCCAGAAAGACTTGGAATGTGAGACTGAACTGAGTCCAATAGTTGTAGAAGGAAAACTTATCTGGAATTTTCTCATCAAGGTTGCTATGCTTTAGCACCATTACTAGAGATGTTTCTTCCCATCAGACCTTGAATACGGCATTTCCACAAGGAAATGAGGAACTAATTAATTGAAGTTTAAGCTTCAGATCTGCTATTGAAGCTACAGAGAAATCCTGTCTTCTAAAGAAGTGGATGGCGAGAACTGTAGTACTAAGGGCTCTTCTTTCAAGAATGAAAGTGAATAATTCAGTCAGGATTACGTTTCTCTTAACAAAATTGCTGTTCTGGCTGAAAATCTGGTTTGTTTTTGTTTGTTTGTTTTTGGGGGTTTTGTGTGTTTGTTTTTTATTTTTTTTTTTTTCCACACATGATGAATAAATACTAAATCCTGAAACAATAGAGAGTTGACTAGAATTTTACTCAAATGTTTCAAATATTTCGCATGGAAACCACTGGTTTGGATTTGTCCCAATGAAAGAAAGGAGGAGAAGGCTCAGGAATATGGTTGGATCCCTGATGATAGTAATACTAGCACTTTTTTGGCCTCAATCACTATTTAATAAATGTAAAGTAGAAGCAATACTTGTACTTCAAATGCTGATAAAGAGTTTTTTCCCAAGCAGAGTAATTTTATGGTTGGCAATATTTAATCTCTTATTAAATCTCTTACACAAATTGCTTCTTAGGTGTTGATGATGACAGCCTGGTACCATGAGGAATTTGTTCTCACGCAGTGAAACACAGCTACAAGGTAACGAGATATTATACCTTCAAAGGGACCAATGCATATAAACACCAGTTTTCTGCATATGGTCCAATGGAAGAAGAGAAAAATGACTTGTAATGATGCTGATGTTCCTTGGGAAGTAATTTGGTGTGGTTAGAATGTATGCAGTGCTACTTAGTGCCATGGATCAGCAAAAACTCTAATATGAATTTTCTTTAGGTACTGTGAAAGCCTCTTCGATGCTAATACTTTTATCAGGAATTCATAAGGTTTTCCTGCAAATATTGTCAGCTTTTTGGTATATTAGGTCATACTGGAATACTGGTCAACCTGATTTCTGTGGCTGGGACAAGTAATAATGGGGAGGTTTTGACTGTGGGATTATGAAAACCTGTACCATACTGATAGTAGGGTAACTGTACCATGACTGGAAGGACATACCCATGTATAGAGTAACCACAGCTGAGGTTTAAATTCTGATCCAGAGTGGCACCTCGCAAACCCTGATTTCCAAATGCTTGTCATTGTCATAGAAGCTACGTCTTCAACTTCCAGTGCAAATATGTGTCAAGTGCACGCTGTTCTGCTAAAGCTGCAGAACAGCACTCTGCCAGGGAGGCTGCTGGAGTCACCCAGGTGGAAATCTGCAACGTTTGGACTGTAAAAGTAAAGACAAAAAACTTAGAGCTGTGTCTGACTGAGCTGCTTATGACATTAGTAAGTAAATGTGTAGGGTAGGGCTGGTGGGCCCTTGACTGATCTTGAACTGTCAGATGTCAGGCCAGAGAAACAAAGGGTGACTATGAGGTTTGTATTTTTAGATGTCAGCTTGAAGCTGATTTATAGTAGCTTTCCAGTCTTAGAGCAAACTGCTTAGGGCTTCAAGGGCTGCATTGGGTGTTAAGGACTTTTCAGAATGTACACAGGCGGCTCAGAGAGGCTTTCATGATGGAAAATGGGAGGTCAAATTAAGGGTTTTCACATTCGCTGCAAATCCACACTTTGAAGTTAGTATTTCTGCTTTTTGAGATTTCTCGGTCTGAAAGATGAAGTGCGTAATCCTGAAAGTTGGCAAGCACCAGTGAAGGTGGGTAGCTGTTACCGTCTCACTGCCTTGATTTTTCCACTTCTGTTGGAATAGTGCAAGGTTACAGATTTCTGCCTTTGCTCACCAGTCTTTAATGAGCATTTTGGTTTTGGTAGCATAATACCTAAGTATATTTAGCTAAGAAGTTCCCTGCAACATAGCAGACATGACAAAATCTTTTTCATCTCCTGAATTTTTACTCTCTACCTCTTACAGGTGTGTTGAAGTTAAAACGTGAGCTTTGTTTGGATAAGGCCAGTCTAGGTCTCTGCTTGCTTGGTACCTAAATGGGGATGGAAGTTGTATTCTAAACACCTTCCCTTTGTGACAGACTAAGGGGACAAGCCAGAAGGTGAAGGTGTGTGTTGCTTCTGCATCCATCACTCTGTATGCTCCCTGTGTGGTGGCAGACAGCAGAGCCGACTGAGGAGTAGCGGCTTGTGGTGTTCACTGTGTGGCAGTCCCAAATTTCATATATGCTTTCCTCCCATCTGGTAAGTGAATGAGTCATTTGTGACTCAATTTTCTCCACTCAGCTTAAGAATAATTCCTAATGACTCACACAGAATGTTTTCAGGGACTCCTGCTGTTGGAGAGCACTTGATCTCTATTGCTCTCATCTCATCTCACCCATACTGTGCACTGTGGCTTAACTTCTAGAGCACAACACTCTTACCTGGAGCTTGGGATTGGTGCAATAGTGAGCTGTTTCTGATTTAAGCAGACTTTTAGCTTTGTCTGTAGTACTGTCACTGTGAGGTAGAGGTCAGCCTCATGGACTGAATGAATTAGTGTCGTTAAGGCCCGGGTACTGGGCCTCCTGGGGGTGCTTGTGACACACACAGTGTCCATGCAGGGTGTGCTGATGCAGGGACAGGACCTGCCCTCTCTGGTGGCTGTTTCCCGGTGTCAATGGCTGAGCCTGCTCATGGCTCTCTAATGCAGAGCCTCAGCAGCCTGGGTACAGGCTTGCCTTCAGCTGGAGGACATGCAGTGGGAATAATTAGGGTTACAAGTTTGTTATTCCATCCCTGTGGACAATGAATAGAGAGAGTTGGCCTGGCCTTTTGTACCAGATCTGTTTTAATTCTAGGCACATCTTTGCATGTTGGCTCTGTGTTTGAAGTGCAGGTTCAACATAGACCCTTGTTGTGATGACTGTACTCTAACCCAAGTATGCAGTAACAGTCTTAAAGTTGCTAGTGAAGTCTGCAGGTGATAAAGAGAAGTGAAAGGAATGGTAGAGAATTTTTGGTGGACTTATCTTCATATGTATATATGTGCATTCTTGACATATAGCAGCTAAAAATGTATGTAAATGTACATTTCCCATGGAGAGAAATGCAGATAGTACATCTAGCAGATGCAAGTAGCAACTCCTGTCTCTTACAGTTTTTCCAACCATATGGCCAGTCCTATAGATGTGGCCCTTATGTAAGAGAGGTCTAGTTCTACACTTCAGTGCTGCATGACAGTTCACTGGGAAGGGAGTTTAAGAACCACTAGTTGAAAGAAATGTCAAATCTTTTCCATATTTGAATTTTTAATTTTCAAATAATTCCATTAATAATCCAAGTTTGTACACTTAAAACTGAATCTTTGTGCTAGAATGCCTTTTACTTTTCTTTCCATTTAATTAGAACTAAATAGCTGTTTCTCCTCAGCTCATTCTTTTGTCCCTAAAGCAATTTCTTATATGTCCTTGCTAATTACTAAAATCACATCTCAGTAGCAACCATTCCTGATGGCTCTTTGATTGTTTAAGGATTCACCACCAGAAATAGCATTTGCTTCACCATCTATATCTGATTCTAAATACCTCATAAAAATGTAATTTTCTGTTTGACTTTATCCTCTCTCAGCAGATACTTTTTAGTTGGAGTTTAAAGATGATGTTGAGATTGCCCCCAAACTTGGCTTCAGTTTTTACTAAGAATGCAAAGGCAAAACAAAGAATGGTTGACAGAAATAACTGCATGAAAATGAGGATTTCTACATCCGGAGGGAAAACCAAAACATTTTAATATGATCACCTGAATAAAATTATTTCCTCTCCAGATACCTGATAGCCATGGAATGTGAAAGGGTTTGTTTTAAATTTATTTGAAATAACTGAACTTGAAGAAAAGGAGCGAAACAGACAGATTGCAGACCCCTTTGTTACCAAAATAATAATAAAAAATCCTCTTAGGCACATTTTGGAAGTATAGAGTAATTAAGAATCAAATCTTGGGACACACAGTTATGGAAAAGAGAGGCAAAAATGGGCCAAGGCAAAGGGTAAAACCAGTTAGGGTAGTAAGATTCCTAGGCAGTACTCCCACGCATCAGCCTACAGCCTGGTCTTGGCCTTTGGTCTTACTAACAGATACTGCACAAAAAGCAGGAATTCACTGTTTTCTGTTTATTTATGCCACTAAGTCAGGAGGTACAAAAGAGTAAGCATGATCATAAAAACACTTCATAAAAGCAATTGCATGACCTTGTGAAACAAAGTAATAGCAACAGGAAATTTAATACTGGGAAAGGTAATCTATGGATTGATGTTTCTATTAGAAACTGCAGGCCCATTTGTTGGGAATGGTGAAGATCAAGACTGTTTAGTTGACTAAGAGGCATAAGAAGAAATAAAATCATGAAAAAAGCCAATGATCCCAGGAGCATACTGGCTGAGGTCATTGCAGCAAAGACGGGTACCCAAAAATTGGTTCAGTGCTGTTGGACAGCAGGCTAGTTAATCTTTATGTGCTTCAGCACACTGAAGCCTTGCTTGTCAGAGAAAAAAATGTATGCAAACTATAACTTTTAAATTCAGCATGCTAAACAATGTGTATGGATTACACACTTCCGTGGCTGTCACTCAGTACCTTTGGTGGGTGTAGAGATGGTTTTTGCATCCCTGGAGATAATGTTACTCATTGCAGATTTTATAGCTTGGAGAAGACTGTTCTGTAAAATGTGGCTTTCTAACTAAGTGCGTTGATTTGTCTACCACTAAACAGAACTACGTTTCATTGTAGACTTTAATGGAATTGGGAAGGAGCCCAAGAATATCCATATTGGTGTCTAACATTTTGCAGAGGCCTTTGGAAAATCTGGTTTCCAGAACTGGTCAAGAATAGCTACTTCCCTTGTGAAGTGATAGAGAAAAAGGTCTGTGAACTATGTAATTTTACTGTTATTTATTGTCATTTTACTTAAATTAGAGGGAAAGGTAAGAGAAAACAGTTAATATCACACATACTGCATATTATTCTATATTCTTCACTTATATTTTCAATAGCACAAGCTGCCAAGTAAAAGTACATCTTTAAAATAAATGTTTGGAGAGTCTCCAGTAACAGGCTATGCCAATGGATCCCCCTGGATTAATTTTTGAACTCTAAACAAAACATAATAAATGTTTAGATTCAGTGTTGATTTAGCTTGAAAAGATTTATTACATGAATTTCTTTAATTTGTTTTGCTGGAATAAATGATGTGATAAAGAAATGGGGCCAAAACTCCCATCACTTTTACATTTCATCAAGTTGATAACCAAATTATTTTGTCATCAATGAATCGTGTATAGATTTACATGACTCATATCATAACTAATAAAACTAATGAAATATGAACTAAAAGTAGTTACTGAAATGTTAGCATCCTGGGCACCTCTGCAGCCTGGCAGTCCCACGTGCACTGAAACAAATCCTCTCTCCTGTCACTGATTTATTAGGTATTTTACAATTATACTGACCCTCTGCTTCTCCAGTAAATTAAGGAACTTCCCATGTGGTTCCTTATGGTGTGTTGAAGTCTGGCTTTACAGGTTAATTGGTATTTATACTTTGGATCATTTTCTGGATCAGAAGAATTTTCTGAAGCTTCTTTTTTTTTTTTTTTCTGCTTAAAGGGAAAAGTAACTGAAGTTGTTCGCCTTTCATATGAACTTGTTGCTGGTAGATAATTCTCCAATAGGTAGTGATTGTGAAATGAAGAGGTGAAATGGGACTGAACTAGGGCTTGATGAATGCTATCCAGGATCTATAACCTGAAAAAACTTTTACCTTAGGTAACACTTATTATTACATTCATGATTACTTTTTCTGTGTCTGCTTCTGCATTTCAAATATTACAACAGAAGATGTCCCATGTCACTTTCCTTTAAGAAATCTGGAGGTTTATCAGGTGAGATACTTGTTAGAGAGCTCCAGCAGTTCAGGCAGGAATATCTGAGATTTCCATGGGTATTTTGGGTAAAATTAACACAAGTAATATTGCAAGAGTATTATGAATAACTGGCAGCATTGGAGAGCTAAAGTCCTCAAGGGGTTGAGGACAGAAAGCTTCTAATGTGTAAGAGTTACACCTAGTCCAGGAGATAATTCTTAACACTGTTGTAACGGATCTAATTTTCACTTTGAAGAGTTAAGCAGATGCATCTGCAGTGGTCTTCACTTGGTACCTGTGTGCTCACCACTGCAGAAGGGTGGCACTAGCATCCTTCAGGGTATAAACCACTCACTCTTTTCAGCTCTATTAGGCCCAAAGAAATCCTGCCACGTTTAATGAGAAGTGTCAAAACAAGTTGTTGTGTGATAGTTTGACCTGATGGGTCTTGCAGCAGTTTAAAATTGTTTGCATGCCTGGAAACCACTAAAAAAACCCAAATGTCTTAATTCAGTTTAATTCAGCTTTTTTCACTGCATATTTAGAGTAATTTTTTTCCAGTCATCTTTGTGACGTTATCTGTTCTCTGTTTCCCTTGACAATTAGCAATAAACTGGATGTTGTCAGTGGGAATTTCCTTTTGCACACAGAGGAACACTTCTCCAAGGTATTAATAGTGTCTTTGTCCTCCTTCCAAACCTATAAGCAGATACTCAGCTCACTATACAGAAGACAGATGGAACAGAAAATCTTTGTATAATTATTTGTAGTTCGCTGATTAGTCCTTGCTTTACATGTCGTGTTTGAAATTATTGCTCCATTGCACCAAAAGAAAAGGATGAAGGGTTTTTTTCCCTGCACGTAGCACGCACATGGCAGGCAGAGGCAGCAACATTAACTTGTGCACACTTCTCTGGCAAGGGACCTCACTCCTCTGCAGGAGCCATCCCTTCTGTGAGATAAAGCACTTGTTTCTGTAGCCTCCTTAGTGTTTGTGACAGCCAAAGTGATGAGCAGTTCTACTGATGATTTGCAGTCTTTAAACTATGTTAAAAGTTTTCTTCATCAGGAAAGGTGCTAAGATGAGTTTCATATAGACCACTGCAGGCCAAATTAAAATTATTGCATGGATAGGAATTGAAAGTTCTCTAAAATTAAAATAATTTTCAAAATTTTTGTGTTACAAAATTGTTAAAAAATTCTGCAATATGTCTTTTCGACTAATTAACCAAGGGTTATTAAGGATTACACATCCTACATTTAAAAAAGCCAACTAAACCAATTTTCAATTGTAGATTGAGTTTTGCAAAAGAACAGTGTAAACTATTGTTCTATTCTTTCTTTAACTCTGTATTGCAATTTTTATTTTTTTATAACAAAGATAGCTTGTTTTCACATTGATGTCCTGAATGTGCTTTTTTTGATGCACCTAATTAGACGACTCCAGACAACATGAACTGCACTGAACTTCAGCAGCATCAGAGCTGATGACATTGTGTTGCCCAACAGCTTTAGAACAGTTTATCCACTTCTGCTGACTTCCCACAGTAATATCTGCCCACCAGTGGTGGACTTGCTGGAGAAGTTGCAGTAAAAACAACTGTCAGACTAACATAGTGACAGATACATTGGCCACAGCAACAGCAAGAAACTGGAAATTATTTCTGTCACAAACACAAATGAAGCTTAATCTCACTTAGGATCATCCCTCGTTATGTGTCTGTTTTGAGAGGTCCAACATTCTGCTGCTTTATTATGAATGTATTAGAGGAGCACAGCAGAGTCCACAGAGTTACTTTTTACCCATGACACTGCTGTCTCCTCTTGGTTAGAGTCAATCAAATTTGCACCTTACATTTGTGCTTTGTACTGTGGAATATTTCAATAGTGGACAATTAATATGAGGATCAAATACTTGTCTCATGAACACTGCTCAGGGAGGCCGAGTTTTAATACTGTGTTTCTGCAACACCCTTCCTTTCCTCTCTTTTTGTTATGGAGCCATGCTTTATTTCTTCAACTTGCCGCAACTATTCTTGATATAATCTCATTCTCCTTTTTAAGAAGTTCAGGTGTTTGGAAAAGACAAAGGAGAGAGATAATGTTTGTGGATATGATTTAAAATTATGGGTTTTTATTTTAAAATGTGTCCAAGTTCTGAATACTTCTGAGTCTTCCCACTTCTTCAGAGCCTTTCAGATACTTTAATGTATATACTGAAGTTGCAAGGTTGAGATTTTACAGCCCTGGACAACTAATGTAGCAACTTTAGCCCAGCAATAATTATTAGCTTGTCTGTTTTGCTTCACTGGCCTGTTCAAACACACATTAAGAAACCCAAATCACTGTCTGCAAAAGATGCTGGAGAGTTTCTTTGGATGCATGTTTCCAGATTTGTTTTGTTTAATTTAATAGATTGAGAACAGAGTTTCCCCTCTGGTATTTGATTTATCTGTTTAGCTTTCCTGGATTAGAATTCAGTTTAGTTAAATACTTGGATAAAATGATGCTTTAATTCGGTCTTCCTGACAGGGATTTTTCCTCCCTGAAGCAGCAACTGATTGCATTTCTCAGTGTGCTCTGTCGCCGTGGTTAAGTGCTGACTGACCTGGGTTTCTGGCTTGCCCCACAGTGTTAAAATATCTCCGATTCCAAAGTATCGTGTTGTCCCATCCCACTGTGTCTTAATTGTCCGAAATTGAATGCGATCAGAGCATGTTTAAACAGACATGGTGTGGAATGTTAACTGCTTGCTGATGATGTGTTTGCGTAGCAATTTGCAGGCTATCATTCTGATTAATAAAAAAAATTGCTGTATCTATGGAAACAAAGTGTGGAAAATAGCTTTTACGTCTATGAGGACTGATCAAGGAAACTGATTAGGTGGCCTTAAAAATTATAGCAGCTGCCTTCAGAGCAAAACTCAGGGCATTGCTGGTGTAAAAAGGATTGCAGCAATGTGAGGCATGTAGAATCCTAACATTGTGACTGTATTCCAGTCAGACATTGTTTTAGCAAATTGTATCTATGAAAATCACTGCATCTGTTTTCTTTTTTTTTTTATGATGTTTTTGTGAATTGCCATATCTTAATTAAGATATCCCATAGAAGATTTATATAATATTAATTGCCTCTAGATTAGCTCTGAAAGAAATTAAAATTTCTACATGAGGATAATATACAATATTTGCATCAAATTTGCCACTCTTTTGGAGAGCCTCTCTGGGAATTTCTTTCCCATTTTATTTTTCCAGCTAAAAGTGCTGGCTAACAAATGCCAAATTTAGGAATGCTCCTGGCATTAAAAGTTCTAGTCTTTAAGATTATTTTCTCAGCTTATTGACTCCTGGACGTTACTGTTTGATGTGCTCAAAGCATCCGTTTTCATGTGCCATTGTCACAGCAAATGGGAAATTTCTGCCTTCCTTTAATGGCAAATGACAATGTGTGACTGAGTTTGTTCACCTCCGATCCTGTAGATGGACACAGAAGGTCATAGCCTTCCTCAGTCATCGCACTTGCGCCCACATTGCAAAGATGTCTTGGAGAACATGAACTCGATCCCATTGGGGTGCAGTTCAGTAAGCTCTGCTCCAGGAATGCACGCTGCCTTCCAGCCACTCCATGGGGCTGGCCCGAGGGACTGGGTCAGAGTGGCTCTGGAGAGGGGCCATCGCGCCCTCCGCTCTGCAGGCTTCGCCCGCTGCAGTCGAGTGAGGTAATTAACGGAGCTGTGGGCAGGCTGGAGTGAAAATCCATGTCTCCCAGGAGAATTGCTCTGAACAGGGCATTTTTCCTTAGAAAAAAGAAAGGAGCCGAGGGAGGAAGTAGATTTTACATTTCATAATCCTCACTGTTTTACTAAGAATATTCTTTAGTAAATTGCTATGAATGAAGAAAATGTAAGAATATGCAAATTTGTTAGTAGCATATTAGCATAACATTTTATAATTCGGGTCCTCTATCGTAATAAGAGCAAAAGGGAACAGAGTTTTTCCAAGGATTTTTTTTTTCAGTGAAATGCCGTCCCTCAGGGGCCAGTGAAAGCATTTGGGTATGATGCAAGTTGAAAGGAGGTGCAAGAGCAGAGTGGTAGCAGAGCCCCCCATGCTCCTTGTGAGACCAGCCTTTGCTGATGGCAGGAGAGAAGCTGCAGGAGCTCCGCTGCAACTGTGTCCCCTTTAGGACTATTGCAAACTTTGGTTTTCTTTTAAAACTCATACTTGCCTCTACTCTGTGCTCTAGGGGAAAAGAAACTTCTAGAACACTACTGGTGAGAGTCCACCTTGGGAGCTTTTACTTGGGTCCATCTTGCAAAAAGGATCTGAATGTTTATTTAGGGTTTTGTGGTCCTTAGTTTGACCTGGCCTAGACCTGCTTGTAACAGCAGTTAGTGAGAAACAAAGGATAGATAGAGGGCGGGAAGAAAATGTGATGCAACACAGAAAACTAAAATAAATGAACAGGCATACAAAAATAAACATTTAATATATGTCTCAAGATTTATTTCACATATAATGCAATATAATCAAAACGTTAATTTGCCAAAATACAAATGCCTGAGCTTTTGAATGTTTTAATTGTTTTAAAAGTCACATATAAAGCATAAAACTTCAGATATTTAAAAACTCCTATTATTGCATTGATGGACTATGAATGTTTATTTACTTGAAAAGAAACTGAGCTTAGTTAGGAATCCAAGTATATTGCAGTAGTTGTAGCTGAATTTACACCTTTTCACTTATGTCAAAAGAATTGTTTACACAGATTAAAATATTTTTGCAGTTAAGTATTATGTTAGAATTTATGGGCAGCTGAGTTTGGAAAACATTCATGTAGAGGCAGTGCAGAGTGATGTAACATCATCTGCAGAAGTCTTTGTGAAGGATACACTGTGTTTTCTCCAGCCATAAGGAGCACAGTGATCCTCAGTGGATGGTACGGCAGAGTTTTTCTTGAGAAAGACTTTTTGTTTTGTTTCCGTTCACTCCCAGATACGATGAGAGTTCGCAGGAGTGTTTCCAGATCAGCCTTGTGAGCTGTGCCATGTGTGCAGTCTGGAAAGGCAAATGCCTACAAATGCGTCTGGATGTTCAGACAATATTGGATTGGTT
Source organism: Grallaria varia (assembly GCA_013396735.1). NCBI lineage: Eukaryota > Metazoa > Chordata > Aves > Passeriformes > Formicariidae > Grallaria > Grallaria varia. The sequence goes on from VWZG01008353.1 coordinate 209,607, forward strand.
TTGCAGTGGGATTCTCTTGGAGGGTCACAAATTGAATTATGATGAGTGAGACAGAAACTTGGAAAAACTTGGCAAACAATTCTACTACAGACAGTCTTTAGATTTCTAGCACTGTGAATTTGAAAAAAACTAACACACAATTCCCCAAAGCAACCAGGAAACAAACCACCTCCCTACGAAAAAAAAAAAAAAAAAAAAAAAAAAAACCAAAAACCCAAAAAAACCCAAAAAAACCCACAAAAAAAACCCCACCATGCAAGAAACTGAAAACCAGCAACAAAACCCCCTCCAGATGTAATACATACTAGATAGCTGCAAAAATGCCTTATTTTTCATTGTTATTTTGGCATCCTGCTTTCCCCTCATCCTCTTTAAGAAACATGCCAAGGAATGGATGAAAATGGTGAATATTACACTGGCAAACCTGTGGCAGGGGACTCATGCTTTGTTTTTGCTTACTAAAGGGAAGGCTGGGGCATGGGGAGACTGAGCAAGTTAGACAAGGTCATACAGGTGGTGTGGGACAAAAATGGATCGTCCTCCAGAACCTCAGGTTGGTGTTCTTACAGCAACACTTCATTCCATTGTGCCCATCATAGAAAAATTTCTTTGAGCAGAGAGTGTCACTGGTAACATGTCAAAATTGAAATTATGAAGTATTAAAAAAGACTCTTAATAAAGCTCCTGATAATCTAAGGGTGTTTCTGTAACAAATTTTGGTCAGAGACAAAAATATTACATACTTAAGTTCTGTGAAAAGTTACCTTCTTACTGTATAAACAAAACCAACTGCAAATGAAATAGTACTTTATTTTAAATCTAGCAGATATGAGCAATTTACTGCAGTATAATTTAATGTAATATTATAATAATTGTATAATATATTCCTTTCAGAAAAATGAATCAGTAATTCCAAGTTCAGTGAATGTAAAGGAAATTTAAAAAAATAGAACATATTCTTAGGACATCACATCTATTTAACAAATGATTTCAAAATCTCGTAACTGTGTGTATGAATCTCTGACTGAATTAGAATAGTTTATAATTCTACAGTTAGTGTGATAATTGTAAATGATACTGAATCTTCATCTGCCAAAGACATACTTCAAGAAAGAAAAAAAAAAGCAGTTTGGTCATGTTAGCTCTTTTTCATAGTGTTGCTCTAAGGGTAAACTCCTCTTCATTTGAACCTTGACTGTATTTCCTTTTGTTTTCATGTAATTCAGAACAAACTATATTATGCGACATGCTTTATTTAAATGTTACTACTAAATCTGTGAAGTTAATAACTGTTAGTTTTAATTTGGAAAGGAGAACACTGCAATTCTTTCAAAAAAGCATCTTTTTGTCAAGATACAGGAATGTAAGAATGAAGAATTTTAAAACTTGGAATTTTATTTGAATGACTAGTGTCTGTGGAGACACAAATAGTATGGTTACAAAATCACAGTTTTCTTACAAAATCATTTGACTTGAATATTACAAAAATTTATTAAAAATCAAGAGGAATACTCTTTCATGTTCTCTCAAATATGAGTAGATACAGAAATTCTTTTAGATTTTCCTCAGAGGCTTAACATCCACACAGTTATCCCAACAGCCAGTTTCTCTGTGCCGGAAGGAATTCTTAGTGAAGTATAAGAGCAGCTTGAGGGGGGATGTGATAAAATAAATCATCTGAAATTAATAAATATTCTCATTGCGTGCTATACATCACAATAAAAAACGTACTTCAAAGGAATGAACTTCAGTTGAACGTGCCTTGTGTACACTATAACAAAACCCAGAAAAATCACATTTTTGCTGATTACAAGTAGTCTTTGTTGGTGTGATTGAGTGCAAGCAATTTGTAACAGGGGCTTTGGGTTTGTCTTTGCAGAAGCCAGAAGTTGGACTTGATGATCCGTGAGTCCTTTCCAGCTCAGGATGGTCTGTGATTCTAAGGTTGCATCTTGCACCAATTTAAATAGGAGATTGTACAGAAAACATTGCATAGTCAGACCTCAAACACTAGTGCCCTGTTATGTGCATGTCCTTGGACATTTATTTCCTGTGTCAGGTTGCCTTTCTTGCACAGTACTAAAATCTTGCCGAGTTAGTTTTGTTGGTAGAAAAAAATAGTATAATGTTTTGTTTGAAAGAGAGGCTCATCTTACAGAATCATGGAATATGCTGAGTTGGAAGGAACCCACAAGGATCATCGAGTCCAGCTCCTGGTCCTGCACAGGCCCATCCCCAGGAGTCTCACCATGTACCTGAGAGCATCATCCAAATGCTTCTTGAATTCTGTGAGGTTTGGTGCTGTGACCACTGCCCTGGGGGGGCCTGTTCAGTGCCCAGCCACCCTGAAGTTAGAAGCGCCTCTTTTTAACATCCTCCTCTGACAAAACTTAGCTTGCTTTGCAGTTTTGTTGTTACAGCATGGAGAGAGTAAGTGTTAGTTCAAGTCATGTTCCCATATACTGTGTGTAAAGAGAATAGCACGCGGATGATTTCCTGTCCCTGTAGATGCGTCAGTTTATTCACTTTTCGATTTTCAAGTGATTATTAAATTTCTGCTCTCACTAAACCTCACCACTGTATTTGTGTTAACTAGGCAGAAGAACACTAGAACTTCAGAGTGTCCATAGTGATGAGTATGTGTATATTTAGTTGCAACTGCTGTGAAGTGTTTTAGGACTTTGGGCTGCACGTTCATTGAACTTCCCTACTGTGTTTAAAGGAAAAAGGAGCTTCTTTAAATTTTATCCACTGGAACTTACTTTTTTAAAAAGCTACTTATTTTAAGCAAAATCAAGTGTTCCAACACGTTGATTATTAAATAGCCTGCGCTGCAATAAAGTGTGAGCAAATGTTATTCCCATCTGCGGTCTTCACTGAAGACTAAATAAGGGACAACTTACATCTAAGAATATTTTGAATATAATGCATTTGCTGTTGAAAAGGCCAGGTTTCTGGAACTTTTGTATTGCAATATTAGTACTTTGAAAACGTGGAGATTGTATTCAATCAGGTAAATGAGACTGCAGATAAGGAAAGACTGATGACTGAAGTTAAAATGAACTTGGACATTGGCATCCCATTGCTAGAATGCATTTCATTTAATCACTTTGAATCCTAAAGGTTGTCTTTAGGATAAAGGTACATTGAATATACTCCGTGCTTTACTGTAATTTCATTTTGAAGGTTCTTCTCATCTGTGTTCCTTCCCAGTTTTAAATTATGTGACAAAGAAGATGATCTATTTTTTTTTAATATACAAGAGAAAAAAAAGGCACAGAAGTGTAGGGCCTAATTTTAATGGTTTTCAGAAGCATAAAGCATCTTCAGAGACACCTAGAACTGGTGACATTTAATCAGTGATTCCCTCAAAGGTTTAGCTAAGGACCCAGATTACTATGGCTTGTAATAACGTCACATGGTGATTATTTTTTTCAATAGGAATTAAAAAAAGCAGAATGTAGTTGCTGCGTATTTCATATAACAAAATTTGAAAAATATTTTTGTGTTCTATACAAACTGAAGAAATTCCCAGGTCCGCTCCAGGTTCACTCCCTTGTACAATGTCTGTCACAGAGCACCCAGCCTCAGACAAGTGCTCTATGTAAAGATGTACCCATGTCTGTATTTCTGTGAAATCCTCGCAGCTGTCCTTGAGTGCTTAATAATCCAGGAGAAATGGGTTCAGAAACTGGCACAAGAAGGACCTGACTTGTCCCATTGAAAATACAGCTCCTCCAGCTTTAAAGACAAGTCTGAAACTAGCAACTCTGAAGAATTTCTGCTTTCTAATTTTACAACATAATAATGAGATGATCACTGATAACATCAGTAATATTGTTAAAGGCAGCCTCAAATGGACACGAAGGGATTTCAAAGTGTGCTCTGCCTTAAATACTTTGAAGTAGGACCACCAATGACACTTCTTATTATTTGCTTTTATAAAATTTGGTGTGTAATTCATGCAAATTTCCAAGATGTTTTATCAGTTAATTAAGAATCTTAAGTATATTTTTTCTAATTTCTTGGCTTGGCAGCAAATAACTGTTTTCTGTATCATTAAGTCCTGAATGTACTTATATGAGAAGGATAAAAATGAAATGAGTAGGAGGATAAAATGCAAAGATTTAATTTCTTTAAAGTGTCAGTCTTGTAAGTTCATTATTATTCTTGATGTTGTCCTTAGTTTTAAAAAAGTTCCCGGTATGATTAAAAGCTCATTATTTAGAGAGCCCAAACTCTTCACTGAAGAGTTCTCTTTAAACTCCATGATTTTTTTTGGATTTTGAAAACAGGTTTTTTTTTTTTTTTTTTAAAGACTTTTTTTGAGGAAAAAATTCTCTGTTATTGTGAGTAGAGTGATGAGTGTTTTGGTTTTGTCTCCTGTTGTTTGTTTTCTTTGCCACTGTCAGTTTATTTTTGCTTTGTTTCTCTTCAATTGGAGCTTTCCAGCATGTCTGTAAATATTTTGTAGCATCCTTTGGGATGCCATGGGCTTACACGGATTTTGGATTAGGTCTGCTTTTGCTTACACTGAATTTGTGGCAGGAATGTCGAACATAAACCTTACAGAATTTTTTCTTTATTGTTTTTAGTGCATTATGAAAGATCTTTCTAAGCTGCTGCCTTCATACAAGTGGCTGAAACCTTGTACATGAAATGAAACAAAAAGCTGCTTTGGAAAAATACATAGAGATTATGAGAAATTTGTGATACTGCATGCTTTTTAATTTTTTAGCAAAAATATTTTGTTTAATCCACCAGATACTTTCTATTAAAAGTATGCAGAGAATAAGAAGAATCAGAAATTCTGGACTAAAAGGATTCTGTAGGACAAAATATTTGTTTCTTATAAAAGGCCAAATTTGTTTGAAACTTAGACTAGTGCCAAGCATAATTTTGTCTGGGCAGCCCTTGGTGCCTGGGCCTGATATTAGGTTCCTTTATGGGGCATACAGCTGGCCATCGCTTCTGCATTATTTTGGGCCAGAAACAGCCCTTTTTTCACATTCTGTAATCTATTACATTTTCCTGAGCTTTATGTAAACCATGGAATAGCAAGTATTTCCCATTCATAAAGCTTCAGATTAGAATAATAAGCCTTCACCTACAATGGGTGTTAGGAAGTGTTAGAAAAGGGTTTAAAAGGACGTACTTGTGCTAACTCCCTGTCTTGAACTGTGTCTTACAGATGCATAAACGAGCAGTAAATTACAGATGGGGCGAGTTTATCCTCAATGGCCTTGGTTAAATTCTCCATTTATGGCCTCCCATTGTGTCCCCTGGGCAGCTTCTCTGCCTTTCCTCATGTAGGGCAGTGCTGCTCCACATGGCTCTGCCTGCCAAGAAACCCCTGTTTGGCAAACTTTTAAAAGGTGGGTGCTGTCATCTTTTAAAATCCTTATGATTCTAAATTCACCACTTTTAAAGAAAATTGATTGTTTCATGTCTGACATGGTTGGGCTTTGATGTCTGGAAAAAATAACTTGTAAGAAGGCTTTCTGGGGTTCATTTGCATTCAGCAAAGACTATAACCCACTTTAAAATCATTCCGATCAAGTAGATCAGGCTTGCTTTTGAAACTCAATCTCAACTATTATCTTTCCAACGTTCATGATTTCCTGAGGAAATCTAAACCCACGTGCTTTATCTTCTTTTTCTTCTCCTTTAAAAAAACCAAAACCTAACACCCCTCCAAAAAACTTCCCGAGTAACCAAAAACAGCGCCTCAAAAAACAACCAACAAACTCACAGGCAAACAAAAACCCACACGTTATTAGTTCTGTTGGTAAGGTAACACAGAATAAAAAAACTATCAAAATGGAAGCCCCAGAGTGTTTAGGAATTGGTTGTAACGTGGGAAGATTTGCATTTATTTGCTACTGATCGTGTGGGGCAATGTTGAGCGGTTGCTGTGGTAGCTCCGTTGGTGGGACACGGTTCTGATAACACCACCCGCAGAGGTTCAGTCCCTGCGTGGGCCATTCCCGTAAGGGCTGGGCTCCTTGTGGCTCCCTTCCAGCTCAGAACAGTCTGGGATTCTACACTGACTCTGTTAAAACACCTAAGGACTGTGTTTGCCTTCTCAGCGCTCATTTTAACTGTGTCCAGCAACTTTGTTAACACAGGCCATACTCATAGTTCACCAAGGGAATGTATCTATTATTGTACCTTCCAGATTTATTTTTTTTTTCTAAAATACCATTTTGTAATATATACTCAGCTGTGGTGTTCTTACAAACAGAAATTTAATTTGAAGGTATTTATCAATTATCAATATAAAGCTAAGAAAAACATGTAAATAGATTTTTCACAGATTGTCACCTTCTGTTTTCAGTGATCAGCTCAAAGGCCATGGACGTGTAGAATGACCTGATGCTCTGAGGTAACAAAGTTTTCTTTCTTTCTTTCTTTTTTTTTTTTTTTTTTTTTTTCCCGGGNNNTTTCCCCATGTTCTCTGACCTTCTAGTCCAAGGAGTAGGAAAGCATTTCCAAAAAAGTTACTCGATATGGATTTTATCTTTAAAGTTTTATTTTGGGGTAAACTTATTTCTTTAGCGCCTACTCCTATGAGGGAAGGAACTGAGGAACTGAAAAGGGTATGGAGAAGGATTTTAATATTATGTGCGTGGCACCTTTGTGGGCGTGCTTTTAAATGCTGTAATTAAAAGGAAAAAAAAAAGAAGATAATAGAGCATGTGAGTGTTTCATTACAACTGAAAAGTATTTACCCTCTCAGATACTTACAAATAGATACCATAGGAACTATACAAATGCTCACTAATGGGGATTAATGAGCTGTTATGTAAGTTGGTATTTAATTGATTTGGCTAAATATCAGTGTGTAGGAAGAAATGCAATTTTTTTCATGCAAATAATGATTTTTGCATATGCAAATATATGTGATTGGAGCTCTGTCAATCCCCAGCAAATTCCAATGTGGTCTTCTGTGAAATTATAGAAGGCTCTGCCAAGTGTACTTTCAGATAATTTTTCTGAGTGAATTTGGAATGTAAGATCTCCCAAGAAAGCTTCAACTCATGCAATTTCCTGCCAATTTTGTGAAGTCAGTAACAGGGATAAACTAAGTACACTTTGATATCTACCATAAAAAGCTGTTGAATACTTTTTATACAGCAATTCTTTTTTTTAAGAGTTTTTTGGCTAAGAAGTCTCTATGTCAGGGTGATCTGAGTGATGAGTCTTCCTTTTATAATTGTCATAAATTTAAAATCCTGCTACATGTCATGAAGGCAAGCCTATGGCAGAGATTTTCCTCAGCTTGGATTTTCTTTTTCTCTATTATGTGCTTTGCTTATCATGTCATACATCTCTCTTCAGCAGTAAGTACATTTTCACCTTACTATATCAAAAATCACCAAATTGTGACATGGGGCATGTGCCTATCTAAACAAAAAAATGCATTCAAGAGAACTCTAAAGCCTATGCTGGTACTTAATTGGAAGGGCATAAACCATGCTGATACTAAGCAGCATCCAATAGAATGTTGTCCCAAGACAATTTAACATATATTTTGTCTATCCTTAATATTATGAGCTATTTACAGAAGCCATATTTGGTTAAGTTACTTTTTATTGTCATCAGTACATAACTTCAGTCAGATGGGGCTGAAGCTGCAGAAGGCATTACTTTTACTAAAGCTTCACTGAAATTAAATTTGGAATTTGAATCAATGCCCAGGAATGATGTCAGCTATAGCAGATTAAATTTGCTAACGTCTCTTCATTTCAAATGTGTTTTTAAAACAAAGCAGATAATTCTTCCAGGCTTTTGCCTTTTAATGTTTTTAGCCTTTGTTTGGGCTGCATGAACCATTACATTTTAGGTTATTACATATTGAATTTTAAATCTATTTTGTAGTACCTCTGCATACAAAAACACGGATTTGGTGGACATATGTTTCAACAATAGTTTGTAAGTACTAAAGCGTTCAATATTTTATCAGCCTTGTGCATACTACCATAATTGTTCTTTTATATTTTGGAAGAATGAGTAAAAGGAAAGGCAGAGAAATAATTACTGATATGCAGTATTGTCTGTTACTTGTCTTGAAAAATCAAAAGCACAAAATAGTTCTTCAAGTCCTTTAATATTAAAACCAGTATACGACAGGTAGGGAAATAGTTAAATAATTCAGCTTTCAGTCTCTGATAGTATTTTGTGTCAGATATACCTGGCCAGGTTTTTGTATTATTACAACAAGGTAATTTTTCTTTTGGTCTGTGTGGTGACATGCTTATGGTCTAACTCAAGCCTGAAAATTGCTAGCGTTTTTATTTGTATCCTATGTCACATTAATAACTGTTACAATTTTTTTTATACTTAATCTGCTAAAAATCTTAATAACATAATTAAATCAATTGCATCCTGCAGCAATGACTCTGCAGGTAAATTGTATTGTCTATATCCTGCTTCTGGAAACAATGTGAAGTGTTCAAATTTCAAGTACTTCTTTAAAAGAGCTTTCAAGCAATTGGAAATGAAAAGTCCCAATTTACTGGAGTGCAAAGCACAGCTTTGCTCATGCAGCTTTATCTGTGGTGGCAGTACTGTGATGTATGTTAGAATCCTAGAGCTGCAGTTTTAGCTGGCAGGGAACTGTGGAGGTCTGGTAGTCAAATGTGATCGAGGTACTTGGGGACTTGTCCAGCTGAGCTTGGACACACCCTGGGATGGCAATTCCACAGCCCTTCTGTGCAACCTCTTCCAGTACTTAACTGCTGTTATGATGAAAATTATTTTCCAAATATTGGAATTTCTCACGGTAATTTTCTCCCCAAATGCCAGAATTTCTCATGTTTCTACTATTGACTATTGCCTCTTGTCTTGTAAAGGTGCACCTTTGAGACGTATGTCCCTGCATCTCCTCTCTATCCTTTGACTAAGTAGCTGCAGCAGGGCAGCAATAAGGACTCCCCTGAGCCTTCTCTACTCTGGGCTCCGTGGATATTTCATAGGTAGTAGAGAGCAGCCTCACAAGGACCTTGTCTGGTTCTTCAGCACCTTTGGATGCCTCTGATCTGGTCTTACGGATTTGCTTGTATCCAAGCTGGTTAAGTGATTCCTTCCCTTCATCCCTCTACAGCATGTACTGCTTCACTCCCATGTTGTCTGGTAGGAGGCTTGGGAACCTGGAAAAACTCAGGATAAGCCATTTCATGGACAAATAAAAAGCTCTTTTCTATTATTTTTATATGCCTTCCAAAGAAGATACTGGGAATCTTTATCATCCTTTCTTTTCCTCTTTTCCAGATCAGATCTTCACCTATGCGTTTATCTCTCATTTCACCAGTGCTAGTAACTATCTCAATATCAGGAGAATTTCTTGGGTGAGGCCAGTCAGATAAGGCAGGGGGAACAGGTTTGCCATCCTTGCAGGAAAACAGGTTGGCAAGGTTGCACCTATGTAGCTTTAGTCTCTGTTGTTCTATGAGATAGTGATACATGAGGATTCACTGGGACGTAATACTGAAATAAATAGGTACAAAAGTAGTCTTGATCCTACTGTTGCATCCTTCTCTTTCCAGACTTTTGCCTATACAAAGGTCTTTATGTGATCCGACCTATTATTTTTAAAAAAAATATTGGCATTATGGTTCTTTCTGGTGTGAAAAATGTCAAGCGGTATGTTGCTGATGCTAGAAAATATTTGCTAGGTTTCCTAATGTAGTTAGTCTTTTTAACCTCAGAATTGATACATGAATGCTCTTTCAGTCTCTTAGAAAAGCAGGGACAATGTTGGTCTGGCTTCTGAAAACAAGTGTAAGATGAAATCTTTGTCACATTCAGTTGTTTTACCTGCACTCCTACTTTTTTGTCTTGTATACTTGTCACAGCACTTGGATAACTTTGATTTCTGCTTGTTTGTCTGTTTTCCTCCTGTTTGCCTCATAGTTTAATGTAATTTCCCACCCCGACACAAGTGATTTATGAAATTCAGAACATCAGGTACAAAGTTCTTATATAACTTCTAGCCACTTTTTTATACAAGGGAAGTGTATATATTAAAACTGTACGAGAAATTATGTTACCCACTACTGATTAATTTCTCTGGCCTTCTTTATCAAGCCTTTCAAAAGACAGGGAAGTTATACTGAAAACAAAACACACCTTGTGGTACATAAGAGTTGTGTAAACCTGTACTAATTTTAGCAATACTCTTGAGCAATCAGCCTCTCTAGCCGCAGAAACACTTTCCTCTTCAGAAATCATTAGTCACATAATTTGGTCATGTTTTAACTGAGTTCCAAATATGCAATAGCACAGCTGAGTTCACGGTGAGGAAAGTTTACTCTGACCACACTGCACAACACTTGAGCAAGATTTTAGCACTGCTTTTTTGCCTGAGGAGGGAATTCTCTACTGTAGGACACATGCCCAGAGGATGCTTTTATTCTCTGCAGCAGCTCAGACTGACCCTGGGGGTGGTCTTGTTTCTCCTGAGAGTGAGGTGGCAGTGTGCACCTCTTCTGTCTTGCTCTAAGCTCTTCTGTAACAAGTGGGAAGCAGACTGTGTGGAGGACCTCTTTACTTGTCAGTTGTATGAAAGAAGGAGGAAGGCTTTACCCACCTGGGATGTGCTGGACAGTGTTGGTGTTGCTCAGTGTTGCTCTGTCACCAAACAGAGCCACTTCAGATACCTGTTGTTTGAAATGTTGTGAGGACTGGTAAGCTGCTTGCAATTGTCCCAGTGACAGTCTCACTCCTGAACGGTGTAATTTTTAAATACCAATTGTTGACAGAAAAGGAAAAGTTTGTAATTTGAGAGGTTTAGTCTCCTTCCTATAAAAATCTCCCAGATCAGCTTTTATTTTCATAGAATTGCATTGTTTGGCTTCAGTTACATTCACTAGTAAACTTCTATCTTCAGAGAATACAAATCAAACTTTTTGAATATATCTAATGTTTTTGCATAGTGAATTTATTTCTCTATGAAATGCAGCCTTTCACTGAAAACTTAGTTGTGTAACTGCTGAAAAGCACGGTTTCTAAAATTCTATGAATAATGCACCAATGATTCAGACAGATTTTAAAGTCTATAATGACTGATCAGAATTCAAGAATAGAGCTATCTTCTACTACTGCAATATTAAGCAGATTTCAGTTTAAAATAGGTCACAGGGACCAGTCAAGATTTTCCAAATTTGAGGACCAGATACAATATACATATATACAATATACATATTCTGGAAAGGTTTTTGGAATGCAGAATGAAACAAAATCCTTGTGACGGAATGCATAAGAGACTGAATTAGAAGAGCATGCTGGAAGTGTTCCACAGCCTTTTCTTTTTTTTCTTGTTAAAAATGAGCAGAATACCCCATGTTATGATTTCTGTGAGTGCTGAATCAGCAGGAACTGTCCAAGTTTTCAAGCAAAAGCCCAAAGCAGAACACCCAAGTTTATGGATTTATTAAAATCAGTGTGCACTCACCAAAGATCTGGTCTGTATGAAAGGTAAATGAACTGCTTTTTGGTGGCTTTAACTTTTTGAGGAAGGTATATAGTGATGAGGAAATCCTGTTAATCCTCAAATGGTCTGCATTTAGAAATTTTGTACCCTGAAATAAAAATATATTACTTAACATCTTACACCAGGCAAACAAATGTTACATGTAAACTTCAAAATTTTTTGCAAACCTACTGGAACCTATAATGGATCTTGACATATTAAAATATGACTTACTAAATGTCTGTGGTGGTTTGAACCTGGGCTGGACCCCAGGTGCCCACCAAGGGAAGAGAAAATATATTGAAAGGCTCTTAGGTTGAGATAAGGGCAGGAAGAGATCACTCAGCAATTACCATCATGGGCAAAACAGGCTTGACCAAATCTTAAAAAACCACTTTCCTCCCATCCCTCCCTTCTTCCTGGGCTTAATTTTATTCCCAATTCTCTACATCCTCCCAGGGTCACAAGTCCTGCCAGCCAACCTGCTCCAGCATGGGCTTCTCTCTCCGTGGGTCCAGAGGTCCTGCCTGGAGCCTGCTTCAACACAGGCTTCCCACAGGGTCACAGCCTCCTTAGGGCATCCACCTGGTTGTGCATGGGGTCCTCCAGGGCCTGCAGGGGGATCTCTGCTCCAGAGGCTGGATCATCTCCTCCCGCTGCTTCTTCACTGGCCTTGGTGTCTGCAGGGTTGTTTCTGTCACATGTTCTCACTCCTCTGGCTGCATTTTAATTCTGCTCCGTGACTATTTTCCTCTTCTAAAGCCTGTTACCCCAGAGGTGCCATGGCAGGTCCACCTTGGAGCTGTCTGACACTGGCACTATTGGACATAGGGAAAGTTTCTGGCAGCTTCTCAGAGAAGCCGTGGCTGTAGTTCCCCTGTTACCAAAAATGTGCTACACAAACCCAGTATGTCATATCTTCCTCCTGTCGCTTTCCATCACAATATAGTAAATATTTTTCATATCCTAATATACAGTCATCTTTTAAACAAAGCAACAAAAAACAACAACAACAACAAGCCACATTGCCAAGTGATGTTTGATAGAGCTAGCTGTTAGGTTAGAATAAAAGCACTGCATGTCTTTATCTATCTATATTGGCAATTATGTGTTTGTCTTGAAATAATCCCTGAATTTAGGATTTCTGAATTTTCAGAAATTATACTGTCATTCCTTTATCACAGAAAAAAAAGCAGCCAAGTTTGAGTTACAATTCCAGCTTTTCCTTTTCTACAATAATAGTCAGATAACTGTCCTAATGGTTGTCATTTTGGCATCAAATGTTGCCCTGAAATTGTTTAACAGTGTAAAGATGCTCAAAATAGTTCTGAACTAACAATCAAACAGTAGTTCTCTATCCTGTTTTACTGGTTTCTTACTTACATGTTCACCCAGGCCATTTTGTATCCTGAAAGAAGAAAAACCTTATTGTCTGTCTTTTACTCATTGTTTATTGAAAGCCACAGAAGTAATCTCACTGGTAAACCCATTGATGTTGGAAGCCATCAAACCTATGAAGCTTTTGCTGACTACTAGTTATTAAAAAAAAAAAAAATTCAGGAACTTAATATTTCTGATGATAAATTCAGTTACTTCACGGGAAACAGTTGTGGCAGCACAGAAAATAGAACTATTTGAGAGCTCAGCTGGGACACTCAGGCTGATTTCACAAAGGAGCTATGACATTGAAAATTGTTTTTATCTTGTAAAAGTGTGACAAATGTACCTTTTTGCTGGGGAATTAAGAATTCTTTTTAGTTTATAATCAAGATTATGTGGTGATTAGAACAAGACCTTTAGGTATGAATAAGAGGAAGAAATATATTACAGAGATAGTTTATAAGGCAAGAGATGAAAATGGAAGAAGGTTCTGTTACTGGAAGTTGGAGTTAAACCAGCTGGAGATGAGACGCAAGTTCATTAGTAAAAAGAATAATTAAACACTGGAATGATTTTGAGTTTGGTTCTCTCTTACTATCATCTATTACTCTGATCTGTAAAATAAAAACAAATTGTGTTTTGTAAAGATACGCTTCAGTGATATCATTGCTCTCGGAAGTGATTTGGAATTGGTGAAACTGGTGTGCTAATCCATGCTCAGCATTGCATGTGACTGCACGAGACAATGTGCTTGTTAGCTCAGAGAACATGTACACGCTGCTTTCCAAAGCTGCTTTCTGCAGAGTCAGAAATATTTTCATTTTGAGTGAAGTACCAGGTAGAACTTACTGTTTTGTACTATTGGCTATTAGTACATTAGGAGTGCTCCATCAGTAATGCATTTGACGTTAGGAATAGTTCAGTTGCTCCTCTGGTTTGAAACTGCACATGCGAACAGTTTTGCCTCCACTAACAATCAGCCTTTCAACATATGTTTAATCTTCAGTTGCTCAAGGGTCTATTAATAATCTAGGTAATCAAATCATGCTTTTAGAATGTGTCATTCTAAGCAGTCTAACACTGAAGAAAGAAACAAACATTTTACCTGAAAACTCATAATTTTAGGTGCTTCTGTATTTGAATCCACATAGTTCTCTCTTCTACTTTTTGTTTGGAAAATGACTGCATAGACACTGAGACCTAATCATGGGTGTATATGTAAAACTTGATAGATATATATTTTGCCAGCACAATTTTAAAACTTAAACTTTACCTTTATACTTGGTTGAACTTGCCTGTTCCAGTGATATTAAACATGCTTAAGTGATACTAAACATCTGACTGTCAGCAGGGTTTTGTTCTTGTCATTAATCTTTTTGCATTCTAGACTGCTGAACTAATTTTAAAATGTGCTGCCAGTTTTTACCATCAGCTTGATACTCCACTCGACTTTTAAGATATTTAAAAACCAAAAGCTGGAATACATCTTGCTGAAATTAAGGTTAAAATGCAGTATATGTTAAGAAAGGGCCTTTTGGACTGCACTTAGATTTCGAGTTCTGTAGCAGTTCCTTGAAGTGTAGAGGTTCTGAACAGACTAATTCTGAATCAGACATTATAGTGCATGTGTCAGCATGTGCAAGAGAACAACACCAACGTACAGGAGATGCTTGGGGTTATGGTGCAGAGGGTCCCATGTCTCAGAGTGGCTTTGCCCTTCTCTCCTGAAAGCACAGCTTTGCAGCTCAGGTTTGGAAGGAGTCCTGTGCGGGGTGCGATGATTTAATTCCACCTGTTTGGGGTCAGCTACTAGTCAAAAGCCTCTGTAGAGTATAAATAGCTATGGTCAGGGCAGATTCCCAAGTTTACCTTTTTAGTTTGAGATGAAGAGAATTTTTCTCCGCTGGCATCTGTTCTGTTACAGTCTTTTATAAATATAAAAAACCATTTTCTTGTTGCTGTGGTCCTTGTGTAAGTAACATTTAGCAAAAGGGAATGATTTTCTTGGTTTTTTTGTGAAGTGCTCAAATCAATGCTTGAAATAACATCTTTTAGACAATAATGAGCTGAAACAACTTTGCTCCATGTTGTCTTTGTCTATACATCTTGCCACCTTGGACTAGTTATTTTCTTTACAGCTGATGTAGTTCAGTGGCATAAACTGGCAAATGCTTTGCCAAATCTAGATTTCCTATTTCCTATTGTTTCCTATTCCTTGTGCTCTTTCTTTCTCTAGTTCTATGCAAATACCGATAAAGTGGCAGTTACAATTTTTTGCAGTTAACCACAGCTTTTTTGTTCAAAAGACTTTTCAGCACTACCACTTCGGTGTATGATTATCAAAAGTACAATACCTCCTAAAGAAGGGATTGAATACATCTGAATTGTCACAAAATAGGCAGCGAGCTCTGATAAAAGGAGAACAACTAGCCTGGAACATTTTTATTTATTCTACAACTGTTTATTCTTCACTGTGGGGGCAGTCTTGCCCTTTTTGATATGGTAAAGTAGCAATCTCATGTTATTATGAAGTACACCATTAGCCTTCTGATTCTCTGTGGCAATTTCAATCCCTCTTATTTCAATGCTGCTGCTGGTTCTAGAATGGTTTCCTCTTTTAGTAAAAATCAGCTTATTAGTTTTGTAACCAAATTGTTTCCTAAGGAGTTCCTAAAAGCTACTGTTTGTTTCATGAATGTTCCTCCTCAACTTCAGCTGATGCTTTTCAAAATCAGTTTGCCAATTCATTATTAGAAATGAAGTTAAAAGTCACCAAACCTTAAAAACCTGTAATCTTTATTTTCTTAGGCTATGCTGATTGCCCTGTGATACTGTCTGAGCTATGTGCAATTGCTGTTTTCAGAAAACTTTAATCCAGTTTTCAAGAGTTGTCTATAGTCTTTTTTTTTTTTTTTTCCTGAAGTACTGGAACTAGAAACTGAGAAGTTACATGAGCCACTTTTAAGGGGAAGTAAGACTGAAGAAAACCTCGCAGCTAATCTGTACTTCTCATTCTTTTCTTCATTCTACATCCATTTTGTTCTTAGTGTATGAAACTGTTACCGTTTAGCTGAAATTACCAATGAATTTCTGCAGAGCAATTTAAACATACCTGGAGAAAGATGTAGCTGCCAGCTGAGCATCTATCTTACAAAATGTTCCTTGAATCACCCTGCCTTGAACCACTCTCTTGCTTCTTTTTATTCGCTGACATGCAACACACTTGGTTGGACCTTTGATTTCTTCTTGATTGACTGCTGTCTGTCTTTGTTTTCAATACTTTTCAAACTTGGGTTCTAAGCCTTGTTTCCAGGTCCAGCTGCTCAAAAAGTACTCTCTCTACCTTCTTCTGTTTTTCTACTTATGATGCTGTAGCGAGTTTTCCTCTGCAGTTCTTTTTGTTCCGATTATTCATGGCATGATTCTCATGCATTACACATCTATACATTTATTCATTTTTTGCTATCTCTCCATCTCATAGAATTTTTCTGATTGCTCGGTTCGCTGAATTAAGTGAATGATTCTGATTCTAGATGGAGTGAAAAATCACATTCCAAACTTAAAAATAGATGTGTCCAACAAGGCACTTGGGCATCTAAATTCTGTGGACTGCAGTGAAGTCCTGGACAACATGCGTGCAGATTTAAGACATCTGTTTTAATCAGCCCAACTTTACTTGGCACTGAATTGGTCTGTGAACACTCACACTCAGTCATGACAGACTTTTGATGCTGGTGACCTCTAGTAAGGGACAGTATTGAACAATTGAATGTGACAAGGTCTTAATATATCTTAAGTAGGTTTGCAAATACATATCTATGCATGCCCTGAGGTTTATCAGCTAATTTGCATGCAAGCTTTCATGGGTATTTATTTCCATTTTTAATTGCCTAAAAGCTTTGATAAATCTGAGCCACCACATTCATTACCAATATGATATGCAATGCACATAGTAAAGAAATGGAAGATTTTTTTTCCTCCCTGCTATACATAAAATTGGTATTTGCAGGACACATGAATGAATATATATTCTTTAGTTATTATATAAACAAACCTCAAATGCAGTAAATCAGATGGAGCAAAAAATACTAAAGTAAAAAAAGAAGAGAAAATGTTTGCCATTGGGTCTCCTTATTTAGATCATCTAAGCACTGTTAATATATCAATCAACTCTTATCCTACTTGATTGAGTCAGTGCCAATACACTGCATAGACCATATGCATAACTGTTTAAAGTTGCTATTCCTCAATTATGTAACTGTACTAATTTTATTAATATGTTCTGTGGGATATCTGAAAATCCAAGATTACTGTATAATCAATACTTTTCCATCCCTGGATTGCTGGAGATCTATATATTTAAATAAAGTCCATGAACTTTAATAAGACCAAATATTTTTTCTTCCTCTGCTGCACTTCTTATTGATTAACAATTCAGACATTTGGGCATTGCAAGCAAACTGGAAAATTTGCTTCTGTGAAAGAGGATTGCACATCACAAGTATGAATGTCATAGGCAATGGGGAGGACAGAAGGAGGCGTGAGGACACTGTCCAACAAACCCATCCTTTTCTGCAAGGGCAGAGTTTGAGTGAAGGGACCTCTGTGCTATGTTAGGTTCTGTTCACAAAGCACCACGTAACTAACACTTGAGTGCACTGGCAGGCAGTTCTTCGGTGATTTAACTCTGTGATTTACAATGCTGTTCAACGCTGTTGTACCCAGAAAATAAATGCAATGCTGTACCTGCTTAGAATTAAATGTGTATTAGTGTTTGGTAGATCAGGGCCAGGACACACAGCATACAAATCTAATACTAACTGGCACTATTTACAATAAATTTATCTTAACTTTTTGAGGGTTTATTTTGTTTTGGTTTTTTACTTGTGTTTTCAAATTTCTTAATTGGTTCATGGCTCTCCTGCAGTTCCATCGCGGGGAGGTTTGTGTTGTCAGGTTTGGAAGGATGAGTATTGGCTTGACAAGTCACCCTGCAGGTCTCTTGATACTTCCTCATTTTCCATGTGTCATGGGTTAGATGTTTTGAAGATTAATTTTAAACAAGGCAGCATACTTGATTTCCCTTCAGGAGCAGAGAATTTATTTTGAAAAAAACCTTTAATTCTCCCCATCTGAACCTGCACAATCCCTTTCCTGTTTCTATAGCTAATTAGCTGATCTAGTTGCAGGATTTTCCCAGTTTGAAGGTAAGTTGTTTTCATTGCAATGGTGTGATTTTAGCATAACTCTAAAGGTCTCACCGTAGTCAATATGGGAAAGCCAACTTGATTTCTTTACCAGTGTGTGTATTTTAAAATTATTCCTTTGGACTGATATTGCTACTGAAGTGAATTATTTTTAGATGAAAGGACCTTAGTGTCAGTTTTCCTGTCTGAGGATTCAGTGGCACAGGGACAGTTTTATTATTGCTATAATTAAGGGTGATGAAGTTAATTATTTCTATTTTAATATATCTCCATATTGACTAATAGAGGCTTTCCTTTAGTGTTGACTTTAGTATGGGAATTTTAGTCTGAAATCTTTTGCTGGAGGAATTTCTATTGTTGCAGTGGCATGGTCCTTCAGGGAGCAGAGTTTTTACAATGTTCTTTTGTGAAGCTCTGGTGACATTAGCAGGTGTATCTCCATTTACAGTGATGTTGTTTGGGCAGTTTATACCTTCCTTCCTTCCTTCAGGATATTGCCTTCTCATTATACTTTTCTCAAGTAAATCAAAGCAATATATTTTCAACACTGATTTTCTTTATGAGGGAGAGAGAACAGCTTACAAACACCACTTTTTTTTTTTTTTTTTTTTTTTTTTTTATTAGGTTTCCACAACAGAGCTGGAAATACTTCATGAGGAAAAAAGAGGTCCTTAAAATTTCCCTCTGTCCCTGGAGGTTTATGTGGCTTCTAAAAATAGTTAATTTCTTTGCGTTGCTTCAGATATTTGGCAGTTGAAGTCAGGGAAGAGCCCAGATTAGTGTGAGATGTTCTCATTAATTATTCCTTGGAAGGATATTTATACTCTTTCCTGCAAACTTTGGTTGGACTCCATGCATAACAGGAGTGGAAAGTTTGGAAGCTTTTAAGTGGTTCAAAGATACTACTGCTGCTGTTGACCAAATAAATGCCTCACAGTTTTTTAAAAAACATGTGCTCATGTTCCTTCATTGTTGTCTTATGATGGTGTTTGAAAATAGTGATTTCGCTCATCCAGTGACTGGTTTTTTAGATATTGTTAGTGAATTTTATGGGACTGACTCTTATATGTTGGAGTCAGGAATAATGTGGAGAAAGTCCATGAATTAATAGCAGTTTAAGCTTATGTATGTGTTAAATCCATAGAAGTAAACAAAATATAATGTTTAATTATCCACCTGAAATTAGTGTTCAAAAGATGCATCTCAGACTGGTTTATAACTCTCATAGGGTGTATTTTATCTCTGTAATGTGCATAAAAGGTGTCCTAGAGAAAGAAAATTGATTAGGAAATTCTGGAGTGTTAGGATTATTTCAAAGCAGTCAGATTCATATTTATTTTTCTGTAAGAACCTGAATACTTAGTAGTATTATCAATTTCTGCCAATTACATCAGGTGGGAACCTCTCATCATCTCACATTGTTGTAAAATTTAACACAGATAAAGCTGTTGTTAAAGCCATACTTAGATATGCATCCCTTACCCTGAGGCTCATTCCAGTCACCATCTGAGGATGCTCATCCTTACTTTTCCATTGTGGACCCAAAGCTCCTTTTCCCAACAGGCAGTGGCATCAGTAGCTGACAAAGCTCAGGCATATTTTCTCCCACTTGGCACACTCCTCTTGTCTGGCTTCTTGCACAGCTCTTAGTCTGATTGAAATAAACATGATCACTGAGATAAGTCTGAGTATATTTGATTATTTGACTGCTGCTTCAGAAATGAAGATTGTTACTGACTCACCAAACAAGACAGGTGCTATTTACGGAGCGGAGAAGCTGATCTGCAAACCCCAGTCTGTGACTGAGCAAGCAGCAAGGAAATCCTCTCCTTTGCCCTCTCCAACCCTGACTTTGGCTGTACAACTAGGTTTCTGAGGTTTGCATTTGAAAGGCAGAGCAGCCAATCTGCTGCATGGTTGCTGTCCTGATTAGTCCTCAACCCTTTTGCTGTTTGCATGCGTTGAATTGTTTTTTGCTGGCAGACACACAGAGTTCAGCATCAGATTTTGACACACACATGCTGCTGTCCCGAAGGATTCGCAGAGCGGGCTGTCTTGCAGCTGCTGCATTTTCCACCAGTGAAATTGACAGTTACCTACTGTGTGGAGTTGCTAGGAGAAGGGGAACAGTCATCATTACAGCATATTCCTTCAATAACAACCTGTAGCATTCTCCGATTTCTCTTCTGCAGGGATTTATACGTGCCTTTGCTACAGACTTAGCATCTGTTCAGTCATTTTTATTGAGAGGCTGCTAGATATTTATTCACTAAGAAACAATTCAGGATCAAGTAAAGAGAGGAAATCTCTGGCATTTGAACATATACTCTTTTTGTAGGGTGATGTGGCTGATACTGACTTCTACCATCTGCTTTCCGATTGCAGCCTGTTTCTCCAACCTGCAGAACAGAAACCAGCCTTCATTTCTTTCTGGATTGTTAAAGCCATTTACATTTATCCTGCACGGCAATGAATTATAGTCCATTTTAAGGAATCTTTTGTGCTTCTGTGTGTATTCCTGCAGCAGAAAAAGTGCATGAGAAAGGAGCTTGAGCAGCCAGTAGTGTAGTAGCTGGCTCACCCGTATGGATTAGAGTCGTGAGGTCAGAGGAGCTGTGTGTACTTGCTCTGTGCTTGGGGGGGGGAAGAGTGAATTTGTCTGTCAAAGTGAACAGCCACTCAGGCAGGATCGTCCCTCAGCTGCTGTAATTCTGATGTGTTTTGATATGACAGCAGCTACTGTCTAACATGCGTGGATCTTCTGAAATGTGTGGTGGACTAAAGACTGCTTTTCCTTGCTGCTGAGCCTGACTGTAACTGTATTGCTGTAGGACAATAACCATGGGGGCTCGAGCCACAGAAACAACCCGGGAACTGGAAAGCGCCTCTGCAAAGTATCAGATAGGAGGACACGCAGAGAAAATGTGGCAACGGCTCAAAGGAATGTGAGTAGCTTCTCTCCTTGGCTTTTGTTCTGTTCCTTGGGAAAGATAGTTTTTTTCTGTTTGTTAAAATGTCTAATTAGCAAGTGGGAGAGTTATCTTTAAGCTGTGAATAGTATTTGTTCTCATAATAGAGTACATCGTTCTCATTTTCCATGGTACTTAGATTTAATGTCAGAATGTATACAGTTCAGTCACTTTATTTAAAAGATGTATGACTAGTGAGAGTTATTATCCAAACTGAAATGCAGGTTAAGTCCTTTCAGATTAACACTTCCATAGCTCTGATACAATTTTGTAAATGTTATCTTCAGAATCAGAATTTCTGGAGCTGTTTCATCATTGCTGTCTGTATGTATGGGTAAGCAAATTATTGCAATTCTATAGAGAATATTGATACTTTGCCTTTTGAGAGTGAAGATGAAGAAGTCCATATTAAAAGGCGCTTAGCTATTAGGAGGGTGCTGTGTCTCTGTTTTTTATCAATGATTTTGGTGTTCAATAATGCTAGAAACTGATTTGAAGGACTATTTGAAGGGACCACTGTGCACCTGCTGTGTCTAGTCCACTCCTCTCAAATGCAATTTTCACTGTAGACTTGGTGCAAGTGAACAGTAAATAAATATCTGCAGCCTGTTGGAGAGAAACTCTGTCAAACTGGTGTGTCCTAAACACCTCAAACTTCAACACCTCCTTCTAAGTATTTGCCTGGGTTTTGCTCTGAAAGCTGATGTAAGTATGTTATAAATAAATACATGTTACATTTTTTGCTTTGGAAGCAAGGAAAAAGACCTCTTATTTTTGCTGGAAAGATTTGAAATACTGATTTTCTAAAGGTATTCCCCAGATGTTATATAGTGCCTCAGCTGTTGAAGGAGGACAGGTTATTTGCAGTGCTGAGGATTCTAATGCACTGGCTGTGACACTGCCCATTTCTCCTGTGCATTGGTTAGTGACTCAAAGTGGCTGTGGGGAAGGGTTTTCTTTCAAGAGAAATAGGTTTGCTTCATGAGAAAGTCACTTTTCAGTTGTGGCCAGGGGTTTATCATAACTTCTCTGTGATATGCTTTTGAATATTTTTTTGCACTTTGGGAAAAATTTTTCCACTAGAAACCCTAAAGCGCACATGGCAGAGCAAATATTTCGATCATTTGCTGATACCATACATTTTGCCTCTGAGTTTCCCCTGCTGGAGACCTCCATTGGTTCGTGTGGATTTCCACTTGTGTAGGGTCTAAGCCGCTGCTTTTGTTTGTTCTGTAAGTTCTCTGTTACCACTAGAGTCTTGTGTGGAAACATTTCCTTTCAGCTGCCTCTGGGATGGTACCACTAAACAAACTAACATAAATAACTAAACATTAATGACCCTCAGTACAAGAGCTCCAGGAAATAATGTTCATGCTTCTTTAGGAGTAATTAAAACAGTATCAGAGCTTGTGGTATCTCAAAATCAAATGGAGCTTAAGTGTTTGAAAACCATGCATCTTTCACAGGTTGGAGCCAACCTCATGACTGTTGTGACAAGATAAGGCTAAAATACTTATGTTTTAAAAAAACAGGTTATATTATCTGCATGAGATACATGCTTGGCTGACTTTTTCAGACTTACCAATGATTTAATTTTAATTATTCACTGGTCAATTGGAAATCACTGTCTGGTCAATATTACAGATATTATATGGTGAGATTTTGTAGAGTTTAATTTTTCAGAGCAAATATCTGTGCTCACTTTGTATCATAAGAATCAGTTGTTAAGGAAGAGGATTCATTTTGCTAATGCACAGATATCAAAATAGAAGGATGTTTCTTTGTGTTAGGAGAGAGGGACAGATAAGTGGGACTGCCACAGATAATCTGACCTGGAAAGAATTATAAATTGTCAGTGAGGAGGATTGTTTCATTTTAGAGATGGAAACTGTTAATGAAACTGAGTATGTAAGATGCCAGATTATGGAGTTTTTAAAGTAGTATGCAGTAGTATATCTACACCGAAGTCAAGACTTCATGGTTTGAATTATGAAACTGAATCTTTTCTTGCTGATAGAGTAAACAGACTTACATAATTGCCATGTGATTTCAACACAATTTTGCTGTATTTTTCCAGTCAAGAGTGCTAATTACCTTTTTGCAAGAAGGTCATTATTTTCTGTTAGCATTTCAGCTTTTAACGTAATAGACTTTTAATTATGGATTTGGCAGCAGAATTCCACATATATTTCTCTTCATATGTCTTGGGGTGGTTTTTTTTGTTGTTAGCTTATTGTTTTGTTCATTTATTTTTGTGAAATAGGGAGTATTCTATAAGATAGATGAGTTGAATATGCTTAAAATGAAATGAAAATCCTTATTTGAATGTCCAATAAGAAAAGTTGGGTATTGTGGAAGCTTGAATGGAAGGGCTTTTTATAGGTTCTCTTCTTTTTTTTGTTTTTAATAGATTTTTCCACTCAGGTTAGCATAAATCTTCCTAACCTAAGTGCTGCAATCAAGTTTGGGATGTTTTGAATAAAATTAAAATAATACGTAACTTTTTTTGGGTTCATGTAGCCCCACAACCAAGCTCTGACTTTTGTATGGCAAGTTAAAATCCAGGTCTATTTTCTTTACATTGTGATTGCAGTGATGCTGTAACCAAGGACATTGTCTGGCACAGAATTGAATTTCATATTTTTATATTTGAATTTCATATCTTCTTCATATTAATTTGAATTTCATAACTTGATCCCTAGCATTGGTGCTGATTTTTTGATACCTCAGTGTATAAAACACAAGCTCAGTGAAACAAGGCTTAGTTGTGAAAATGAGTCATGTACGTTTCTGTCTTGGCTGTAGCTTCTGGTCTTTGAACTGAGAAATTTTCAGTATGCAGACTTCAAGCTTCTAGTGTTTTGTACTTCATGGAGTTAGCAAAAACAAATAACAAGGGGCAGCTAAATAACTCATATAATACTGTGGCTTTTATAATTCTTTGTTATGCAGAAGAGGAAAAGCAAAAGCCATTCAAGCCACCGCAGGAATTGCAGTGGCCTGACTGAAGGGGAATGTTGTACACCTTCCACCTGAGAAAACATCTTGTCGCAGTCCAGCCAAGGGGCTCCTGCTCAGGCCACTTAATGCCACTGATTGAGCCTTTTCCCCCTCAGTCTTTCATTCTCTACTGGATGGAATATCTTTATAGACAGTAACTGAGTCTCCTGCTGAAGTGTATTCTGGTGTCAATAGAACCAGGACATTTACTGCCTAGGAGAGCTTGTCCTCAGCCGCTGATAGAGCCTGGTAGGGAGCTCAGAAAGAGAAGCAGTTCTTTAACGCATTTTGGTTTGGAATGCAGAGAACCACATTTAATGGAGAGCTCTCTATGCTTACTGGACTAGCAGGGTTTGGTATTCTCCTTAATCTACAGGCAAACTTAACTCTGTGTTGTTCCTCATAGTGTGAATTGGTGTGCTTTCTGTTTATTTGTTGTGTGTCTGCCACTCCACTCAATGTCAACACAAAACAGTCAGATATCCCCCCCTGCCATCTCATTTTTTTCCAAGTAGACATCTTCTTTACAAGTAGCTTCTTGTATGCCTATAACTGTTGAAGAGGTGGGTTTCATTTCTGAGACTTGAATTCATTATGAGAAAATAACTTGGTTTTTGTAGATAAGCATATTTGCTAGAATTGTCTCTAAGAAGCCAGAAAATCACAAACCAAACAGTTCTTTCCTTACCTTCTTCCTTTTCTTTTCGTCCACAGCCAACAAAATGGACCCCAATTTCTGCAGAAAGGAGTCTAAACTCTTTTAGACACTGAAAGGGATGTACTTGTAGACGCAGTTTGTTGATCCTGCAATGCTGCAGTGACAAATTGCATGCACACACATTTTGTAGAGAAAAAGGGGCATTAGTCACTTATTTGAGGAAATTTGGCTTGATGTCAAGGAAAGCAGAGAAATGGCTTCCTCTTCACCTGCTGAATTATCAAAAGAGAGAGTTCTTTTAAAGGCATCAAATAGAATCCAGATTAGCAGCCTGTTAGGTCAAAAGGGACCAGAGCACCCAGCCATTCTTTCACTAGGGTCGTGGATGCTGGTGGAAGAGCTGTAGAACAGTTTCCAGAATCAGATATGACAAAGAAGTCTTTCCTTTCTTTTTCTAAATTTCCTGTTTTACCTTTATTTTATACTGTATTTGATGCTTGTGTTTTTTTATTGCCCTTTTTTCTATGCTTTATTTCCCTAAACCATGACAGTTTCAGTAAGCTGAAGAGATTATCATTATCAAAACTTAACATATCATGATAAAAAGATTTATAAATTTGTGACTACTGAACAAATGAAAAGAGGAGAGGTAGAATTACAGGTGGATAAGTATGATAAGAAATAGCAGGACAGATTATCACTTACTGATAGCTACTTCAGGAGCAAATGGGTATATAGTTCAAGTGGTTATTACTTATAATGTTGCCTATTTTTACTTTTTTGTAATGTGAAAACTTTTCTTTAAAGGAAAATCATGAACTTGTAAAAGTAATCCAAATGACATATATTTCTAAGAGGACTTTAAGTAAAACTAAAGTTGATTTCAGAAATGCTCTCAACATAAATTTGAAGAAATTATGTAATGATGTACCTGTTGATTGATACATATCTCATTAGTGCTAGAATTACAGTAAGAATAGTTTCATTAGAAATTGTGAATGGCTTTTTTTGATTTTGAAACCAAAGTCTATTTCTGCATCTGAGTAGTCAGGTAAACAGTTTGTAGTTAAAACTTTGTAGCTTATAAATATGTATCCAATTAAATATATAATATGATAAATTTTAGAATTTTCAGTAAGTCTATATATTTTAACTGTTTAGCATTAAAAATTTAGGGAACTCTTTTATCCAGTCATATTAGAATTAGAAAATTGTTTTGCTTGTTAGAAAGGTATTTCCATTACTATCATGTACACGAGGCATAGAATTAGTTTTCAGGTTCATACTAATTTTTTTTTCTGCAATTTCTGTCATATTCTGGTGCTGTTGATGGATTAGAGTAAATGCTGATCCTCCAATTTACTGTGGGTGGGTGAATTGCTGTGCTTATAGAAAGCTCTGCTAGAAAAGATGGCAAATTTAAGGAGTGGTGCATAGACCATAATTTGCCTGTGATATCAGTAAGAACAGTAGCAGTGTGTCATTGCAGGCCTCATGGTCCCCAAATAATACAATAAAATATTGAAATTCCCTACTAGAGCTTTAAATGAACGTGTAAATGCACCCCTGACATATGCATCTAATTAAAATTGTTTTGTATCTAAGAGCAATGCAAAAGAGATTAAAGATAACATTTTATGAAACTGACTGCTAAACTGCAATTAAATGAAATCTCAAAAGCTTCTATATTCTGCATCTAAGCTAACTTAGACTACTGATTCTACTTCTTAGTACATCCAACACTTCTTAGATTTCCTAAAAGATGCTCTCTGTGACTATTCACCTTATACGTGCTCTATTCAGATCTCTGCCTAGAAAGAGAATGTATATAATTGACTACACAAATAACAACTTTCCTCCTGGTTTGAATTTGTCAGTTTCTTGTGCAGGTGCCCTTGTTTGCCCTGCAGACTGACCAATTTTTATAAATGTTTCTTTCAAAAACTCTTTCTCCAGTGTAGCTGTTGCACATTGAAGCCTGACGCAGTTTCTGAGAGCTGTTGGTCAAAAACTCAGTCCATACTGCCCTCCCCTATGTAACTCCCAGGTTCTGCTCCACCTCCACAACAGTGAAGTCAAAATACCCGGATAGGAGGAAAAAAGCCTTTTGTGTTGCTAATTATATAGTTAGAAAAATGCAAATGCTTAAATGCTGAAATTACATGGTTACCAGTGGAAGTTATAATAAAAATAGGCATTCACTTCATGTATCTGAAAGAGAAACATAACCTTAGGTTAGTCAAAAATGTATCTGACAGAGGTTTTCCTGTAAGATGGCAAAATACTTGTTGAAGAGTGAACCCATTTAGTAGTGTGCCATTTTGTTTGTGTTTCCCATCTGCTCTGGTTTACTCATGGTATCACCTCTGGAGCAGGGCTGGAGCAAAACTGGTGCAATTATTTCTGCTGCCATTTCCTGGAGACTCTGTCACAACCAGGACTGCAAAAAGGTTTAAGATCTACTTTGGAACTGAGTGCTCTAGTTCTACTGTATGGTTGTATCTAATCTGTAAGTTGGGGTTTTTTTGCCAACATCCCCCCTCCCAAGACATTCAAAGCCTTCCAAAAGGAAGGAAAATTAACCAACCAACAACCCACCAAGGGCCAGCTAAGCTTGACACACAGACTGCCGAGGGCCGGAGTACTTTACTCATTCTCTGGTGACAGCAGGTATTTGGTAGCTTTTTTGCTTTTCCTTTACTGCCTTCCCATACAATTTCATTATGTACTTGAGATCATCAATGCAATTTATGGAACTTTTAAAACAAGGCCTTGTAAAGAGGAACTATAGAGGCACTCAGAACTTACTATGAAGTCAATCCTTTAATTTTGTTAAGGAGATGGGGAAAACTGAGCAGTTGTGACTAAAAGGAGAGAAAATTGCATTTTGCTGTGGTTAAGGGAAGCTAAACAGAAATTGAGTACATCAGTTATAAAGTTACAGCTGACAATGAAATGACTCAGTTTTCACAGTCCATAAAGCTTTGCAATTAGCCAGACGATGTTGCAGACTGAAGAAGCCAGCCTTCTCCCTGACCTCTCTTTTAGAAAACTGCTTAGGCTTGTAAAGAACTACTAATTCAGTTTCTGTAGAAGGCTGCAGCTGGTTACAGCATAGTCTGTGGCTCTGACCATAGACACACATTTCCTGAATACATCTATGCAAGGAATAGTGATCTTAAGGAAGTATGTGACTTGCTCCTACAAGTCTGTGGGATTCTGACTGTTTACCGGCATGTATGATTTCATAAGTGAAGTCAAATAGTGTTAAAATGATGTTGCATTTATTCCTGTGGATTCTGCTAGAAAAGTGATCTCCAGCATGGTTTTCTGTGAGCTGAGGGAGTTTGTTGGATGCATAGTCCCTAAAAGATGACTTTTTAAATTGTGCCCCGTGACTCATCCATGCCTCCTAATTCTCATTGCTGTCTCTGCGCTCACTCTTAGCTGTTCTAGTGTGGCTGGTTTTGATGCCCTCCAGGGATTTCTTCTGTGCTAAAAGCGACAATAACTTTTTTTTTTTTTTTTTTTACCCCTACTATAAATTTAAAGTTCATTGATTCCTGGGTTGGATTCCTTCTGCGTTTTCATGCCTACTTGCATCCTTACAACAGAGGAAGTTGTCTGAGGATGGGACTACCTGACGTTAAAGTGAAAGGAGATGGTCCTGCTTCAGCAGCTCTCAAACAAAACAATTGTAGTCTTGAATCTGTAATTTTTAAGTCCTTGATTCCATGATACTGTAAATCCAACATTAGGGTACTCGATATTGTATCAAAACATGACAGAAAACGTTGATCCAGTATGAACTTTTGAGGGTTCAATTTTGTTCCAGTATTTTTGAAAGGTTTACTTTGAACTATCAGGTTTTATGAAGATCAAGTACTGCCCACGTCACTCCAGGTTTATGATGCACCAGATAACATCTGTGCTTCTGTAGCCTACAAAAAGCTGGCCTGAAAGAAGGCCAGGATAAACATCTGCGTGGTGTACTTTGGCTAAGTCAGGACCATGGTAATGACATATTTGCACCTCGACTGAATCAGTTAAGTACCGCTGGGTAATCTATAACTAGCACTTACAGGACTGTAATCCAACCACCCCGCCCCAGCCTATTGTTTGCCTTTGCTGTATAAACCTCTCTGCCACCACTGGCAGTATTTTGGGTGTCTGCAAAAAAAAAAAAAAAAAAAAAAGTTGCAAAGTGCTATATTAAAATTGTTATTCTTCTTGCCGTGAATGCCCCGAGAATGAGGACTCGTGAGCTGCTGTTGTGCTGTTTGTGGTCCATACACGGAGCGGGGCTGTAATGAGGTTTCGTATGGGCTCTTTTCACTGAGTGTGAGAAGTAATGCTTATCTGAGGCATTGTCATAAAATGACAGGAAGCATTCCTACGGTGCTTGTCTGTTTGATAATTTAGGCAAATGTATTTGACTTTAGACCTTCCAGAGAAACCAGTATACCTTGAAGTATCATCTTCTGGAGAACACTACAATGAGATGCATATTAAAGCTTTGCTCTTTCTAGAATTAGTAGTTCTGCAAATATCCTCATGTTTAAAAAAAGAAAAGAAGAAATGTGCTTCTACTTGTTTTCCTCACTGATCTCATGACTGCTGCACGATGGCATAAATAAAGGTTTGTAATCATCATTATTTAGCATTTTTGTCTGATTTTGTTGCTATTTATTTAATGAGTTTTTCAGAATTAGAGACTGTTGAATTCCAGGCGTTCAACCTTCCATGCATAATGCAGATATTTGAAGCAGTGTTATTTAACAGGGAGCGATCTAAAGGAAGATGTTTGTCTTGCAAGTGCTTATACTCCATTATCTATTGTTTGACCTTGGCTGCAGTTTGTTTGACCCAACCATTCTCCAGACTTTTGGCGCCCCCAGGAAAACAAGTAGCTTTCATAAGTATTATGCAGGCATTTAATTGTTGTGAATTCTCTGGTAAATACTGTTTGGAGGTAGTTACATTTGAATCCTTCCCTGTTAGTGAAATTTATGCCAGAAAGATACTAAGAAACAGACTACTGGGTAGAATTTACTTCTTTCTTTAGTTCATATGCAATACAGAACTGTTCTTTTGCCTGGAATATTTGAAATTAAGTATTTTTAAAAATTTTTCTTCTGTGTTGTCTGCAAGATTAATTGATGAATTGACATCTAGCACCATACTTACCTGCAGTTATATGTTTTGTATTTTTATTTACTGTTAATTTTGAATAGTTAAATTTTGTTTGTTTTTATTTTGTAATACCTCAGACACCATTTAGTCTAATTCAGTAGCTTTCTATTTCTCTTTTTACTAAAGGCTCGGTTAAGGTTTTAATTTTTTCCTCTAAACTGAAGATTTTTATTAATATCACTGTATCTCCTAACCTCAGATATAGTCACTTAAGATAACTGAGGCAGCTGTTTGGCAGAGATGGCAAATATACGAGGTTCAGCTGGAGTTGCAAACTGTTGTTCCTTTGGACAGTCCCTTTTTATCAGCAGTGTGGTATTTTCTGATGCACAGGCAACTGCACTGCAAAAAGCATTACATCATTGGCACTAATTTCCATTAGGGTGGGCTGGAATGCAGAATTCCTGCTCTGAAGAAAATTAAATATATTAAAAAAGCCCTTATAAAAGGCCACCGAGATAAATACTCAGCAGAATGAATATTCTGAAATGTCTTAAAATTTTTGAATAAATATCTCTTTCTGATTTTTTTCTACTTCCAGGACCTTAGGCTGAGGTGGCAGCAACCAGGTTATTTGAGAACCAGCTGTCCTAGTCCCTGTGCTGCCAAAGATGAGCTGGGAGTGCAGCTCTGAGCAACCCAGAGGTTGTCTATAGTCAGGAAATCTCCAAGATAGATATGCTCAGCTTACGTTGTATATAAAATTATGGAATCTGAAATTTCCTATTGGAGAAGTTCAATTAGGAAATGACCAATCAACTATGATTTATTTATTTTCAGCTTAACTAGAAAGACCTTGGATTTCATAAGTAATTAAAAATGAGCTGTTTCTCTCTCACAGAAAACTTCTCAAGTATCAGAAGATTTTATGTTTTGATGGCTACCAAGGCACCTTCACCAGCTGTGATGTCAGTCAAGGTTTACAAAACAGGTTTATAAGATAATCCTATCACAGTCAATGGCAGTAAGAAGGAGACAGTCTTTCCCCTGCCATATACTGCAAGGAAACTCTATTTTGGTATTATATCTCTCTTGAACAGACATTTTAAATCTTCATTCCAAATCATTGGAACAAAAATGAGACTTTAAAATAATTTACTTTGAGTTTTTGAAATTTCTGTCCCCATCTCTTCATGTAATGCATGTATTTTGTGCTTCTAACCGTGGCCCATTATTATATTGCGCTGGAACCTGTTGAGTCCTTTCTTGATGTTTCTGTCATGAAGAATCCTCAAAACTTTCTGTCTTGGTTTATTGTGTGAAATGATGCACTTACCTCTGGAAGGAAAGCTGCAACCATTAGATGATAGGAAGTATTACTTAGAGTGGCAAGAGTATATGTGAAAGGAGTGAAAAGGATTTATACTCTTCAAAATAAGTCTATCTCTACTGGATATTTTCAGGTTGATGTAAATCTTGCTTCTAACTTAAAATGAGGTAAATAGAAAATTTGGCTTATTTGGGCCTTTTGACTTTGAAGTTTCTTTCTAAGCAGGCTGACTTAATATTGCCTGTTTCTCTAGAAATATTAAAAAATATTTGTCAAAGACATGTCAAGATGAAGAATGGTAATAACAAACACATGTAAATAGTTTAATGATAACTGTGAGGAAATTTTGCCTTCAAGAGAGAAATATTTAATTCTATTTTTAGTTATTCTCTTAAGTAGTTCAGTTAGTTATTTTCTACTTCATATGAACTACACATCAAAAAGGGATTCCCTTTCCACTTGAACGCTACAAAATCTCTACTGTTCCAGAAATGTTTAAATATATAATGTGAAGTAATTAGGTATGAAAGTGTTCAAACGTTTTGGTTCAATACACTTATGAACCTATATAGTTATTTACATGACTGGCTTTGTAATTAAAACCAGTATGATGCATACTTAGAGACTTTTTGATAAGAAATAAAAGGTTGGTAACTTATTTTTGTCCTGTGAGATAGAAATTGCATTTCCTAGAATTCCAAATCGACATCTCATGAACACTTAAGGCCTAGGCCGTATGATTCTTGATTCTGGTTTAGTATACCAAACCTTTCACTTTTCCCTCACCACTAATGTGTTGAATGTGGTTCACATACTGTATGAAACCGAACATCAAATGAGAGAAAAATGGTTTACCTACATAGCAGATGGGGCCAAAAAGGCTTTAATGTGAGTGTAAACCAGTATCAAGTCTGTTTTGGAGCTGGATATGAGGTAAACATGGGATATTGAGCATCCCAGAAGATTATGAGGGTTTGTGAGAGTTTATAGCTAAATACAAACTGAGTCGCTCCTATCACTGTTAGAGCCCAAACCAAAGTTAGTGTTCAAACAGAGCACTAAACTGTGATAGATTTAATACAACTGTGTCAATGTGTGTACTGATATAATATAAAAGGAAAAAAATGAAAATTGTATTAGAATTCTTCCAGAAAATCTTACTTTGATTTGATCCTTTAATTGTAACAAACATGATGCAAGATTTAAATATTATCAATTCCTGGAAAAAATATTTGGCTCAGGTGGATATAAGCCATATGGAGCCACCTCTGTTATCTGTTTTTCTCTCTTGACTTACAGTCAGCTTTGACCTGATAAATTCTGGATACACAAAAGAGTCAATCTTGTCTTAGTATGAGGTCATATTTAGCCTTCTAATACTGTGCTCATCTGTTTTTCTGCAAGACAAAGGGCTGTATCCAAAATGCCAAAATTTAATGTCCTTGTGTTCACACAGAAGATAAAAGCAAAATGTAGAGTGGATAATGAGTTAATGAAAGTATATAATTTCCTGTGAGTTTTACCTAAGACTTTTCAGTTTGAAAGTTCAGAATATTGTCATCATCAGTTCAATGCTAAAATCATCTTGTTGGTTTGGGTGAGAAGAACTCAGAAGTTGCAGAGTCCTTGAATTATGTTACTATTTAGGGAAATGTGGTTATTAATAGAATTTGATTTTTAAATGCTTTTCAACCTTTATACGTCAAATGTAGTCTCAACTGCATCCTTAGGGAACAGAATGAAACTTTAGACTATCAGACATCAGCTTCAGAGGAGGATGATTTCAAGGGGAAGAATCTCGAGGAAAAGGTAGAATTCATAGACATTTTAGAGATTAACTGTATTCTCTTCATTCCCAGTAAAGAAAAACAGTATTGCAGCTTTACATACGGTGGCTCTGAACTGAAATAGACTCAAAAAACACCATGTAAAGCTCTCTAATGGCAATGTAAAGTGACAACAGATGTGATTTCTCACATTAAAATGCATTCTTATCATTTGACAATGATTCTCATTATGATGATCCTCTTGGCATGGAACTGAAATTTTTTTTACATTGTACAAGCTATATTAAATCTGTGTTTAGTTGGCACCCATGCCTTACTGAAGTTGGCAGAGCACCACGTGCACGGGATCAATTCCAGGTTTCTACACAGGAGTGAGTACAAAAGTCTCCATATGATGCTTCACTTCTGAAAATTAGTTGATGATTTTCACAAAAGGGCTGCTGCATAACGCAATTCTGTATCTCAGCAAGAAGTATTTCATTGCCCAGCTATGGGTTCTCCTTGCTTAGTCACCTGCTTTTATTCTGTCCGTTAGGATCTAGTCATACTTAAGGGCACTGCAGTTCCTGGCTGTACTGGGGCGTTGTGGTTCAGCCTGAAATGACTGAGAATCTTGTAGCTTTACGAGACTGCAGTTCAGAGACGTAAGAAAATATCAAGATCCAACAATCAATTTGTTCCTTCAGGTACAATGGATATTTTACTACACGTTTTTTTTCTGAAAATGAAACAGTGTGAAAGAGGTTTGGGGTTTTTGAATGAGGGAAATAAAAGATATGTAGCAGTTTCTGAGGAATGATTAGATAATGCTGTTGATGTTGTGCCTATAGAGCATAAAACATTGAACTACAGCCTGTGATTTCTCAATCAAGTCCATAATATAATAAAATTAGCTTGGTTCTGCTTTCAGTTATGCCAGTA
Organism: Grallaria varia; assembly: GCA_013396735.1. Classification (NCBI taxonomy): domain Eukaryota; kingdom Metazoa; phylum Chordata; class Aves; order Passeriformes; family Formicariidae; genus Grallaria; species Grallaria varia. The sequence goes on from VWZG01008353.1 coordinate 243,465, forward strand.
TAATTGGATGCTATTGAATTACAACACAATAAATGAGACCTCAAAACAGATTTACTTTAATGTGACAAAAGAGCACAGTATCTCATGGATGCAGTGGAATTTGGCTAAGGTTTATTGGTCGTTCCTTTTTATGAACACTGGACTATGTCAAGTATGTTATAGTTCTCAGAATTAGTTGTTCCTGGATATGATGCTTATATTCTTAATTGCTAAGTGAACAAATCACCTGATAGGACAAGAATGATCCTCTGAAGATTCTCTTCCCCCCTCCCCCACCTTTTTTCCCCCCCTTCTACCAAAGGAAAGAAACGTGTTTACCTCCCTTTGTCTATCACTTGGCTGCCACTGTAGTAGTAACACAGAAACAAATTGCACCAAATTTGCTATTTATTGCTCTGATTTTGGATTTTTGCCACTCTCGCTAATGAGCTATGTTTTTGCAGATAGACAAATTAAGGATGTGCTTCTCGGCTTATATGCATTTGATTGTATCCCAGTTTGTCATTAAATTTATTTTTAACAATAAAATCAGCAGATTGTAATTTGTATTATGATTATCACAAATAGATCTCACCATGTTTAATTCAACTGTGTAGCTTTCACTGCAGATGAGGGGAGTTAGACCTTGAAAGAAAAAACGGTTGCACAGCATCATCTAAAATTTTATTTTGGCAGTTTTGCTGTAGTAATTTGGGGAATGGGACTGAGGGAAAGGGAGAGAGAGACGGGAAGGGACAATTTTATCTAATACCACCCACACTCAAAACAAATAATGACATTGCATTCCTTTCTAATGCAGCATTCAGTTAGCATGACAGGCATAAGATTGTGCAGTATTTGGTATAATAGTAGAAATATCCACCACATTAAGTGATGAAGTCTTAAATGTTGTACTTGCGTTTGTACGAGTAGCTGAAGGCTTCTCAGGATACACTCAGCACTTGTAAGTGTTAACGAAAGTTAGAAGTTGCCTCAGAGGAAAGTGTCAGAAGCACAAAAGCCTTTGTTGCTTCGCTTCATGATTAAATCCAGCCTTCCCCATTGAAAGAGCTCTTTTCTTTTGCATTATTACCCCTTCACAAAATGTCATTTCCCATCACAAATATTTCAGTTTCCCTATGCTTCTCTTGATAATTAACACTGAAAGCCTAACATTGGGAGTCTAGAAGCTGCCATTCCTTCATGTGTAAAGAATTAAGCTCGGCATTTACACACGTAAAAGAGATGTTTTACTCAGTAAACTATCGCTTTACCAAAAGTGGACTGCTAAGGAGCAAATGTGGGCTGCCATTTATAATTTTTAATTTCATTATCCACAAAGCACCAATGCCTATGCAGGTGATTGCAGCTACCCAGATTGCCTTATCTTTGTAAATGAATTATGAAAGTGAAATGAGCAAAGGCGTTATCTGAGAAACAATACATTACCCATTACAGTGACGTGATTATACAATTATAACACCTCTATTCAGGCCTTTGTATGGAAAGTAGCTTTTTTCTGTTCACGTTAACACTTTCCTAACAGATTTAGTAGGCTTTAAAAGGTCACATTTATACTGTGGGAAAAATTATTAACACTAGAAATTATCCCACTTATCTGTGTCAGCTTCAGTTCACTGTTTTTTTGGAGAAAGGAATTACATTTAATCCAGGTGGTTTGTAGGAATCCAGGTAATTTCAAGGATCTGACTTATTGACACAGTTAAATGTGTAATGGATGTGGCATGGAGTGGGAACAAGCTGCCAGAGCTGGGGTGCAAGTATTAATTCACTGCTGAAGCTCATGCATTGAGAAACCAAACTCCTAAATTGTATAAAAGAGATTTTCCCTCAGTGAAGCTGAAAACCCAAGGAAATGTTCCCTCAGTGCTGTTCACAGCAATGCCAGTGCTGAAGCACTGTTAAAACCATGAGATTGCTTCCCTCCCCCAGTGCAATTGGAACAATAGAAAACATGGAATCAAAGATGCAGTGTTTTACATGTGCTTGGCACCATGCTAACTTAATCAAGAATGAACTTGCTTAAGGATTTTTTTCCATAGAAATAGGACAACAAGCCATTCTGGTACCACTCCCAGAGTATGAGTCACAAAGGGAAAGCAGCAGAGAAAGAGAGTGGTTTTTTTCTTTCATGAAACCATTCACTTACTTGCAAGGTTATGCACTTGTTTTTGTTTCTAAATGTGTTATTTGATTCTCTTCCTATTAATGTTTGAAAACTTAGTCTTAAAGGTAGATTATGTCAATTTTTTAGAAGTAGATTGTGTCTATATTAAGGAAACAGGTTGTCATCCCCGCCCATTTTTGCTGAAAGATGCATGCTACATTCTTTCTGTGTTTAGTCACTTCAGTCCAATGTGGAATCCTGATGTGATTGCAAGTTCTCTTGAATCCTTACAAAACAAGTTTATTTTAGCAAAACAGACCTAATGATACCAATAAATTTTCTCTTAACATTCATTCATTAGCATTAAGAAGTATTGTGATGCTCGAGACTTCTCTTGATGGTTAAGGTGCTTCTCGCTCAAGCTAAACCCAAAGGCAAGCTTTTAACTTCATTTGTTTAACCAGCCAACTTTTAAAAAATATACTTAAATATATGCCCAGACTGCCTTCCATTAAAAAACTCTGATTAGCTTTTTTTGTCCTACTTGTTACAGGATGATAATGTGGCAAATTGTTTAACCCACATTTAATTGCTGTTACTTGGTAAAATTATTCCACAGTCATTGTTTCACATTCTTGTTTCCTGTCATGTTGTTTCCAGTCATGTTTCCTGTCTGCTATAGCTCATTTTCACAGCATGGGTGAGATTGGAAGGGACCACAGTAGGTCATCAGATGCAACCACCCTGCTCAAGCATGGTCATCACAGACCACATGGCATAGCGTTGCATCCAGGTGGTTCTTGAGTATCTCCAGCGAGGAAGACTCCACAGCCTCTCTGGGCAACCTGTTCCCATGCTCTGTCACCTGCACAGTAAAGAAGTTCTTCCTTATATTCATGTGGAACTTCCTGTGCATCAGTTTCTGCCTGTTGCCTCTTGTGCTATTGCTCGGTACCACTGAGAAGGGTCTGGATCCATCCTCTTGACAACCTACCTTCAGATATTTGCACACATTGATGAGGTCTCCTCTCAGTCCTCTCTTCTTGAGGCTGAACAGGCCCAGCTCTCTCAGCCTTTCGTCGTAAGAGAGGTGCACCAGTCCCGTAATCATCTTTGCAGCCCTATGCTGGACGCACTCCAGGAGCTCCATGTCTCCCTTGTACTGAGGAGCCAGGACTGGACACAGAACTCCAGATGTGACCTCACTAGGGCTGAGTAGAGGGGCAGGGTCACTGTCCTCAGCCTGCTGGAAATGCTCTTCCTAATGCACCCCAGGATACCATTGGCGTTCTTGCCCACAGTGGCACACTGCTGGCTCATGGACAACGTTCTGCCTGGACCCCCTGTTCCTTTTCTGCAGAGCTGCTTTCCAGCAGGTCAGCCCCCAGCCTGTACTGGTGAATGGACCCTGCATTTGCCTTTGCTGAATTTCCAAAGGTTCCTCTCTGCCCATCCCTCCAAACTATCAAGGTCCCTCTGAAGGGCTGCACAGCTCTCTGGGATATCAGCCACTCCTCCCAGCTTTGTGTCACCAGAGAACTTGCTGAGGGCACATTTGCCCTTTTCATGCACCTCACTGATGTATAAGTTAAACAGTACTGTGCCCAGTATTGAACCTTGGGGGACACGCTAGCGACAAGCCTCCAATAGACCCTGTGCCACCTCTGGGACCTGCAGTTCAGCCAGTTCTCAATCCACCTCACTGTCCACTCACCCAGTCCACACCTCCTGAGTTTGCCTGTGAGGATGTTGTGAGAGACAGTGTCAAAAGCCTTGATAAAGCTGAGGTAGACAATGCCCACCTCTCCCCTCATCCATCCAGGTGGTTATGACTGTTGCTTAGCCTGTCTTTCGAGCTCCACTAGCACAAAAACATTAACGTATCTGGGACCTGTTGTTCTGAGAGCAAAAGTGAACTAGTACTTGACCTAGAATAAAAGCTTAGTTTTTAGTTTAAATTAATTACATTTCGGTCATGTCACTGACCACAACTTGTTTTGCTAGCAAGAGAGTTTCTTCTAACGCTCCACCTCTTGCAGAAAGAGGCTGAAGTCATGTGAATGACTAGTGGTGCTGAGGGGCTTCTTCAAACCCAAAATCTGGTAAGTGAACCTAATACATTTCATATTTTAATTGGGCTTTGGGAAATGCGCTCTTTAGGGGTGGATGGCTCATTGCTGTTTTTTGCAAGAACAAAAGTGTTGAAAAGGTAGTTCAAAGGAATAATTAAGATTAAAAAAGGAAGAAAGGAAAATGTATTTTGGAAACTTGAAATGTGTATTTAAACACAGGTCATCAGGTTATATTAAATTCCTATTATTTTGCTTTAGGTCATAAAGAAAGGAAAACAGTTACAGATGTTCATATTACCACCAGGAGATGTACCTCAATGACTGCTGTTCTTACTGGATTTACCTAATCACATGTATGGAACTATTGAGTTGGAGCTGATGAGCAGCGAGGGCTATAGCTGAGGGCAGTGTACTCTGGATAATTCCTGTATCTGCAATGTCAGGGTTGATTTCTGTGCTGGGTTGTCATCTTAAGGGGACTTCCAGCTTTTTTTTTTCTTTTTTTTTTTTTTTCTTTTCATCTCAGAGGTAGCAAAACCAAATTACTTAACAAGAAAGTTATATTGAATTCTCTTCATCCCTACTCCTGCTCATCTCTACACTTTTGGATTATTTAGGGATTCCCCTGATATATGCCTGCATGACAATTCATTTTTCTGGACTAACTTCTGAGGCCTCTGAAATCCAGTCACTGGTAGAACTGATTAAAAGCTAAAATCTTTATTGCATAAGTAATGATAAATTCTGTAGACTTCTCACCAGATTGTAAACTGGTTCAAGACTGGGAAATTCGCGCATCTTTTACTTTTCTTATACATTATGCAATCAGTTCATCTGGGAACTCTGTAAGAGCCCCAGACAAAGGATTATTGATTTGTTCAGGTGGTTTATTGTAATGGGACTTGCCCAAGTCCACCCTGCCTGGGAGTGCTATCTTATAAAGATGATGATGTGCAGGGAGAGCAAGTTCTGAAACCTTTTCCTTCCAGCCTACAAATGAAAGATTCTGGATAGTGGCCAGACATGGAAAGCAGCTCTACAGGGTTCACAAAAATAGTATTTCAGTCTGAGATTTCCTGATCTGCTTATAAAGACAGTCTTTGCAACAGGGAGTTTTTGTAGTGGGTATATGTGCCTGCACCACAACCTTCCACCCTCTGCATACTCACGTAGACTTACATCTCATTAGTGTCTAGCTGTTAATTGCATGTGTCTGTGAACAATGATGGCTTCAAGTACTAAGCTGTCAATATGACTTTCCCAGATGAGCATCTGAGTAGGCGTAAATGTCATGATAAGCATGCTGCCTTCATGTATCACAGAAAGTTATGATCTTCTTTTTGCTGATTCTTATGTAACTATAATTTTTGGCTGATAAAATAGAATAAATACTTAAGATTTTTCATAGTCAGCTGTGTTAAACATATATAGGCATATATCTATGAAAATTCCTCTTACTAATAGTGGTATTTTTTTCCTTCAAAATACCTGTCAAATCTGACTGATACTCTTTCACATATTCTTACTTAGGCAAACTTGAATGCTTTAGAGAATTTAGGTATGCAAGGGCTAGATACACCAATATCAATTCAAGTCACCGAAGCCAATTTGCCCTCAGAAACCATGGAGAAATAAATTAATTGGATACTTTCTTTTGCTTATCAAAATGTAAGAATAATCTTCAGATTCAGAATCACTGCATGCCACTGCTAAACATGTATCTGAGGGGCTGGACTCATCCACACTTTTGGAAAGCTATAATAAATTTGAAATGTATTATATGTACTTGGAATTTTTTGGTGGGTTTTCCATATTGAAATAATGTTAGATCTATAATAAATATTGGGAAAATAAGAAGAAATTATGGCATGTAATTGATACTTTAGACAAAATTGGAAACTAAAAAGGCATCAAAAGCAGGGCAATGAAGTCTCCACAGCTTGATAGGTATTGTTAATGCAGAATATCACAGAAAGATATTTCATAGGAAAAAAAGTATTCATTAAGCTATAAAAACACGTTATGGTTATTATTTACAGTATAGCATGTAAAAAGAGATTTTATAGTTCCCTGGGAAGTATTCTCTGGGCTGTTTAGGTTGCAGCCTGCTGTTAGGATGCACTGTTAGTGCTGTGTCTTCCTGGGAGTCAAAGTCTGACAAACGTGATGAAATGCAGAATACTGAAAATCAGAAAAGAAAGCCAAATTAAGAACTTCGATGCAAGATGTTTTGGCAATTCATATATGAATGTACAGGCTGCCAATACTCATTTTGTTTAGCATTTACTGCTACTCCAAGAAGACATTTTAATAAGAAGTTCTTTATTGTAGTTTTGTGGGGTTTTTGTATCAGGGTCAGGAGCAGATGCTTGAACTTTCTGACCTCTTCCTGTTACACTAGTGCATGGAAAAATCAAACAGTGCTGCCGGCTACTCTTAAGCCTTTCAGAGACCTACTTTTCAGTGGCAGTTGCAGAACATGAGTGTGAAAATGTTTAAACCAAATTTTCACCAGGAACCTCTCAGTGTTCTTATGACTCTCAATGCTCAAAGGCTTTCAGAAAAAGCATGGAGAGGAAAGTATTTCTTGGATAGTATCTTATATCTTATATTTCTTACATCTGTCTTAAAAGATACTGCTGATTTTACTTGTCTGTTTATGAAATAACTGTATAAAATAGGAAATGCCCCTTTGCTTCAGTGTAACTATCTAAATCAACATCTAAACATTGTTTCTTTGCTCTACCTCAGGGAAGAGTGTAGCTCTGTGCAGGACTGGACCTTAGAAACTATGCTCAGGCATCACTGCCGGTTTTAATTAAATCCCAGATAAAATGGAGAAATGAAGGTTGAACTTTTAGGAAGTAATTAGGGTGTTTCAGGGCCTAGCCCTGAACTTTTGATAGAACCTATGCAGAAAACTTTAATTAGACTTTTTGGTAAGACTTTCGATAGTCTCGCCTCAATCTGTGATGCTAATAAATTCCACCATGACAAGATTCTGCTCGAATAATTGATGTAACACTAATTATTTCACGTGGATGGAAGTATCTGTTTATCACAAAAAACAAAGGTGAATCTTTGTCTTCTTACTCATTCTCTCATACTCTTTACATGTAACTGGGTTTCTGCAGATCCTTCATCACATTCCATAGTTTAAAACTCCACACAGTTCTTGTTCAGCATTTTTTTCCTAGTAATTTATTCCAAGTTTCTTCCCCATACCAGTGTGGAAAGCTTAATATTCTGGCAGTTAAAACAGAGTCTCATTTTTCTGTGAGTCTGTTTTAACCCTTGGTCTGGAAAAAAATGCTGCAGCTTTTTGGGCATATGCCAAAATAAAAGAAGGGATAAGTGCCAAGTTCTTAGTTTTAAAAGAAAACCAGCATAAGAGTATGAAATGATTCATCACTTCCTGGCAAGTGTAATTATCACTGCAATCATCATTCCCTATCTCTTTGCACCCTTTAAAAAGGTGCGAAATATTACTGTAAGTTCTGAAAGTTATCATTTCAACTGAATCGACTGAAAAAAATTAGACCATCACAGGTGTGTGCTTTAAAAAGGAAATTACACTGATCTCCAGGACTCTCAGAAATGCCTTCCTTAGAATGGCCTGCAAGGAATACGTTGCATCTGTGTAAAAATGGTATATGCTAAGGTGAGGGTAGTGGCTATACAAAGCAAAATATTTCAGCTGGTTTGGCTCTTGTGTTTGTCATTGTTGGAAGCTGAGTACTCAAATCTGAATGCAGTTTCACCTCTAATCACAGAATTACAGAATGTGCTGAGTTGGAAGGGACCCACAAGGATCATCAAGTCCAACTCCTGGCCCTGCACAGGACCATCCCCAAGAGTCACACCATGTACCTGAGAGTACATTGTCCAAATGCTTCTTGAACTCTGTGAGGTTTGGTGCTGTGACCACTGCCCTGGGGAGCCTGTTCAGTGCCAAACCATCCTCTGAGGGAACAACCTTGTTCTCATATCCAACTTAAACCTCCCCTGACACAACTTCAGGCCATTCCCTTGGGTCCTGTCCCTGCTCACTCCAGAGAAGAGATCAGTGCCTGCCCCTCCTCTTCCCCTCCCAAGGAAGTTGTAACTGCAGTGAGGTCTCCCCTCAGTCTCCTCTTCTCCAGCTGAGCAGACCAAGTGCCCTCAGCCGCTCCTCACACGGCTTCCCCTCAAGGCCCTTCACCGCCTTCCTTGCCCTCCTTTGGATACTGTCCAGTAGCTCAATACCTTTCTGATATTGCAGTGCCCCAAACTGCACACAACATGCCAGGTGAGGCCGCCCCAGTGCAGAGCAGGGCGGGACAATCCCCTCCCTTGCCCGGCTGGCGATGCTTTGCCTGATGGCCCCCAGGACACGGTTGGCCCTCCTGGCTGCCAGGGCACTGCGGACTCACATTCAACTTGCCATCCACCAGGACCCCCAGCATTTATTCATTGTGTAGACTGGGACATTGAAGATACAGTAGTTATGTGTAGTATTCAGTTCACATGGGCTTTTTTATCCATTTCTAAGCAAATCATTTGTAGCTTAAGTCCTTTAGATGCTCTCTGACAATTATCTGTAACCAAAGAATCTTATTTTAACTAGGTATGGTTGTAATTTCTCTTTATTTTGAACCTTATAAAAATGACTCAAAGCATAATTGATTCTGCCTATAAGTAAACTACTGTGGGATGCATTCTCACCAGTCGCTGCTGAAAGTTTAAAACAAAATTCAGACTTGGTAACATATCAATGTACTCATTTCTCGCATAACATATGTTGTGAGATCTTTGGGGTAGCAATGAGCTTTTCATTCTGTTTGTATAGCAACTACACACTGCTGTCTTTATGTACCACTGTGAAATTTGGGTAGTATCACAGCAAACAAATGTTTAAAATAAATTGTTAAAAATTTTACAGTACAGGAACATTTCTTCTAAGTCGCCGTGAATAATTGCTATATTAGTGAAAAGTCTTTACCTAACAAGTAAATGCTATTATTTAGTATTTCAGCATTTATTTTTGCATGTCACCTGAACTCTAGTCATACCCAGGGAGTTTAGGTGCAAAGAGCTGCCTTTATTTCCCTCTTCCTCAGGCATTCAAATCTAGCTGAAGGTGACCTTGGGTTGCTGTGAGTGAGAATCAAAACCTTCCCAAAACATATCTCATCCTAGAATACTAGTAAAAATGGAGGAATCAAATGGTGGGTAAGAAAAAAAGTTTTAAGAGTGGCAGAAAGGCAGGAGGAGTTTACTTTAGTGGAAGTAGTAGGGAAAAGACCTGAAACTCCACAGAAGTGATGGCTGTGGGAACTCACATTATCCTCTGAATATCTGCCACCACTGTGCCTAGCTGCTGATTAATTATGTCAGGACAAAACAGCATTTCAAAGTAGGTTTCAGCTTTAGAATGAATTAATGTATTGTGTGTCTAGGAGGATTGTTTCAAAATGTAGACATTTCAGTGTTTTTACATGAGGAAAATAAAGGGATATTTTGTGTATTGTGATACTCAATTTAGAACCTTAGGTCTGCCTTTTAAAATTTCATAGTATCATAAAGTGCTGGAGATTGTAGTAGATTTCATTCTCCATTAGAGTAATTAGGTAGCTCGGAAGGTGCTTAAACACCTCATATGTTTCAATATATTCTTTAGAGTCCAGAATAGTTTTCTTTGCTTTCTTCTTAAGGAAACCTGTATGAAGCTGACTTGTCAAATTTCAGCGCTGTTTCTCCTTACTCTTCCCTGAGTCAAAGATGTCAGTGAACAGGCCTTTAAGAATCTGAAACAGGTTTTGTGTCTGCAGCTTAAGGAGAGTTATTCCCAAATGCTATTCTTGTGTGATAGTGTTGCTTAACTTGGATGATTGCATTGGGCTGATGGAAGAGGGTAGGCAGGTTTGCTGAACTCCAGACCGGACTAAAGATGTTTCTTAAAATAAACTAAGATTATGTATATGCAACAAATTATGTGTAACCCTGTGGTTTGGTGAGTCAGCCTGGCCAAGTGCAGCAGCCTTCTTCAAGGTTCTTTAGTATTTCTGACTGTGATTTAAGGGTTTATTTGCATTACTGACTGAGCAAATGTCTGATATCATAGATAGAGTTTGTTAGCAAGCTGGCAGAACATAAGTTTTTCTTTCCTGGCACAGATAACATTAAGAAGTTTATGAGGGAATATTATGCAGACTCAAAATCTGTCAAAAATGAGAATGACAGTGTGACAGAAACCACCTGCATAGCTCATGATGTTCTTGGATCAAAGTACCAGCAGGAAATTGCTGCAGTATTCCAAATAGTAAGTATGGTTTTGTAACAAAGCAGAAACCTTAAGAACAAGTATATATTTGCTTTTTGTCACTTTAAAGCAGTTCCTTAAAGCTTGTACCAAAGAACATACTGAATTTGTGGCAAGTGCTGGTAAGGAATACTGAGTTACGTATCCACAAATTAACAAGATCTGTATGAAACCAGGGTGCTTGATATATAAGGATGGCAAAAAAGGTACTGTTATGCATAGGAAGAGGTTTCAGAAGAAGCTGTTGCTACGAAGTCACTGAAATGAAAATTTGCTTGATGCAGGAAAAAAAAAACAAGGTAGAAAGAATACCTAGTTCTTGCAAAGACATTTAGCCCATAAAAATGAAAGCACCTTTTGAAGAGAAGAATTTCGTCAGCTCTCAGTGTTGAACTTAGTCTGAATTGAAAGTGACCTGTCCAAGATCAGCCAATGGACTCATGAAAAGCTCAGGGCTCCTCGAACCAGTCCAAGAGTCTTATCAATCAGTCCACATTGTTTGTATTTGTACAAGAAAGAAAAATGATCAGGTTATTTTTGCCAGAAATCTATTTTAAATGCCACTCCACTTAACTAAGGACATTCTGTGAAGTGATCAGCTTCTACCATCAATACAGCATAAGAGTACAAGACTTTGCATAGTATTAGCAATAACAAGATAAATCTCTGTCAGTTAGAATCAAAGCTGTCTCCTGTGCATTCAGATGTCACTTCAATGTCTTAAGTTTAGATTAAGGTAAGAAAAACCATGAGGGTCACGTACTTACCACTCATGATGCATGTGGTTGGTTAACCAAGGTGGTTGGTTAAATTGTTTTTTATCCTATTTATATTTAAATTCTAGTTGTCAACATTTAGATAGAGTCTAAGGAAGGGTCATTCCTCAAAACAGTCACCAGGATATTTTAGGAAGGATATTTTCCTGCAAATTTGACGGTATGCTTTTGATACTACTTGGTTGAAATTAGAGAGCAAGTGTGGTGGATTTGCCTTTTAGACATAATTTTTCCACTGCTGTTGTTGCTGAATGAATACAGTGACTGGCTTCATCACTTCTTTTGTTCTCTGGTTCCTTCAGAAGCATGTCTATATAATTGCTTTTAGGGCTTGGAGCAATTTTCTAAGAATCTTACAGTGGCTGGAAAGTATACTTGGCAAAGAGTTCTCAAAGGTTTTTTGTCAGAATAGAAAGGCGTTTCCACTGGCTCTGAAGAACTGACATGTGTACCTCTGACACTGGTACACTTTTGTTCTTTAATTTGGAGTATTACATTATAGCAAGAGCTGCAAACAGTGAGAGCAAAATTAGAATTCAATATTGTGCTTGTCCAAAAATGCAGTAAAATTGCCAGACTTTTGCCACATTTAGGTGACAGTAATCAGCAGTACAAATGCAGGATGGAGAAAACTAGCTGCATTGCAATACCTCAGAAAAGGATCCAGGAGGTAATCGCAGACTTGAACAAAAGTCAACAGTGTCCTGCTGTTATGAAAACAGGTAAAATATCATGCTGGGAGATACAATCCCTCCTACCCCTTGTGAACATTGTCACAGGGGTCTGACTTCTTACTCTTTTCAAGAATATGTGTTTGCAGTTTTAAAATTTTCAGTTTTAATTGGAATGCAATTGTCTTCAGCATCTGCAAACACAGTTTCATAAGCAGTGTCATTGCCTGATCTAAAGAGAAAATGCTGAAATTTTGTGAAATGCATCAGAACCAGTTTTTCTAAGAACTAAAGCTACTTTCTGTCTTATTTCCTCGTGGCTGGCAGCCATTGCTGGAGGCCAATGAAGCATTATTTAAATCTGCAATTATTCCTGAGGTTTCCAGAAAGCCTCAACTCTCTGGGAGTTTTCACTGGCTCCCTTCTTGCTTTTGATAACCTGAGTCACTTGGAAGTCTAATTGATCGTTATCCCAGATCATTGTTTCTCCATGGACATGTAACATGAACTTCTGCACAGTACAGTCACTGTTTAAATTCCCCCTGAACCCCTCCCTGAAGGTACGGTTCCCCAAACCAGAGAAATCCGAGTCACAAACCCTGTAATTTCCACAGGGATATCAAAGGTAGACATTATCAGAAACAGGAAACAACTTGGTTTTTATAGACATGTTGCTGGCGTTTCCATGGTCTTACCTGTGTTTCTTTTCTGTAAATGATCACACCAAACCAGGCTTATCAGAACTGACCTGAGTAGCCCTGGAAATTTTCCTTAGGCTATATGATTTTGTGAAATATTTTTCTTAATCGTGCTTTTTGAACTGTTCCCTATAATATGACTAAAAGAATAATTTCCTAAAGGTCAAAGAGTATAATGGAAGAATTCCTATAACTGATCTGGATAAAAGGATAATTAAATAGCACAGCATTGATCCAAGTGAGAAAAATTCGTAGTCATAATTGACATTTTACTGATATATATCATGTGGGCGCAGATGCTTGGTTGTATAGAATCAGGGTGAAAGCCAGGTTCATAAATGCCTTATCACTGCTTAAGAAAGGCTGTTCAATGAACAATTATATTTTAGCACCTGTCATACAGTCATTAATTATAACAAGCTCATTTCATTTTACATGCAACTTAAATACTCATAATTTTTAAATACTTTCTTGATTATATGTATCTTTAGAGTGAAGTCATTTCACTGAACTAAACCAGAATCTTTCTATGTCATTGAAATTAAAGTCTTTAATGTACTATGGTGGCCTCGCAATGAGTATCGTGCGTTACTTCAAATAAAACTGAAGCTGGAGCAAGTGTCACAGTCTGAACACAAGACAACACAAGAAGTCCAAGCAAGTAGCCTCAAGAAAATGAACAGCAGTGTCAGAAAAGGGTGCAAGGTTAGCCTGCCCAGTTTGTAGTGAGGCACAGGGCTCTGGCAGGTGAGCATCAGCTACTAGAGGGTTGATTTGACCCATGCCTGGTTATCTCAGTCTAAAGCTCGAGAAGATACCATGCTAAGAGCCCTGCTTAAGGGCTGTGTGATAGTCCTGGAGGCTGTTCTCTAACACTTGTGTTTCTCAGCTGTACTAGCACTGCCATCAGGCAGGAGGGACGTTTAGCATCTTCATGCCTAATATTGCTGTTACTTAAAAGGGTGTGATTTCTCACCTGGAAAACGGCAGTGAGCTTTGCTAATAGACCTGAAAGAATATCTGACAGGTCTTATCCAAGTTCAGGGCTCTTGGGGGTGCAAAATGTTAAAATTCAGTGAAGAGTGTTTTCCCACAGGTTTACCTCTGGGCCCCAAAAGCAGTTTCTTTAATGGAATAGCAATATTTCCTTCCTAAGGCTATCCCAAATTGCTTTTTTTATTTTCTACTGCTAATCAGATATCCTGATTAGTTAAGACCTACCATAACCTGATAGGTCTGTTTATTGGGAGTATGATTTACCACATACTGCATATTTAATGAGTATTGCTCCATCTGCTCTTTGAGGACCACACGGACGGTGAGTTAGTCATGTAGTGAATGCTACTGACATCAGTGGGACTGATGTTATAACAACTTCTCTCCAATGTGAATGAAAGGTGTTCTGTTTTTCAAAATGTACAAGATGAGACTTCTACAACTCATGGTTGGAAATACTGAATTAATCCAATTTAGTGTAACTGTTTTAATGAATTACAATTACAACCCCATGCAGCGCTACAGGCTGGGGTTAGAGTGGCTGGAAAGCTGCCCAGTGGAAAAGGACCTGGGGATGCTGGTCGACAGCCAGCTGAACATGAGCCAGCGTGTGCCCAGGTGGCCAAGAAGGCCAACGGCATCCTGGCCTGTATCAGCCATAGTGTGGCCAGCAGGACCAGGGCAGTGATTGTCCACATTTACTTGGCACTGGTGAGACCGCACCTCAAATCCTGTGCTCAGTTCTGGGCCCCTCACTACAAGAAAGACACTGAGGTGTTGGAGTGTGTCCAGAGAAGGGTAATGGAAATGGTGAAGGGTCTAGAGAATAAGCCTGATGAAGAATGGCTGGGAATGTTTAGCCTGGAGAAAAGGAGGCTCAGGGGAGACCTTTTTGCTTTCTACACCTGCCTGAAAGGAGGTTGTAGCCAGGTGGGTGTTGGTCTCTTCTCTAAAGTAACAAGCCTATTACTTGATGAGGTGAAATGGCCTCAAGTTGTGTCAGGGGTGGCTTAGGTTGAATATAAGGAAAAGTTTCTACACAGAAAGGGTGGTCAAGCATTGGAACAGGCTGCCCAGGCAATTGGTGGAATCACCATCCCTGGAGGTATTGAAAAGACATGAAGATGTAGTGTTTAGGGACATGGTTTAGTGGTGGAATTTGCAGTGTTAAGTTTACACTGGGACTCAAAGATCTTAAAGGTCTTCTCCAACATAAACAGTTCTATGATTATTCTATGAATTGATGATAAGTGTGCTCATCTGCAACCATCGTGACTGGTTGGGGCTTCTTACATCACCAGTATGTCTTATATTTCTTTTTTTCTTTTTTTTTTAATTCTTGTATCAAGTGGTGTGGTCTGAATATTCAAAAGCATAGAGTAGTAGACAAAATCATGGCTCGGCTTCGCGAACGAAGATTTGGGAAGGGCTCCACCCACGCTTGCTGCAAGCGCGCTGATGGCTCATGAGGCTGATGCGAGATAGGCAAGTCTGGTTGCAAAAGGCACAGCAGAGAGTCTCCATAGGCAGTGTTGGTGAGGCACGGTTCTTTCTGCGTTGTCTTTTCTCCTCCAGACTGATTCTGCGTGCATTCTCAAAGGAAGGAGCAGCATTGTGGATGGTGTGTCTCCATGCCTCCCGATTGGAGGCCAGTCAAAATAGAAACCTGATAATAGCAGAGGCACTAAATGGTTAGCATTCCCCATGGCACACTGGCTGGACTTCAGTGAACATCAGTGTGTGGTACACATGGTAGTGTCTGTTACACATTGTTAGACTGGGTTGGATGTTGTTGTCTTGGACAACTAATTCCTGTTCTAGCTTGTCTTGTCAGGATAGTAGCAGGTAGCTTTAATGAATGTATGGATCTCCCTGCTTAATAATAAATTCTACAACAAGATAATTAAAAATCTGTTACTTGACTATTTATATAATTAATTTCAAATTAGTCTCATTGTGCTTTACTGCTTGACAATAATCTGTATAACAGAAGAGACTTACTGTGCTTATGGCAGTGATATTCAAAAGCTGTTGAGAATATGTATTTTTGATTAAAGGGAAAATATTAACTATTTTATTACTCATGAAGATGAGATTAGAAATTAATTATTAGTATCCACCATTTAATAGAGAGGAGAAAGAAAACAGATACTGGTGTGAAATGTACTTCTCAAAAAAGAAATTGATGTCAAAATGACCACTGTGTTGTGCAACGCAGTGGCAACTTTTGCTTTTGTCACAAGAATTTGTAAAAAGTATATGATGAAAGTGCAAAATATTTCAGTGTGCTGGCTAAGGGGAACCATGAAGCTCCTGGGACACACCAGAAGAATGTCACATCTTTGCATAAAGGATTCTCATCTGAACTGTGTTTCAGTGGTGTAGTTGAAATGGCCAGCTGATGATATGATTGCAGTCCAAAGATACCCACATAACATAGTTCAGAATCATAACAAATAACACAATTTAGCATGGTTTTTGATAGGTTTCAGAGAAAAAGGTGAGGTAGAAAGAGTGTGAAGCAAAACTCTTCATCCTTCCATTAGGGGATGAGTGGAACTGAAGGTAAAATTCTAATAAGAGCTACAAAATTGAAACCTTTTGCAAGGAGAGAGAATACACCCAGTCTTAAGTTTAGATAACATGAAATATTATACAGTGGTCGGTTTTAATCTACATGTTATTTAAATTATTTTCCAGCTGTTGTTAAGCAGTTTTTGGATATTGGAAAACCTTTTTCTTACTGAGTATTGTGTTTTAACTTACCATTCAGGAGTAATTTTAAGATTTAGTATAAAGAAAAGCGACTCATTCTTTGTCCTGAGTAGATATAGACCATAGATAAGGTGTTGAACAATGCCCTGGTGAGTACTTTGTCTTTTTTAGTGGATAAACAAACCAGTGCATTCTCTGGGGCCGGGAACATAGCTCATTACATGTATGCTAAATTCATATAGAAAATAACTACATGAATAATGAAGCCAACTTCATTAAACCCACATTCAAATATCTCGGAGAATGTAACTAGCAAAATCAGGGCGCCTCAGCTTTGAGTTCAGGCAGTTTATGATATAAAATCAATGCATATTCCGTATTTTTTTAGCTTGTGATTCTAATAAAGTTTTAAAATTATTTTTTTTCTGAAATGAGATTCTTAATGTATTAATGAAAAAATGTGTATTTCCATGAAGAAAGGCAAGTGGAAAAAAATCTAGGCAGACACCTTGGAGACAGCCATGATTCATTCCTTTTTTATAAACTGTAACATTTGGTGTGTTTCACGTTCTCAAGTCAGGTTCTTTTTATTTCATATTGCTGGAAAACTTTTGACTCTCAATATGAGCACTGAACTACTTTTGAGCACCATTTTTATTTTTTAAAATTGCTGACTAAATAAGTGTTATATTGATAAGTTCATTGTAGATTAACTGGCATTTAGAATTTTTCCAAAGGAGTCCTGAACATGGACACACAAGAGAACCTTTCTCCAGGATCCGTACCAGTGATTTTGGTGGGAAATAGATTGTGTTTCCCACACTTGTATAGTTGTACTGTCTCTAGCAAGAGGCTGAAGGATTCTTTGTTGGCTTTCACACATACTTTTGAAGTCAAATGTGCTGATGCCTTTGAAATAGTTTCAGAGTTCTCTCATATTTAGACTACAATTAGCAGGAGAGCCTTGTTTTACATAGTTTGGTCATACTAAGAATTAACTTTATGGGGTTGGGAGAGAGAAATATTTTATGTACAAAGCATTTACATTTCTCCTTTGCTTGTTGCTTTTCCTCTCTGGAAATGCTCTTGCCAAATAACAGGGTGAGTTTTCTTCTGAGTCTCTAAAGTTCTGCTAGAAGAGGTAAACTTCCTGCTAGTCTTCTGTCATGAGTACACATACACTTGGCATGCTTGGGAGAATGTCATCATAGTAGATAGATGCTTGGGAAGAAGTGTGTGGGGTGCTGGAGAAATGGTGAGCTGGTATAAGAAGGAGAATAATACAGCTAATTTATATCTAGAATAACAGATAAAATTCTATGAATCTTATTATCATTGAAAGACAATGGTGTGTATTGCAAAGGCCATAATAGAATCTAGAAGGAGGAAAATATTCAGATCATTGGTGTATGCATTACATTTTGTGAATATCTTTGTAATAGAAAGATCAGAATGATCAAAATGTTATTGTGTTAGAATAATAGATTTCTGACTCATGCACAAGAGATTTTTTGTCTATGGCCATGTCACAAATATGAGGATAGAGCTGAACTCAGAATTTCATTTATCGCTATTTGTAAGATTTTAAAATGATGAATGTCAGATTTCAAGACATCTATGTGGAAACTGCTATTTAAAAGCAATTTTGTACAGTCAGAAAGCAAAGATTTGGCATTATTAGGGCTGCTATTTCAGATAAAGAGTTTTGTAAGGTGATATAAAATCACCCATAGAGTTTTTGCTGCTGCAGGTTTTTATTGTACCTACCCGATGGATAATGGCAATGTGACCATAGAACAAACAGTTTATAGAAAAGACAAAGCAACAAGTCCCAGATGCTGCTAATTCCCTAGAGAAATGCATGTGTTTATATTTCCAGATAGTTTCTGCGTCAGTCAAACTGGATGTCAAAAATGTAATGACAAAACCCAGAAAATCTCAATAACTGTGAATGGACCAGGGTATTTTAACCAACAAAAATGAAGTAAGTATCAGAAAACTATGAAATATCTGACCTTGAAAACTACGGTGAAAGACAGTGTAAAATATTTCCAAAATGTAAAATGAAAAATAAATCAAAAAAATAATGATTTAAAACTCTGCCCCCTCCACAGAAATTTAAACCCAGATGTAAACACGAGTTAAGAAACAAAGCCTTTGTAGTGAAGATATATGATAGATCCTTGCCTCTTTATTCCAGATTTCCGGATGAGAACTACTGTATATAGAGAACATTGACATAGCCTACAATCTCTCTTATTCCTTTTAGCATAGCCTCTGTCCTGTTAAGTGCCCATGTGTTTCCCATGAGGCACTGCAGTTTAGCAGGACAAATCTGGGTATTTTGCCATTGTCCAATAGCTGTGCTTAAATATGGCACAGTTATTCATGTTTTCCCTTCTAGATAATTTTTTTTTTTTTGGCTATCTTTAAATATTGTACCAAACAGCAATACTAAGATACTTTTTAATAATTATTTTTAAAGTGTTTAGCCATTATTTTTTGCTGGATTTTCTGTAGCCCATCCATACTAGCTCCTGTGGATTTTATTACCCTTTTCCACCTTGACGAATAACAGTATGCTTAATCAGTAGTTGCTCCATTGCCCAGTATATAGTTGCCATTATAAGTATACATTTAGAAAACACATGGCACATCAATTACAGTGTTTTCCAATACAGACTGAAATTCCATCAACTGTGGCCAATAATAATATTGTACTGGCTGAAAACCAAAGAATGCCATGTTTTGACTTGTGTATCTCCGTGTTAGTTTAACATAATATATCCCAAAGGAATTCTCTTCTCATTTCCCCTCCTTTCCTTCTCATCCCCCTCTTCCTCTTCACTGAAGGTGCAGGGTGTAAAATCCTAGTAATATTGGATAGAATCCACTAGATTACAACTGTGACACTGGTAATTTTCTTCAGAAGAGTTTTAATAACCAGGAAAATTGATGTTCCCATGAGCCATTGGTATTCATAATTATTTTGTTATTTCCACTCATTTACTTGGGTTTTCCTGGGACTTTTAAGATGTAGTGAAATATAAAATCACAAGTAAAGGACTGGGAAGCTTCATAAGCCAAGTTCCTGTGTTCCAGTCTGAGCAGGAAAGTCCTAGCAGGGAAATTAATCTCCTGCATGATGGTGTTGACGCAAGTCTCTGCTCAGTTTGTGTGTGCATGTAAACAGGGAAAGTAAGGGAGAATAAAACAATTCTATAAATATTCTTAGGAGAGGTAAAAAGGAAAGCCAGAATTAAAAGCCTGCACAACCCTTTTCACAGGGCGTCACCACATGTGCTCCAATAGATCCAGCGATATTGGCCAGCTTTTCTATCTGCATTCTGAATGAGTCACAGTTCTCTTCAGTTCTGCCTAGTTTTTCAAGCTTGGAGAAGTCAGTAGGTTAAATTTTAGAGTGGTTTTTTGCTGATGTCCACATGAAGAAACAAACTGAGACTGTTCTGTACTGCTCTAGTGCAGTAAGCTTAATGCAAACCTGATATAGCAGTTGGGTAAAAATGCATTCAGTATCTATGTGAAGAGTGTGGGTAACTGTAATTTAGCTCTTAAACCATGACACAAACACTGTTCCAGTAGGTAGCATTATTTATTAAGCATGGCATGCTTGTGATAAAAGCTCTCTTTTGTGTAGCAGGAAATCACAGCATCTCCTATAGCATTTAGCCTGCTTCTTGCGACATCACATGCCTGGACAATTTTATTAGCTTGATTTAGTTAGATTTGGAGACCCTCCATGGAGATTGGAAGCTGTTAAAAGGCACACTGAGAGCCTTATCCCTCTCATTATAATGAAAAAGCTATGGAAGCTATTTTGTCTTGTAGAGAGGACCCTGTTGCTGAAGTGACAGGATGTTATAGAGAGGTTTCACATAATCCCCTCCAGTTTCTTATGCATCAGGTTTGAATCCTTACAACCATGAACAGCCTTTATGGAGTAAATTTAATCCAGCATCCAGCAATCTTAAAAATACCTAAATAAAACTCTTGTTAGGAGTTGCACAATATACATTGACTTTTTACTGTAAAAATTTCCCTCTTCATGCTTGAATTAGTGATTGAATTGCATTACAAATTTCCAAACCAGTGAACAGGCACAAGGTATTGTACTGAAAAGTATAATAGTGTTCTTCTCATAAGTCCTGCTTTAGATTTTTATATTTCCAACCTGTAAGAAGAGAAGCATGTAGAAGTGTGTAGTTTTTTTTTTTTCATCTAGTTCATTAGTGCAGAAAATAAATGAATGCATGAAACTGAGCTTTCCACTTGCCCATTGCTTGTGGACTATAGGTGAAAGCCTCTTGCGTTCTTGTGGAAACAAGACAGAGATTATGGCATTTCGTGGATGAAAGCTTTAAGTGTCACATTTGTTGTCAGAATGGGGAACCACAGTTCAAAATTTGGATGAAGTGGCAAATAGATGAAAGACTGAAAAGCCTAAATGGTACAGCTATTTGGTAAATGGTTTCTTGAACACAACAATCCCAGACTAAACAGCAAATTCAGTCAGAAGCTGATAAGAGCAGTTGGCTACCAAAGAATTTTAGAACAATGAGGTTGGATGCTGTATTTAGAGACTATTTGTTCTATGTTCTTCTCCAAGGCAAGGCTAATAATTTCTGAAATGTGCTTATACAGTCATTTAAAAATCTACTCTTAGAAGCTTATTTATTGTGATTGCAAGAATGGATTCCCTCAGCAATTAATGTGCTTATTACTTTCCATTGGTAAGTGTTAATTTCACCATTGAATCTTTATTACCGGAGCTTGTAGGCCTCTGAGCTATTTTGCTGTTTGTTATTTCTTGACCACAGGGGTAAGGAAAGTAGTCCATAAATTACACAGCTATATTTATAATCTGGAGTATTTTTAATTAAATTTGCTTTTCCTTTTCTTTAGGCTGCATTGTGTGACTTTCTGCCTTTACTCATATGAGGTGTTGTCTGGATTTCTGTTTGGTCAGGGTTTAGCCCTGTATGTGTCTGTTGACTCACGTTGCCTCAAAGCAAGAAACGGTGCTCCAAGTGAGCCTTGGGAATACAGAGAACAAGAAGTTGCTCTTCTGGACAATACTTCTTTTTATATCTCCTAGGAGGATCATGCTTGATTTTCGTATGACTGATGGTTTGTTTAGTGTATGATTCACTGCTACTTCCCATGCATTTTCTGACTAAATACTGCCCAGCCAATGGCCCCTTGTCCAGCAGATCATTCCCATGTGCATGTAGAGCCTGGTAATTTTTACAGCCTTCTTTTTCTGAACATTTCTGCAGTTTGCCAAGGACTTTCAGAGAAGCTCACTAGCTTAATATCGTTCTGAAATAACATCACTTGTCTCCATCCAAACCGTTGAAGAAAACATTGAGTAGTGC
This sequence comes from Grallaria varia, assembly GCA_013396735.1. Lineage (NCBI taxonomy): Eukaryota > Metazoa > Chordata > Aves > Passeriformes > Formicariidae > Grallaria > Grallaria varia. Next base: position 265,197 of record VWZG01008353.1, read on the forward strand.
TGGCCTTGAGACAGAAAGCTGCTTAGTTAAATTATCTTTGTACTTTGACAGAATTACTACTCTTGCGGTGCAGTTTACCAGTTATTTTTCTCATTGATATTTTGACATTTTCATAAAGGTAGCTGCTTTTCCCCATATGTGACTGATCATGCATTTGTAATTTCTTTGTCTTCCCTTTGTGTTGATCTTCCCATCTATCGTTCTACAGAGGTAGAAGAGCTCTTAACCCCACCCAGCAATGCCTACACGTATCTTCATAGCCAGTAGATATTTCACCTAGAAAGTATCAAGTGTCTGACACATGCAGATTACTGGTTCTTAAATTCACTTCTTAATTGCCCACACCACAGCTTTGAAATTAAAGTAGGGAAAATAATGACCCTTCTAGCCTTCTGGCAAAGAGCCACAGATCAATAAGAGAAATATGGCATTAAAACAAGCAGAATAAGATGGTTTGGGTTCTATCTCATATGTAGTCTTTTGTTTTGAGGCATAGTATTAAATATTACTTAAGTATTGCTATAGTTCCTGAAGTTTGGAAAAGTCAGTTCTGTAAGTGGTAAAGTATTACAAGCTTTTGTTTCAAAAAGTCTTAATTTACACTAATTTATGCATGAGAGATGAAGTAAGATATCTTGCATTACATAGAAAGAGCAGTGGTCATTGGCTGCAATGGGTGAACAGTAACAACAATAATTGGAAAATAGAGAAAAGCAATTCAGGCCTTTTCTGCTTGAGTTTCATCCAATGTTGGCAAATTAAATAAGATATCTCTAGGGCATAATTTAAATAGATTTTTACCCCTGTAATTAATCCTAAAAGGATTAGTCTGAAGTAAGAAATATGATGAAGCTTATCTATAGAGGACTTTTTAAAATTACTATAATGCTTTCAAGCAAAAGGCTTCTTCATTATAATTACGGTGCACCTCTTCAGTGCATTCTGTGTATAAGGTGCATGTATAACCTACACAAAATAGCTGGTGATGACAGTCTGCTAATTTTTGCTTTAGGTAGTTACTTCATGGCTATGTCAAGGAAATAGTTTTATAGTGTGGGGATGACTTGTGGCATCCCTTCAGGCTAACCAAACTTGACACCATCACTGTTTTATAAGCAGTATAGTAGCTCTAGGAGGAGATTTTAGTTGTTTCAGTAGAATCTCCTAAACTGCTAGGCTTTTCTTAGTGAAAATACATATTAATTTACCTCTCTGTTTGTTATATATATTATTTTGTGAAAATATTATTAATTTAATAATAATTTGTGCATAATGTACTGGGAACTTTCATGATATATACAGCATAAGACACATCTCAGTGTTCCTTATCTTGCCTTTTCTGTGCCCTTACATTGTCCCTCAAACTTAACTTGATAATGCCAGCGCTATGCACTCAGCTGTGTAAATCTACCCCCCTTCTCCTCTCCTCTCCAACCACTAGTGCAACTGGAGAAGAATCCCGACCATCCTGGTCCTACTTGTCCTAAATCAGGAATTCCACTTCACACACACAGTGCTTTGGAAGAATTAAGCTGTAAAGGAGCTCCAGTGCTGGGACAGAGGGAAGAGATTTGGCAGAACCTTTCCTCCCTCGGCAGGAAGGGGGCACACGGTTCCAGAGCGTGCAGCTGCTCACATGGTGATGGCTTGGTGCTCCTTTGCCGCTCCTCTGGCTGAGGTCCAAGTTTCCCAGGAAGGCCTGTGCCGGCACAGCTTTGTTACGGGCTCTTTGGCATGCCCGGGATACTGTGTCTCACCTGAACCGCTCCTGACTTCAGCGCGCTGCGAACCATGGTCAGCCGCTTCTGCTTTATGGCTTTGTTTACAGCCTGTGCTCGCTGCGGTTGAATTCTTCCTGATTTATGTCAGCGTGATGTCAGAGCAAGCTTTTCAGTTTGGATCTCTGTTGAAATCTTATCTTGCAAACAGTAACCATTTGCTACTGTCACCATCTGAACTTGGGCATTTTTGTTGTCCTTACTGATGCAGGGTCGCTTTGTTTCATGGAGTTGTGGTCCTACAAGCTGCAAACACATATTCTACTTCAGCCAATTCTAGGTTATTAGGTTATGTATGCTAAAAATTATGAGCAGTGCTTTAATTTGCATAGTTATATCCACACATCATCCAGAGAGAATAAAAGCCAGATTGTAAAAGAATTACAATCTCTTGAAGTAGAGCCAACCTCACAGACCAGATCCATCCGTCTTCATTAATTTGTATACAGTTTTTTTACCAGAGCAAATTTTCTGAAGGTACTCACATGGGAATGCTGAAACAGCTGCACAACTTTTATTTTGAAGAAAAAAAAGTTGAGCCTCGGAACAGTGTGTTTGAGAGAGAGAGAGAGAGAGAGTGACTCTGCATTTAAGACTTTGACCAGTATGTGTAAGAAGTGCTGTCATGGCTGGAATAATCTAACATATTTTCACCTGGGTAGCACTTGGCAAAGCTCCCCCTTTTTCTTGCACAACTGAAAGGAATCCAGCCCAATTCTGTGCTTCGATCAACTTGCCTCCGGTTTTGCAGAGCCTGCCTGGTGTGGTAGTGCACGGCTGTGCCTGGCTTCTGTGGCCTCTATGGCCCTTTTCTGCTCCACTGTCAGAGAGAGGGAGGGCGGCTTCCCCCAGCACCAAAATACCGTCCTGTGTGCTCTCTGCAGCACAGGAGCTAAGAACAAGTTTCCCGATTACTCCCTGGCTTTTTTGGAGTTATTTGCTGGAAGAAGTCTTTTTCCCCACTTTAAATGGATGATTGTGTTACAATCAAGAAAAAGCATCTCCAAAGACCAATCTTTAGGTAAGTGATGCTATTATTATTTGGAACTGAAAATGTTATTAACTTTACTCCCTCAGTCCTCTTTGTTAACTTTAAGTTTGTATGCAAACGCACAAAAATTTGTTGAAGAGAAAAGGTTTAATATTGCGTAGCCTGGTAACATGTTAGGTGATTTTGGTTCTCCGAATATGTTTTTTGGGTTTTTTTTTTCACTTGTACTACATTTTGTAGAAGCTATTTTTCTTCTCTTCTTTGTCATCTGCATTCTCTGAAATTTTGTGTGGGATTGTCTTTATTATGAAAGAGAAGCAGAGTAGTTTTTGAAAACTTTTTTGGGGTATGTTCTCCTTTCCTACAGCTCTGAAGTCCCTGAGTGTATTCTGGAATTATAAAACTTTAAAAGTGGAACATGGTTCTTGGTTGGTTTATCTGATTATGTCTGGATGGTAGAGTTTTAATACTTGAAATGATACACCTTTCAGAGTAAATTATCTTGCTTGCTGAGTCGTGCAGTCAAGTGCTTGAAGTATAACTAATCTGTAAGCCAATTCTGATAGAAGGGTTCAAGTTTAAAGAGTTGTAACTTGGAATTTTAGTCAAGTGGTTCTTCACAGCATTCTGTGTATATTAATTTGATCTATGAAACATCTTTCTGATTATTTTATATTTTAAAGTCACTTATAAAATTACTTTACAGATCAGGATTAGATCTAATTTGCTCATGATTTCTACTATGAGAGACTCCTTTCTTTCCTTTGTCAAGTCCTAGCTACAGACCAAGTGACCTTGAGTGGGAAATAATGTTTCTCAAACTGCTATGAATAAGGATGCAGTGGCTGTAAGATTAAATAAACCTACAATAGTTCACACTTCTGTTTATGGCTAGTGACATCTTTAACAACACCCCAAGTCTGACTGGGTGAGATCAGTAGGATGTTGTAGCTGCAGTGCTGATATGACAAATAAATATAAGATTATAGGTCCCAGAGCAAATTGTTATTTTTTTGGATCACCACTACTGATGTCATGTGTTATGGAAGTGCAGTAACAGTTGGTGTTGCAGCTCCAGAGTAAGTTTAGTCAGGTAGTCATGTGAGGATTATGTCCTACTAATATTACATGTGGAGAAATCTTTCAGTAGTGTTACAGTTACAGTGCAGAAAGAGAATCTGGACATTAAAAGGTTACTATGGAAGTGAAATTATTTAACTGTTAACCTTAAATTTGCATATCCTGTGTGTATTTACTATGCAATTTATATAGTAAATTGAATTAAACATTTTGCACTTTAATAAAGAAGAGCTGAAAAGCCTATGACAGAAAATTAAGAGACATTTGATATTTTCCTCAAGTGATATATATTTTTTAAAGTTAATAGTTTACGTGAATATATTTCTGTTTAAACATCAATAGCTGTTTTCTAGCATCTATGATCATTATCCCATAAGCTATAATTTAAGAGATATATATATATTTTAAATTCACATTCTTCAAAGTCTATTGGGGCCATTAGAATTGTGGGGGAATAAATGCATATTTGCTGACATGATTGGTAACCTGCAATAGCAATCTGCTGTAGCTGGTGTAGTACTGGATAGTTTGCAAGAGCTTTCTGAACGGATGTTTCCCTAAACTGCCCTGTGGGAGTGAACTCAATGAAATACAAGAAGTTTCAACATTTCTTACCAAAATCCATTCCTGCAAATCAGTTCTAAATACAGAACGACAACTAAATACTGTCGGCATGCTTGATCCAGAGCAAGAAAACCCCTAATATGGAAAGCCCCCAAAGAGTCCAGGGCTCTGCAGTGACTTTTCTGGCAAAAGATCTCTGTAAATGCTTAAGAAACGTTTCCAAGGTCGAGGCCAGCATAATATTTTAGGCAGCTCAAACAGAAAGACAATCTCGGTATGTCATAAAGATTGTATCATGTACAGTAAATGCAGATGCTGTCCGAGCGTATTAAGAGCTGGGGTTCTTTTTAATATGTGTTCATTTTCCTTATGACTTTGTAAAGTATTTCTCTAGTGAAAAAGTGTTCTTATGCAAGAATTTGTGAAGACTTTGCCTCGGTCCTTTTAATCCTGTCTATGCAGGTGAAATGGTTTTACTGGGCACAAATCTTGCACTGAGGTAACTGAATTGGCCATCTATTCAGGTTTTTTTCTTGAAAAGAAAAAAGAAAATACAAAATTACCCCAGTTTTTTTTTTTGATAATTATATTTACCCATGTTTTGACTACAGCCGGTACTAATTACTGTTACTCTTAAAAAACACGTCTTTCTTGGGAGCTGGGTTAGAGTTTGGTAAGTCCCTACGAGTAACTTTCTACTCAGCAAAGTTACAATTTACAGTGGATCTGAACCTTTAATTGAGTTCCCTTACCAGTAATGTAAAAATTAGGTTAAGTATCTATTCTAAATAATCCTTTCAATATCACCACTACTTTACCTAAGACCAGGACAGATATTATGTTTCAAGATGGGAAACCCAATAACAGGATGATATTTCTGACTTGTTAACAAATTTTTTGTAAATTCTGACTTCATGAAGTAATAAAAACTAAAAAAAAAAGTGGGAACTAAGTGTAACTTTTGATACTTGCTACCCAGTAGTGCTTGGAGATAACAAAAAAAAATTCATTCAGAAATATAACTATTAAAAGAACCCTCCCAAGCTTATGAATCATATTTAACTGAATACTAAAGCACATAAGTTTGGATAAAATTTTTAATTGCATCAGAAACAGCTGCCAAATACTTAGAGATTCCTGCATTCATTAATATCAAAAGAAGAGTCTGCTATATGCAAGAGTCTGCTATATGCAAAGATGCATTTCAACAGAACTTGTGGTTGGATATTCACTGACTATTTTGAAGAGAACATACATTCCACATTTTTATTAAGAACAGCAACCTGAGCATATTTGCTATGACTGGAGATTGTGAAAATAATTCAAACAATAAACAAGTCAGCTTTCTCAGAGAAAGCAATGGGAACTTCATAGCTCATACATTTAAAATTGAACTGAATAAAGCCATATAAAATATGCTTTAGGGAGCAAATCCTTCTCTGCCAACAGCATAGACTGGATGACATAATAGGTGTTTTAGTTCTCAAATTTCTATGAATTCTGTTAATGTAAGAATCTACACAGTCATTAATCAAACTCATACTGAAACTAATATTTTTCTGCACTCTGTTTCAGTCTTTAGGGAATGGGTTGGGTTGTATGATTTTTGTCTTGTCTGTGAATGGAAGCAAAAGGATCAGAATGTCAAAAGACAAGTTGTTCTTTGAATGTCTCTGCCTTGGTAGGATCCAAAAAAGCCTGGAATTACTTCAAGAAACCCATGGGCTTTGATACTTACAGATGAATGACAGTTGGATAATAACAAAGAATTTGTCCTTGCTGTGTAATGTCTTTGATATAAGGCTCTTAATGTGTTTTAAAAAAATTAATGCGTTAGCTTCATAATACCTCTCCTTTGTTCTGCACGTTTTCTGTGGTTTCATGCATATTTGGATGAAGGGTTTTCCCTCAGAGCAGTGGGAACAGGAAAATAAGGGCTCATGGTGCTGAAAGCCAGAGCAAGAGTAAGGGTGAAACCCACTAGTTTTCCTGCTCCTCCAGGAGCTCTATTGTTTTCTCTATGGTGTCTGCATAAGAGAAAAGATCCCTCTATTGTTGCTGTTTTTCCAGTATCTTTGTTAAGAATGTATATGTTAATGAGTATGTATGAAGGTTGTATTAACTGCAGTTAACTAGACTGGATCTCTCTGTAACTTGAATTCTTTACTAAGAAAATGATCCAGTCCAGTCCTTTGATCTCTTGCTTCTAGTCTTTTAAAATATATATAGCTGATCAATTAGTTCATTTTATTCTAAAATCCGCTCTAAAAACTAAATTGCTGTTGCTTACTGGCATAGCCCACTATCCCAGCATAATCTTTACATCACTATAGAGCACATAAGTAATTATATATTGTACAGTATATTGTAAAAGTTTCCAAAGACCTGATTTCCAGAAAATTTATACAGTTTATACTGCTGTAATTTGTGGAAAAGAATAATCCATATCAGTAACTTTTGAGTTTCAAAAATAAACAGACTAATAATAATAAAATATGGAAACAGCATAGTCTGTGACTTCTAGACATTTTAAGTTTCTGGCAGAGACTTTTCCTCATGAGAAAATATTCTAACAAGTGTTTTCTAGCAAAAAATGACCATCAGTGTAATGGTCTTACATGGCTTCTCCTTTCTCTTCTTCCTTTTAAATTTTTTTTCTCCTGAACGCTCAATATATTCTGGAGTTTTAACAAGAGATACATCCTCATACTCTGCTAACACATGTTCTCTCTTACTCTCATTATCCTCTGGCTTCAATATAATATGTACTGAATAGGCATATTGGTGTTTTGCATGGATATAGCTGCTACTGGCACCTTTTCAATTTATGTCTGTAGAAAAGGTACCAAATCATCATAACATATGAAGAGGAAGCAACTTACTCAGTCAACAAGAAAAAATTATGTGCCTATGGGCAGCCTGGAAAGTAGTAGATTTCAGCTGCTAAGAAGTTTGTAAAAAAAGGGATATTTTCTCCCTTTAATTGTAGAGACCTTCAAGTGGCTCCAAATTATTATTATCTTTGTAAATTGTGTAGGGAATAAACAGATGTATAGGTTATTTTGAGAGGTTCATGTTGAATTGCTCACTGCAATTATGGTGCATATACATTCTATTTAATTATTGCTAGTGATAGCTTAATTGTAAATTCATGTAGCATATTAATTTAATGAATGACAAATTATTCCTGTGGTGTAGGAGGAAGGTGTGCAGGAAGGAGAAGATGCCATTGTCCTTTGCTTCTTGCTCTAGGAAAAGGCTGGGATATGAAAACACAATGCAACAAGAAGACCCTACAATCATAGTCTGTTTCTTGATTGCCCCTTGCCCTAATGGCAAAGTTTGCTGCAAGTTCTGCACAGCTACACATGGTTCTTAGCCATGGCCATCCTGTTAGGGAGGTTGCCGGAGGTATTTTCAGCCTATGTGCTTCCTTCTGCCTCTTCCTGCGTGGCTTTGATGGCTACACTGATGGGTAAATGCCCCAACATTTTACATAGTTTTGCTAATTTAAACCACTGATTTTTTTTTTTTTTCATATGGCAGTGGCTTAGAAGAGCTGACTTATAAACTCCAATGAGAAAGAGGTTGGTGTGAAAAAGCAATAATAAAAAAATGGGGGGCTTTGGGAGGAGGACTGAGAGGACAGGACCATCTGCTCCTAGCCTGATAAGATGCTATGAAAAAAAAATTTGATTGAAGCAATAAGGGTAGACATCTTTTAGAAGTATCCAGAACATTATAAAGGATGTGAAAAGTTTTTAGAAAGCCAGGCTAATAAATTACACTGGTTTTGACAGCTACGACACTTCTAGGAGGAAATGGAAAGGCAGATAAAAGGTAGAGCAATAGATAAAAGAAAAAATGGACTGCAGGTGGTATTTTGTTAATCAAGAAGACAGTAGGGAGAAAGCATGGAGAATCCACATTTCAGGCAGATAATACACATTTATTCAATAAGTAGATTGAAAGGAGGCAGAACCAAGCATGTTAGAAATACAAAAGAGAAAGTGTCTTGCAATTGCTTTTGTAGCTTACAACTGTTCAGCATTCCAAATGTTTGTATTCAATCCCTTAATCATACTAGAAAAAGGTGAACAACTACATTTTAGAAATTTTGGCAAGAACAACCTGATTGAAATGAACTACTACATTGTAGCATAGCATGGTCTATAACATAGGCGGCTTGGCCATAGCCAGATTGAGTGTGGAAATGAGAAGAATGTTTGTAGCCATGCCAGTAATGGTAGATTGCTAGATCCTCCCGCAGTGATGGGGGAAACCCTCTCTGGTTTTAGGAACCGACTTGTGAAAAGGGCCATTTGCTCTGGGGCTTTCAACAGCTGAAAACAAAAGCCTTTGATGGACAAGAATGATTGCTTTTTTATTAAAATAGATTTTCGTCTACTAAATTTCCTGTTTGTTCCTAAGACAGTTTGTTAATGAGGACATGCTTATTTATTTAGGTGACATACATTTTGTTTTGTAAGGGAACAGGCCATATGAAAACCAATATTGCCCATGTATCTTAAGCCTTTTCTGACAACTTTTCCTTTACTTTGTTCCTACTTAATCAAGAACTTATTTAACACCAACTTACTTAACACTAAATTTGATTGTAGGCTTCTGAAGAGGAAATGTTAAAGTGAGAGTTGATGTGCATTCAGAGATTAACAATATCATCCATAAGGATTACTTCTAGTTTAATTCTGTAAGGCATAAAAATATCATTTGCATGGTTTGGAAGGACAGTCTCAGGAAAGTCAGGTTATGCCCCAGCCAGGAGCACAAGGTGGCAGTTTTTCAGGCAGAAAAGCAGGCAGAAGAACAGCAGCAGGTCTGGTGTAGCAAGTGGCTTTCCAGGGGGGTTAAGAAGGAAAAAGTGTAGCTTCTCCTGGTATCCTTGAAGGGGCAGCAGTGATGAGCAGTAACCATACAGATGTTACCTGGCTCTGTGGTAGTTCTGCTTCAAGAGGAGAAAGCAATGAAGATGTTACAAGTGAAATTTCAAAAAGACAATTTGTACATCCTAGAGAACAAAAAGGTCAATAGACAGCAAAGGAATTGAATTCCTTTGAGATCGGAGTGAATTTTCTCCCTGGTGAGGAAAACCTTTTCCTTCTACTTTTCTCTGAAAAATCAAGAATGAAAATGCAGTTTATTCCGGGTTGGAGTTAACTTATTCTAGAGGCAGATTGACGAATTAAATAGGAGAATGAAAACAGGGTATGTCAGGAAGACATGACATTGAAAAGATTTCTTTTTCTATTTTTCCTGTCATAGATGTAGTATTTCAGTAAATTCTGAAATACTGCCTTAAGGACCTATTGGATAATGTAATTAAACATTGTTTTCCAAACCAGGGGAGAAGAGTAAAAAACAATCCAAATCAATATTCTGTTTATTAATGGATGTGGGAATCTCTACTTCTGAAATGTTTAATTTTCCATTAAACAAGCTTACACTTGCAAGCATTCATTTTAATTCTTCAAAATTTCTCCTTTTATGTACATCCAAAGGCATATAATAGGAAAAAATGACAGAAACTGTCTACCCACCTAAGAATGAAAACTGTATGATTTACTTCTTAAATTAATCTGAAGGTGAAAACAAGAATTGGCAAGGCATTGAAAAGAATTTATATTTTAAATATTTCTATGCTGCCTATGAGGCAATAATGACAAAATCATGAAGAAACAGCAAAACCAAAATGGAGACTGAGAAACAGTTTACATAAAGCTTTGAAACTGTTATAGCGAAGTATTTTCTGAGTTGTCCACTCAAGGATGGTTTTAAAGTTGCTTAAAAAATATCAGTTTGGATCACCTTTTTAGACAACTGTATAGGCTGCATTGGCCTAAACCTGTGGTGAGTTTTTGAGCTCAGCTACTTGTGCAAAAATGGGTTTATTGGTATGATCTCTTGTAAGAACTTAATTGGCCATTGCAACGCTACATTTAAAATTATACCTTTTGATTTAATATTCTTTTTTGGCAATCTGTTTTTATTCAGGGAGTGGGAACCTGAAATTCAGCAGGAGAGGGAAAGAATACAAAGAACTTAGTGAATAATGAAGGGTCATATGGAAATAACTACTTGACTAATTCAAGCAGTTCAGTTATGTTAGTCTTAATTAACATCTTAACTAGTATATGTGAATTTGTACTTACATAATAAAATTCTGGCTTTTCTTTTATATATTGTGATCTCAGTGTAAAATTAGCCACTCCAATATAAAACTAACCAGACAAATGTAGATTTTTCTTCATGTATCAAGCATAACTCACTTTCAGCTTCCCTATGTGTCTCTGCAAGGCATTAGGTTGTGTTGTGGAGACTTTAGAAAATTTATCTTTTCAACAAGATGCATGCATGGAAATGTAGAAAAAGAAATTGTTTCCTTTGCTTCATTTTTAAGCTTTGAAATGATGACTACAATACTAGGAGACATAAGTCAGGAATGTTGGATAATTGCAAGAAGAGCAAGCAAAGAAATTGAAAATCATGGAAATATGACATATTGATCAAATATTTGTAAAAATTATATCCATGGTAAATTCCTATAATAGGTGCATTCCAAGCATGGATATTTATAAATTATTGTATAAAAAAATCATGCCCTCAATTTATTAGTCTTGATGATTATACTTTACCACGATAAGAGTAAATCCAATATTGTCTCTTACGAGTTTTTGTACTGTGTTACCATTTGGTAGGCTCAGCCCACCAAACACTGAGGGTGTTTTATGCCGTGTTGTACTGATAGAGACTGTTAGTGCACTGTGATAATAGGGTCATAAAAAGGAAAAAGTATTAGTGATGTCATCAGAAGGTGAAGGTAACTCAGGTAGCTGGCTGTGTCTGGATGTTCAGTGAGCCAGGGAAAGGGAAGGCCGGGCATGTAATTGATGCTGAAAGTGAAGATCAGTTCATAGTTACAAATGGAGGAGGAGTCGAGCCTTGCTGGCTTTAAATAGAGGTGATCTCTGCATTCTGGTGGTGGGAGGGGAAGGGACCTGGGTTTTGGGGAAGGCTGAAGGAATAGCTGGCGATTGTGAGTCGGAAAGGATGTAGAAAAAGGGACAAGTTAGAAGATGGAGCATAGCATAAGCAAGTTGGGGTATGTTTACGTTATAAATTAAGTCTGAAAAATCTCGTTCCCGTACCTGCACAAACTTTGCAATGGTTTCCCCAGTGCTGTGTGTGCCCATTGCTGCTTTGGGAGCCACTGAGATGCCCCACAAGCTTGCACCAATGCAGGGCTTGCAATGACTGCATGGTAACTTCTGCAAGTGTCAATCCAGGTTTTGAGTGTTGCTGTTTCCACTCCAAGGTCTCTCCCTGCTGCCTCAGATTTCTGTACTTCATCTATACCTTTGTTTCTGAGTCAGAAGTCGCTTCATAATTCATAATGTTTAATGTGGCTGATGGTTATTTTCCTCTTTAAAGCAAAGTTTTGTGGAAGTGCTCCTGCAGAGAGATCTGTGTGTCCCATCCTCACACCCCATGCACACTCAGGCTTCTATTTTAACAGCTGCCGATATCTGGCCCTTCTGCTCCACACGGACCCTGCAGACACCCCAGAGCTGCAGATGAGTCAGAATTTTCAATATAGGATGTCAGCATCAGAATTGAACTGGATGATGATTGTGGTGAATATTTAAACATATAAACCAATACAGAAGTGAGTGGCTTTAGTGGAAGAGGAACATTGAGAAGCTGGATATGAGATTTTGGAATTGAGAAAGGGAGAATGATGAGAAACTTTATAGAAATAGTGTGAAGAGAAAAAAAAAAGAGAGAATAAAGGAAAACAAAGAAATTAAAGCAAAATTAAAAGAGGAAGAGAATGAGTAACAAAATATAATAAGTAATGTGGAAATGTAAAGATAAGCAGGTGGTGAGTTGAGAAAGAAATTAATGAGAATAGGGTAATTTGCAGTTTTACATGCTTACTCATCCCTTAATACACTAAAACATAAATTGTGGTAATTACTCCATGTTCTCTGGAAGTAGACTACAAATAATGACACTGGTGAAATATATTAAGTATTTCATGTTGGCCTGATAGTCTGCTTGGGGACACTGTCGGTGTGTTGTTTTGTCCTATCCCCAAGCAAGCTTTTCCAAGGTTAATGATGGATTCAAGAAATGTTACAAGATCAGTTGTTGACTCATTTTCCACTTGGCATGAGTGAGCTTTGTCATATTTCTCATTTTCAAAAATGCCTGACTATTTCAGGTGCTTTAAGGGATCTGAAAAATCCACCTATGAAGCAGATTCTGAAGGGGGTGGGTCGGTTTTTTTCAGTTTACGAAAATTAAGTAAAGCAATTTCCTTATCACCAGGCATGTTGATACACAGCTTTCACCCAGACTTTTATCTAGTATTTGAAACATTGCCCAACACAGAGAAATTAAGTCTGGCTCTGAAATTAAGTGGCAGTTAGGGACATGGTTTAGTGGCACCTGGCAGTGTTAGGTTTACAGTTAGACTCAATGATCTGGAAGGTCTTTTCTTTGATTCTGTTCTTGTGTACTGCCATTGTGCTGGTGGAGCTCAAAGGTTTTCAGTCCATGTTCACAACTTAGCGTGTTGCTCTTGCCGTGTCATGGTGATTGTTAGAGACTTTATGGGTAAATGTTTGTACTTTTTCAGGGAATTAGTTTGATTTCCTGGTGGCATCAACTAAGGAGGAGTTTGTGCTGAGCTGATCTTTCTTAATTCATTAGTCCCCTAACTGTAGAAAATCTAGCTTTCACCACCAGAATAACAGGTCCTGTTAACAGCTCATATGTAAACTAGTCATGTTTTCTTGTGGCTTTGGATAGACACAGACTAGAGCTTTTGTTTTATGTAAAACATGTAAAATGCACTGATGCAAAACTAATGTATTGCACTAACCTTCTCTGTTGATAATGGACAATTCCAAGGACTTGTTTTAACATTGTTGTGAACCAAATTAATAGTTTCCTTAGTGCTGGAGAAAGGATTTCAGCACTATAATGTGTTTCATAAAAATAAAAATTAAATAAGTAACTGAATAACCGTGATGGTTTTTTCTAAATAATTAACAGTGTTTTGCTGTTGTTTTGAACAGAAACAAATTACTGAGTTCCTGTAAAACCGCTTATAGATTTTAAACGATTTTCAGCAAGACTGATCTAGCCAGAATGATTACCCCTTCAGGGCCTAAATTAAAATGTACTGTTGTGTTACCAGGTCTCCCTCTTTACATTCCTTCCTCTTGGAATGAGAAAAACAGCTTTAATGATTCTATTACCTGATGTAAAACCAGACCACATAAAGGTTTTCTTAGGAATCCTGAAGTCTGTGTCTTGGCACAGGCTAAATTCTGCTGCTGACTGCTCCCACATCCTGACAGCTCCTCTGCATGTTCCTTCAATATCTGTGCACTACAATGAAATACGCTGGAGAAATATGCCCAGCTTGAAATGTTTGTTTTCTCAGTATTTGGCTTTCAGTCATCTCTTTGCCTGAGAAATCCAACCCAGTTCTTCAATAATCTGCACTGGGGACAGGGCAGCCCTGGATGTTTGTACAGACTGGGTGATGAGAGGGTGGAGAGCAGCCCCATGGAAAGGGACCTGGGGGTCCTGGTGGATGGCAAGTTGAATGTGAGTCCGCAGTGCCCTGGCAGCCAGGAGGGCCAACCGTGTCCTGGGGGCCATCAGGCAAAGCATCGCCAGCCGGGCAAGGGAGGGGATTGTCCCGCCCTGCTCTGCACTGGGGCGGCCTCACCTGGCATGTTGTGTGCAGTTTGGGGCACTGCAATATCAGAAAGGTATTGAGCTACTGGACAGTATCCAAAGGAAGGCGGTGAAGGGCCTTGAGGGGAAGCCGTGTGAGGAGCGGCTGAGGGCACTTGGTCTGCTCAGCTGGAGAAGAGGAGACTGAGGGGAGACCTCACTGCAGTTACAACTTCCCTGGGAGGGGAAGAGGAGGGGCAGGCACTGATCTCTTCTCTGGAGTGACAGAACCCAAGCAAATGGCCTGAAGTGTCAGGGCAGGTTTAGGTTGGATACTAGAAAAAGGTTGTTCCCTCGGAGGGTGGCTGGGCACTGAACAGGCTCCCCAGGGCAGTGGTCACCAAACCTGACAGAGTTCAAGAAGTGTTTGGACAATGCTCTCAGGCACATGGTGTGAGTTTTAAAGTTGCCCTGTGCAGTCAGAAGTTGGACTCGAGGACTCTTGTGGGTCTCTTCTAACTCAGGATGTTCTATGATTCTTCGATTCTATTCTATGAATTTTGTCCTCCAGGTGGTGTTTCTTAAATTTCTGGGGTTCATTACTGTTTTCCTTTTCAGTCTGTGGTATATCCACAGTTTTCTTCAAACTGTGATTCTTCCAAATAGTTGGATTATTCCAGCAACAAATTATTTAGGGCTTAGTTATTGGAAAAATATCTTATTGTATACACAACTCTGTCTTAAATCACCTTGCCAAGACTTGCATTTTTGTGTTATCATCCATCCTTATTAATGTTATGATTTTGAATATAGTTTCCACATTGTTTTCTGCATTGCTGCTGCTTCATCAATTGTCTCTGTCTTCTTTCTGTAACATTTTTCAATTGTTTATATTAAATGTCATACTGTTTAGTGTGGTGCATTACTCTAAATTAAATATTTACCTAATCTCCTAGGTACTTGCAACTTTATCCATTCTGGTGACTTCCACAATCTCTTACCACAGAGCTTTATTTCTTTATCCAAGAGAATATGTGAGCTGGGGTCTTATGGTACACAGCTTGAAATGTGCTCCTTCTCTAGGCAGTGAAACATTGCAAATTATTTATTCAACCAGACATATCCTCATCTTAAGTAATTCCATCAGTCATATTTTCTTTCTTTCTTTATGAGAGTGCCTCACTAGGACATCAGGAAAGACTTTATTAAAATCAATATATTACATAAGCACTTCCTTCTTAAATATTAGACCAGTTAGTCCAACAAAGAAGAAAATAAAAGCATTTTGACATGATTTGCTTTGGGCAAATTAATTTTGGCTGTATTTGATAACTTTTTAAACATATATGCTCTTATGAATGAACTTATTAATGATGAGATTTGTTTCTTTCAATCGATCTCAGGTAAATGGCTGAAAATATTTCCCAGGTTCTTCTTTACCTCCACAATGATAGGTAGTATGTGCCTTTCCTCTGCCCTCTAATACAACCTCCCTATTAGTTTGTGAAGCTCTGACTAATGACTGAGAGCAAGATTCAGCTGGTTCCTTAAATATGTAACAGTGAGTTTCATCAGGCTTTGCCTATGTGGGTCCATGTAGTTTCATCCATTTTATGCCTCAGCCTTTCTGATTTAGTTCCCGTTCATACCCTATTTCTTCTGCTCCTTCCTTTTCCTGTAACTGTTACCTCCAAAGACATCAACACTTTAAGCAGTGCTTGTTTGCAGTTTGATATCATATTTTTATTACTGTGCATAAAGCTAAAATAATGGCCCATCATCCCTCTCCTTCTGTAAATTTCTCTACTTCTTGAAAGAAGTAGTTATCTCCAAGACCTTCCTATATACTTTGTGCTCTGCTTTATTATTTCACACCACCCCCTCCACCACCCCAGTGCTCTCGTCTCATTATCGTTCGGTGCTTTTGGCATTTTCTGTACTTCCTCATCTTGGTAATAATCTGTTAATTTGCTTCATTATTTGGTCTCTGTGGTAGTCATTTAATAAGGCTACTTCTTCTCAAAGGCCCTACATATTTCCAGTCTTTTTGCCTGACACTATTTGTCTGCGTATTTATTTATGTCTTTTGGGACTTCAGTAGGACTTAGAAAGCTTGCTGTGCTGCTGATTGCTTCATGGCTCTGAGGATTGTGCCTGGCAGTGCCATCAGTGACCACGGGTGAACAGCAGCGAGCGAGAATTGATCCCATGCCTCTGGCAGAAGAATGTTTTTTGACAGGTAGTGATCTTGCACTGACTCCTCCTTGCAGACCAGTGAGGTGTGAATATTCTCACCAGCAGGAATCATTTCTCTTAATAGAAGATCTGGGATCTTGGTGGATAGAGGACTTGCAGTGAAGCCACAACACTGTCTAACATGAGTTGGCAGTGGCTGGTCTTACGTGGCTGCTGATACAACTGCAGTCTTCAGTAGTTAGCTAATTTCCTCAAGCCATGCTTTATATTCATCTTGCTGATGAAGTCCCTTGTTCCAGGAAATTTCACACTAAACATGCCCTCCTGCTGCTGTCCTGAACTATGGAGAGGCTTCCTTGGCAGACATTTCCCAGACTGAGTGGTACTTCTGCCCAGCTTTCTTTGGCAGGGCTACAGACTCTGGTTATCCGCATCAGGGTGGATGTCCCCAGTGTCAAGATGGTTTTATGGACCGAGACTTACCAGGTGCAGACTGAAGAGGAGACGGTGGTGTTGACCTCATCTTGCTTTCCTCCCACTGTGATCTGTCTCCTCTGTAGCAATGGAAAGATCTCCCTCTGTGATTATTATCAATAGACCTGAGGACCGTAGCGGTGCCTCACCGCACTGTATAGCACACACTGCAAACTAGGATGTATTAAAGCTCTCCGACCACGAGGAGGAAGTAGGTCAGGGCTGCAGTACTGAGTCTAAGCAAAAGGGTAGATAGAGTCAGGTTAGTCAAAAGACTGGGAAAACTACGTGGTGGTTACTGTGTCTGCCCTCAGGAGTCATCTCCCAGAGGAAGCCCCGTAACAGTAACTTCTCCTTCATTATAGTGCAGTCCAATAAATTAGTTTAAGTAATTGTCAAAGGAGGTTGAAATTAATGTTTGACTTGGCACGGCAAGAACTGCTCACAAGGGCAATAAAGCCATGAGTTACCACCTCTCATTTAATGATGGAATGTGACTCCAGCTCAGCTTAGCATGGGCAAACACACCAAATGCAAATTTGTATCTATTGTGCTGGTAAACAAGCTGTGAATAAATTCAAGGATGAAAGCAAAATGAATTAACTAAGCTGAAGACTCTCTAGAGAAGTATCTTATGCAGTTAAGCAGTAGACAAACTAGTAGACGAACAGCATGGATTACACACATTAGAAATTCTGCATGTTTACATGTGTAAAAGCACACCCGCTGTTCTACAAATGTTGGTTTAAAATAAGAGGGGAGAGATGTTCATACATAAAACTCTCCTTATTTTGTATAGTAAATATTCACAGAATACAGAGTGAATGGATTAATTGTGTGGTGTGAGCCACACACAAGATGTTGCGTGGGTCCTGAAGAGATCCATTAATGTGGTATTTTGTAGGCTGCAGCACAGATGTTTGAAACATCCAAGTGAAGTGGCCTTCTGAGATTGCCAAGTATGCACTTATAGAAACTTGCAAACTGGTTTGATAAAAGGGATTGATTTCATTATAGCCATATTTTTTTTTCCTGATTATCCTTTGATGGTGTTTCTTCACTTAAGTACACATATAATCCTGCAAATAATTGTGCCCATTGGTAGCCATTGTAAGTCTAAGGAAGTCAAGGAAACTGCACATAAGAAAACACTGCAGTTGACACTTAGGGTTGCACAGTATCAGTTAATACAAGGTAAATAAACATTTTATGCAACACAGATTTGGTTTGAATAGAGTTATTTTTACTTTAGTTCTCCTGCTAATGGAAAGGAAAACATTAAGATGCCTGCAGTACATGGAGTGATGGTCACATTGCTTTTACATAAAAAAGGATCTTATTTGTAAGAAGTTAGAATGTAAAGAAAATGTCGCTGACATATTCGGAAACTTTTCTCTTTAAGGGCATGCAGTCAAAAGTTTGAGTAAGCGTGGTAGATAAAATGTTTGTTGATTCAGTTTGCAAGATAACATTTCTTTAATGCTAATAGTTTAATTTTAGTTCTCTTTCACGTAGCTCTACAGAAGCTTTAGTCCAGCTGCTGAGCCATGCTACATGTCTCTCAAGACTGATGCTGCTCTGGGTGAAGGCCAATTGAGAAATAGTACACTATTGCTAATGTCACCTTTATCATATACAGGGCACAGTACTTCAGTATCAGATGATACATTGCAGAAGGAACCTGAATGTTACAGTTTCACAGTGTGCAGTAATTAAAAAAGAATAACAAATGGCTTTAGAGATTTTTCACTGCTTCAAGAGCAAGAATCAATTCTTTCAGGGCCTCTTTTATGTAGAACTTTACAAGTGAACAAAACAGGCAAATAACAATTAGGAATGGTTCAATGATTGTACATTAATTTATTTATAAATACTGATTTCGTTTAATTTATGCATTAATGAATAAAAAGGGATAACTCTATTTTCCTGTCTTGACTGCATGCTAATAGAGTACATATCGTCGCATAGAATAAATATCTGCTTCGAATCCAGCAACATTTATTAGATAAATAAATTTTTTAGGAAAAAAAAGTAAAATTATCAGTGATAAAGGTTCTACCATACTTTTTGTGGATTATTTTAATGTGTAATTATTTTCATTATATCAACAGCTCTAGTATTCTTTTCTCTGATTTAAGCTTGATTTATCCACTTTGGTAACCTTGCTAGATTGAAATACATCTCCTTTTGAGTTTTTGTCCCTTACATAGGCATTGTAGACTCTGTGTAGTAACTCTTTAAACAA
>VWZG01008353.1:284262-325866 GCA_013396735.1 Grallaria varia
TATATATATATATCTCCAGAAATTTTAAGGCATTCAATCCCTTCTATTCATGGCTTTTCTCTCCAGTAGTACAGCCAGTTTTCAAATTCTTCTTGAATTATGAACGTCTGGTTGGACTGCAGTGTTCCAATGCTGATCTCACCAGGGCCAAACACAGAGGTATATCACTTCTATATTTACATAAGATTGCCTTGTTATATGTCCAAGACTGTACTTTACTCCTTTTAATTACAATATTCAGCTGAGTCATGTTTGGCTGGTATCCCTATGATACCTCTTCAAGATGCATCTGCATCTTGATGTATATATGCATCTTCGTCTCTTTATTTGAAAGCTTAACAAAAAAAGAAAGTTAGGTTTAGTACATTTATTCACTCAAACAAAATGACTTAGTTCAAATGATCTGACCTGATATAAGATTACCTAATCACTGGATCAGAAGGTATTCTGGGCTTTGCCTCATAGGATCTTCTTTTCGAGTTTTAGCACTTAAATTTAGTACCTCCTCAGGGTAGAAACAAATTCCAGCTTATGGCTCCCAATCTAATGTCTCAGTCACTGGGTTAAATAACTATTTTCACACTTAGCTCTGTGATTGTTTCAGTACTCAGCAAAATAGTGACTGAAGAGCCACTTTGTGATTGTATTATGGCAGGAAAATTAGGACTCTTCCAGAAGGTATTAGAGACCCGTCCCATAAATCTGACAGAGGGAAGATTTGGCAAACTGTGAAATTTAATGATCCGGTGTGGTTTAAGCTGGTGTGGCTTAAGTTTGTTCTAAGTACTTTATGAAATCTTCTGTCATTTCAATTATGTGAATTTTTAATCAGATTTTAGTAATTAAAAATAATGTATTAATTAAAAGCAAAGACTCATCAACAAATAATTCCAACTGAGCATGGTTCTAATAACACCAGTGTAGTGGGTTTGATCCCTGTATAGGCCATTTAGTTAAGGACTGGACTCAATGATCCTTGTGGGGTCCCTTCCAACTCAGAATACCCTGTGACTGTGTTATCCAGTCTTCCAACACTATGCAGCAGTCAACACATACCCATAAAAAATAGTGACATTGGACTCCCTTGTGTTGTATTTTGGTGCCTACCTTGGTACCCTCCAAAGGATCCAGGTTTATTACAATACTCATCAGATTTGCAAGGCAGCAGAGAGACTTTCCACTTCAAACCACATGGATCTTTCTCTCTGAAGTTCCCTGCAACAGACATTCTTAATTTCCTGCTTACAGGGATCCTTCTGTCTGGGCCTCAGCTCTTGAAGTGGGATATCTCAAAACTCCATAAGGTTTCACCACAAAGACCATGAAAGATATATTTATTCCTCCTATTGCTCAGTAGGTTACTGATCTGGTTCTCTTGGAAAAGAATTTTCAGGAGGAGGTATAGCAGATGCCAGTATATTTGTCAGCACCACCTGAGCCAGCCATCATTTAATCATACTCTTTTATCCCAGATGATTAAAAATTCTTCCAAAATCTTTTGAGAAAACTTGCTTGACATCTCCGTGGAAGCTGTCCAGGAATACCCTTACGGCGCTGGATGTATTGCACACAGCTGTGCCTAGATTGATAGCTTTACCCACCGGTGAAGAATTCTTGGACATGGTGAAGCTCTGTTGGGAAGCAACAGATTCTTTACCACCAATGTCCAGCAGAGCAGCATGTCATTAGTGTTGGCCTTCATGTGAGCAGTTCTTTATCTGTCCTCTGCTGGACTACCTGGTGGAAGAGGCAGTGAGCAAAAAATCTAAACAAAGAGTAGTTTTAATTTCTTCCATAAGTAAAAGTCCAAATGTAATTGTTCTGTAAACTCCAACATAAAATTCTCAGACCCCCTTCAAAGACTAATTTCATAAGGGCCTGAGGGAGTTTTAAGTCCTTTAATAATGATGCTCAGCCTGTAAACTGAACATCACTGAAGACACTTAGTGCTGATTCAGTAGATTCTCACATTCATTGCAACACATCAGACATTCTTCAGCATTTGAGACAGTTGAGGACTGCAGTTTTACTGAAAAAAAAAGAACCTTTACAATTTTCCTAAATGTACCTAAAGGATTCCAGTGGAATGGTAAGGATATTGAAAGTCAGGTCTTCATCATTAAGGGGCAGTTGGGAACATGATGTCACAAATATCTTAGGTGGGCTCTGCATTTTCCCTTGTGTGAGAGATGCTTCAGTCCCTTAATCAATTTGTAGCCCTTCACTGGACTCCTGGAGCAGTTTATCCCATTGGTTTGGAAATACCAAGCACCTACTCAGCTTAGTAACACAGGCACCAGTTCCTGTGCATTGTATTCCAGTATGTCAGGTACTAGATGTTAACTGTACCAATGACACCAATCCATATGAAAGGCTTCAGGCAAAGTAACAAAAAGCTCTTACAAGGACTACCATTATACGAATTTCATAACAATTTTACAAAAATCCAGAATGTTCTGGTATTACCAAACCTGAAATCTGACCAGACAGACCCAAATTGCATCAGGAAATACCATGTGTGCACTATCAGGTCCAAACAGCAACATGTTTCGTCTGATGTAATTTTTATACAAGTATGCAAACAGTGTTTGGGTCTTTGGTCCCAAACTTCTGCCTGACATCGTGAAGCAAGTTATTGCAGCTTCACAAAGTATAGATTTTATTTTTTTTTGGCTCTAGTCAGATAAACATGCTGTCAGTTGTAGGAAGAATGATTTGTGGTTTTGTTTGTTTATTTGTTTTTAATTCATTGAATGTTCAAGATGTAAATTAAGGCTAGGCAAAATTATGACAGTCTTTTTTTTCTCCAAAGTGGTCATTAAATGTGACTACTGACTTGCAGTTTCAGCAACAGGAGGCTTGTCTCCTTGAAATCTTATAACAGAGGTCCACTTTGTGTAATTTAAAAATCTGTCAATGAAGATTTGATATCTAAGAATCCCAGTTAAAAGTGTTCCTAATTTGAGCAGAAACCAACAAAATTATAGATGTTGGAAAGTAAAGTTGCCTTTTTGGATAAAAAAAGTTATAAATCTGCCAGGCTAAAACTTGGAAGCTGTTGTTAGAAATTAATAAATCAGATTTAGAAATGTGCAGTTCACTTTGTGTAAAATGCACGTACTAACTTTTAGGAGTTCTTTCTATTTTCTGCTCTGAGAATATTTGACTTATTTCAGACATTCAGTACTAGTGTTTCTACTGAGATGTGTGAGTATGGGATTTTCAAAAGTGCATAGGAGAAATGTTCCCTAAGGATTTTGAAAATGTTTCATTAAAACTGTTTATAGAACTATGATTTTCAAGAAAAATAACAAAACATTTCAGGACCTAATAGTGGCATCAGATACAAGATACGAAATATGAGGAGGAAGATATGAGACCCAATAAGCTTTTGGAATGAAAACCTGGAAGACATAGGAACTCTGAGGTTCTAGAATGTTTGCTTAGTCTTGACAGATCTCCTGGAGGCAACTGAAGACACGTTCACAGGCATAACGTTATTTGGAGGTATTTCATTGTAAACATGTGGATAGCCATTAGGTAGAAGAAGATCAGGGTATAGGCGTGCTGCCCTCTGGGCCATGAGTGAAAAGAATGAACCTGGAGAAAACTAAACGTAGAGCAGGAACAATGTTTGTACAAAGGAGTTCCTTGCTGAGCCCTCACCTGATCACGGAGACCTCCAGGATTGTCTCTGTTGGGGTCAGATGCTCCAGGAATAGCAGGGGAAGCTGACAGGTGATTTCTGTGAGGACCTTCTGGCTGTTGAATAGATTTCACTTTTCCTTCCTAAATAAACCTCCACTGCCTACCCCACAGTAACTCCTACAAAAATTTGTGTCCCTGGCAGTAAATAAAAGTGGTGAAGTGGCTTTACAAAGAATCTGTAGAGACATTTAGAACATGTTCAGAACTTGAAATGTATATACTTATATATATTACAAAGAATCATATATTATTTTTATCGCTGCATTTTAATTTAAAATGTGTCAAATCATAATTAAAATAAGTAATCTCTCTCTGGAGTTACATATAGAGTTCGCTAGGAATGTCTGTAGTCTCTAGTTTCAGAGCTTTTTTTCTTCTGAATGCCTTTCAGCACAAATAACTAACTTCGCTTTTTATTGCCCTTTTGGAGAAGGGCATCTCAAAACACTTCTGTTACTTAAGCTGGAGTCACAATATGGAAACTTTTGGCAGTAACTGACCTTGGGTAAAGTGGTTTTTTTAGATCGGGTAAGCGAAAATGTGAATGTATAAAAATAGTTTCTTGTATGTATAGTAGTATAAGTTTATCTTTTTCTGGGAAGGTTTTTATCCATGAGTTTTAAATGCTGCATAGATATAAGTAAGTTGCTTTTTTTGCAATATTTATGAAACATTCTGTGAAGTACGGTGTTTTCTGTTGTGATAAACTGAGCGAAGTGGACAGGAAAACTGTCTCATTTAAAGGATGTACAGGCTATTGTTTCTATTCTGCTTCAGAGATAAGATGCTCTATCTCCTAATCAAAATATTTCGCAATAAAAAACTAACAAGCTGGAGAACATTTACAGAACCAAGTTGCTAATGTGACTATGAGCTGGACTAGCACAGGAAAACAAGTTGTAAGAAAATAGTCTTTGAAGGGAAATGAAAAATATCTTAACTTTAAACAAATTTATATCCTTTGAATGCCATTTCTTGAATGGGAAGTCATAATGTGCTAGCACAGTGATGCCCCATCTGCAGCCTTACTTGGAGCCAAATGCTGTGGCTGTGCTGTGCTCGGTGCCAGAGCCGTATTGTTAACATGTGCTGTGGCAGATGCTGCGGGGTGGGGGGAGCGAGCAGTTCAGGAGGATAAACTTGTACATGCAGACAGGCCTCGGCAACAATACAATTCAAGAGGGAAATAAAGACAAGAAAGATATAAATGTAGTAGAAGTCATGGAAATTGCATAATGCAATTGGGAGAAAGTTGCCTAAAACTTTGCACTTTGGTTATAAAGACCCATTTATTTTATAACCTGCTTAAACCTACAGTAAAATTTTCCATGCTAGATGTTTGTTTTTTTGGGATTTTTTTGAAGTATTTTGACTAATTTCAGGCAGAAAAGTAGAGCCATTTCTGAAGCTAGGCAAAAATACTGTTTTCCATGTGAACAAAATCCTGGTGATTCTACTTTAAAGCGGTTCTTGGGTTCCCTGGTACCTGAAATGTGACAGAAAGATCATTTTGTTGACTGCATTGTGTCTTTTACTGGTTTCATGAAGTTTTATCTCAAATTTCCTTTTAATAGGCTGGGTTTTTAGCTTGCTAGTGTTGTTAAGCAGAGCCCCCCACGGGATTCTGCCCAGCTCAGAGAGGGACTCTGTCTTCTCAGCTCCTCTGTGCCAGCTGGGTTGGGTTTGAAATTCCAAAGCAGCCCTGCTAGGGGACTTTCCAAGATAGTCACATTGTTCTCCAGAGTGCTTTTGTTAGCAATTTGGCTACGAGCTTCCTGGTTCCTGCAGACCTGAAGCTCAGGGCAAAAATTCAAGGTTGTCAAAAGAGTTAGAGCTACAACTGCTGTATAAAGCTGAGCAAGAATCTGCTTGGTAAAGCACATCAGAAGCCCTGACATATTCAGGATTTTATTTACATTCATGCAGGGAAAAAAAAAAAAAAGATAAAAACATCTTAATTTTGTTGCCAGCACAATTTCAGCATGTACTCAGGTTGCTTTTTTTCCTGAAAGCTCCACGTACAGTGTAGTTCATTCAGAAAACAGAGAGTTGAAACGCTGGCTCATTTTTTGTGCCAGGTTTTTCTTTTTTGATACCGTACAACTGAAGTCCTGCCATGCACAGCTTTCATAAAACAGTAGTTACCTATTTACTTTTGCTGCAGAAGCAAACATTTGTCCTTTTTTTTCTTTTTCTTTTTTTTTCCCCCCCTCTAAAACCTGTGTAGAAATAGAAAAAAGTGAAACATAAACCAGTGCTATTATATATTTCCACGATTTGGACTGGTCATGCCAAAAAAGGTATCAAAAATTTGCTGTAAAAGAGAAGCAAAAAAGAACATAAATTTTATCTAGAGGCTTCTGCTAAACAATGAAAATATCATGCATTCTCAGGGAGTATATGAATCAGGAAAATGTGGAGAAATACTCAATTCTGCTCTCAGTATTAATTATGCTTCTCTCTGTACTGGTTCATAAAGTTCCTTCTTCTTTCTCAATAGTTACTGCCAGGAAAACCTCTAAAATCTGTTTTACTATGAGAAGGCAGTACCATCATCCAGGGAACAAGGGTGTGTAAACAGTGTCATTGCCTGGCAAAGGCACTTACTATCCTACCCCCACTTCACTTGGTAATGTTTGGTATGATGTGACCATCTGAGTTTTCTCAGATGAGAAGGTTTATAGCATGCAGGGAGCAAAAAGCTCATGGGAAAATTCCTTTTGTAACCTTTTCTCTGCTGTTTTTCTGGACTGTTAGTCTTCCATTCTCATCTGTGTAAAATGTGTCTGCCATCGTATAACTCTTAATTATTTAATTGCTGTGAAAGTAAAGTAGAATTATTCATAAAATTAATGCAGTACAATTTCTGTTTGATGAAAAAGGAGAACTTGGATTTCTTTTAAAAAATCTATTAGAAAAGGGCTATGTTCTTAAGACATTTTAGCCTTGTAATCTGGGAATTAATTTCTGTGTGACTGGTGATGACCCTGCAGTTGCTTTAGATAATGTTACTTTTTGATATATATAAAAAATACTTAATTTTCCTTCCTCCCAATAAACCACATTCTATAAAAAGGGTTTAATTGACTGATGTATATAATTCTGTGAAACTGCATATTTTAAAGAGAAATCACAAAGCTTTTGAAGGCTCAGATGTTCCTCACCGTCTTTATATTGTGTTTATTATTCAGATTTTACTGTGCCCAAGGTCTTTTGGGGTTCTGATATATTCTGAAAAAGGAGGGGAAAACATTCATTTTGTGGGTTCAAAGTAGCGCTTCAGTAGAATTATTTCATTTAAAGCTGCTGATCTCTCAGGTCCCCTTCAAGGAGTACTCAAAAAATAGTGAATGAACTATTGTGGAGTGTGGGCTCTCTGCTGTCTCTAAGTCTTACCACGCCTGGACTAAGGTTGTGACCTAAAAAATTGATTATACTGAAAACATGCTTGAAACTCTTTGCTTCTTATTCTGCATTAAACATGAATGTTCATGCTCAGGGTCAGTTTGTTATTGAGGTTTCAAAGTGTTGATCATGTCCTCAGATATGCTTTTCGAAAGAAATAAGGGCTATCATTCACTGCAATATGAACAACATTATCATAAACAATGCAAAAAGTTGATACTTTTAGACTTAAAATATTTTCTGAAGAGTTTCTTTCTACTACCTTTCTTCTTTTTATGTTGAAGCTAATATTTGCTCATGAGGGGTGAAAGATTGCAAACAGCTCATATGAATGTCACCAAGCTGCCCCTGGTGCCGCACAACCCTCTTCAAAGAAGAGTGGGCAAGGGCTCTGTTTGATCATTAGTGCATGCACAGGTAGGGGAACAGTTGCATGGGAAACTGTACTCAGTAAGGATTTTCCATGCTGGGCCTGTCAGCAGTTTTGAAATTTTCCCAGAACAGGGGAGAAAGGTACAAAATAGATAAAGAAGAAGATTAGTAGATTTACCCGCACTTCAAAACACCTTCTCCTCATGCCACTTGGTTAGGATGGTACGTATACTAAAAAAGACTTCTTGAGGGAAAATCTGTCTGTCTCTGAAACAGCCTGTCTCTGCTGTTTCTTACAGAATTTACATAAACTTTGCTGAAAGTGTTCCTTTGATTGCATTGATTTTTATCAGCTTTCTGTCCATACTTTAAGTCCTTGTTGCTCTGGCTTAGGTTTTGTATGTTCTGTTAATATTGATGTTTTTTCCTTACGGTTTATCTATTTACCAGCTTCTCTTTTGCCACAGTTTTGTCAATCTACTATATTTCTTAGTGTTACCTTTTTTTTTTTTTCCCAGGCAGAAGTGGTTTAATAGCTAGTCTAAGGTACACCTTACACAGACAGTCCTGCATGTGAGCACCTCTCCAGGCTTTAATGTTTAGTTAAACAATCTTTCTACAAATACAGGTATGGAAAAGAAATATGTCAAGACCAGCAATGTAAACATTCACTGGCAAGGTTTGCCTCTACTGAGATCACAAAGATTACTCAGCTAATGCACTATTTTCTCATTCTGACGTTAGGTATGACCTTGTGCAAAGGCCTTGTCAAAGTTGCATTTCCTTTCAAGATACAGTTTCTGACCGTATGTAAACTTATTGGCATATCCTCGTGCAAAGAAGAACTGACCAAAAACCCACAGTAATCTGAACCTGTTGCTGGAAGTAAACAGACTTCTGAGGGTATATAGAAGATTGCTTTAACGGGCAATGGTGAAGGTGATTAGGTATCAAATTGGGCAGCCCATAAGTGAGAAATACCTCCCAGTTTCTTAGTGTGTTGGTTTGTTGTCATCTGAGTTTTGAAAGGAGATAATTCCCCAAAAGTAAGCAACTCTGGTCACAACAGTCACGGGACCTTCATACACACACACATGCACACGCGCACACACACACATGCATACGCACACACACGCACACACACACGCACACACATGCACATGCACACACGCACACACACACATACGCAAACACGGAGGATGCCAAGGGAGCTTCTTACCTGTGATGTAATTGGAGATCATGCTCTGTTCAGAGAAACAGCCTGTCTGTGTGCTGTCAGAGGCATAACTTTGGTAAGAAACAGCCTGTTTTATGTTTCACTTATACTGAAGTAACACCCTGCGGAGCTATTAAGAGTAAAGCCTCAGGCTGCACCTACACTACTCTGAGGTCCTGGCTGTGTTTCCTTCCCCTCCCTGACACAGCAGGATGCAGCAGGAGCCAAGGGTGAGTCAGTCCAGGCAGGTGAGCTGGGGAAAGCCCCATTCCATTTTCTGTTTGCCTGGCTTGCGAAGTGTGCTTTCATTTCCTTTAGGTTGCTGAAGTGACTCACCCTGTGGCCACCTACCAGATCCGTTCGGGAGAAACTGAAAGGAGCATGTGGGTGATGAGAGAATGTAGTATGGTCACTGCACTGCAGATCAGTCACTTTGACCCTCTTTTGATGGAATATGAAGTCTGTCAGAATGAGTAGAGAGCAGTTCTATGTAAAACAACTGTGCAAAAGTTGTTCCTGATATACCACATTCATCATTATAGTCAATAATTGACATGGATGCGCTATATTTTTAATAGTAAAGGCTGGGAAATGATCTCAGGGATGGTTCCCTGTAGATGTGCTTTATCACTTTTGCATGACTAATTTAACTCCCCTTGTGTATTTAATTATGCTGAGAACTCTGAAATGCCATTTTGCAGTGAAATTAGGGTGAGTATTACTATTTAAATTCTCTTTCAGTGCTAAACGACAGGCTAAGTTTATGTGCAGAGAGGTGCTTCTTTCGATGGGCTGCACATTTCTTGGCCGTTCAAGGGACGTGACCCTGCCATGTCTGTATCGCAGAACTGTTGTTCACAGCATGGCCTGCTCCCCCCGGCTCCATCCCGGCATGTTTTTTTAGCTGAAGCAAGTTTGTGTAGTGTATTGGAAATATAAACAAAGCTCTAAAAGCCACAAGGTATCCTTAACTACGGAGCCATCAAACCTTCTGCCTCACAAATAAGTATCGTGTTTTCCTTGGATTTATTAGCACTTTCTCACTATTACTTTTTCTGCCAGTAGGACTATTTTAGTATGTCAGAGTTAATTACAACAGTTTTAAAAGGTACAAAATCACTTTATTGCAACAACACTCTGCCTCCTAACTGTCCTCAGAATGAAAAGCTTTTTATTATTAAATAACTTTTTCTCTTTTACAGAATATATATGCCTGTTAGGTGATTTGTTTTCCCTGTAATCCTGTTTCATGATAGTTGCTGAATACTGCTTTAAATATTTTGCCAGTTTGGATTTGTTTCTCAAACAAACAGGAGGTTTTTATAACTCACCCTGAATCAACCACCCAGTTTTGGAAAGCATGTTACAAAGATTAGCCAGTAAATGGATATTAACTTTTGTTTCTTTGCGGCATAAATAACACACAGAATGACTTTGCTCCAAGCAATTATTTTCTCATTTAGGGTGTACAAGGTAAGCTTTCTTCTTACCAGTTAACTCAAAAACTTAAATTGGGTAAGACCAATCAATAAACTGTGCAACTTGTTAGAACATTGTGAGTTGGGATGATCATGGTATTTATTGGCACAGTAGTCCATAGAATGGCTCTTCAGTGACTGCAGCCAGCCTGCAGTTGCTGCTCTGTGCACAGTCACACCTGTGCATTCCCGCTGACGTCAGTCAGGTTGACACGGAAGTTAAGCAAGATCACTCTTGGCACAAAACACAAAATGTTCTGTTTGTAAAGAAAACAATGTGTGCAGAAAGGAATGAGTATCAAGAGGGTTTTAAAAGTTTTGGCATATTATTAAAAAGGAATATTTAACAGGAGGGTTAAACTTTAAACTAAAAACCTTTTCCCATTGGCTTTATTAAAAATATCTCTTTAGGCTTTAAAAGAGAAAAAGATACCTATAGACCAACTGTAGTCACCATGACAACTACTTACATTCACAAAACACATAACAGTATTACTTGGCAGCATCGTTAGCTTACAAGCTAATACATCAAATCAGCAGAACATGGGCTATTCCACTTCATCTAAAATTATTTTTTTTTGTCTTAGTACAAGAGCAAACCACAGGGCACAAGAAACATGAGCTCAGGCCCTGCCCTATGTACGAAATGATTTTTGTGAATTTTTGTGAATAACTAAAACCTTTTCTTTTAAAAACAAGTCTTTGTTTTGGAACTGTGATTGTCTGCAGCAGCGGTTTATGTATTTCTTCACAAATTATGGAAACCAGAGATGGCAATGACCTTCCAGTATCAAGTCACGCAGCCCTATCTTTTGCCAATACAAAAATACTCCCCTACACTGATTGTTATTGTCTAGTCTAGTTTTAAAAGTTTAAAGCTATGTAGATTCCATTGTTTCCCTTGGGAGCCCAGTTTGTTTCACTGCCAAGGAGCTTTTCTGATACTCAGCCTCAATTTTTCCATGTTTAATTTCAGGCTATTAATATGAGTCTCGTACGGAATAGCTATTCTACTTTTTGTTTATGACCTAAAAATATTTGTAGATGCTGTCAGTCTAGTCATATGTGAACCAATCTATATTTAATTATTTTTAGCTTTCCTCTTGATTGAGTCTTTAAAACTCCCACTTAATGCTCGCTTTGAGCAATTTCTATTTTCCATGGATTTGCTTTGTTATAGGAAAACTTAATTCCATTTTTTCTTATACCAAAGTAATATGAGAAGTAATGTTTCTCTTTCTTTTCCAAGATGTAGTTAAATATCTCCAAATTACACGCATCTGTTTAATGACATGCTGGCATGAATATTTGGTCACCTGAGGTCTACCTTAGTAGTGCTCATTTTCATATCTTTCTCCCCTTGAAATGCATATTGAAGCATATTTTCTCACATTTTTCTTAGCCTCCAGTGCTATGAGATTATTTTCATAATGTTGTTTTCTGTGTGTTTACAGTACCTTTTAAATCCTCTTCTCACCTGACTTGAAATCTGAAAATTCCATTAATGTTTTTCCATTATTGAATAACACATAAAAAGAAAAAAAAGTTCTAGCCCTGGATATTAGCAAAGATACAACATCTCATCCTGATGTTTCTCTGTTTATGGTTTTCATGTCAATTTTCAGTTCTCAAAACTACCTTCCTTGGTGAGCTAATTTGAATTACATTTCCAGGTATTCCAATGTCTAAATCTTTCTGGAAATCTGGTGATATACTTTCTACTCTACTTAATCTACTTGTCTAACTGTTTCATCAAGAAGGCACTTGAGATTCCTTGATTCAGTCCTTGTAAAAAGCAAAAAGCTAAATTGCTCATGTTTTCATAATCCCCCAGCTAATCAATATGTTATTCTCTTAATGTATTTTCTCAGTTTCTACAGACATACAGGTTCAAATTACTTGTTGAGAGCCACCAGAATTGCAATTTACTTCCTTCATCTATACCATTTGCTTTTCAGAGGTGTCCAGTTGGTATTAGATATGCATATTGTGAGTATTCAGGCAAGTTTTTGGAGTTGTTTTGATTTTTGTTTGTTTGGTTGGTTTTTTGTTTTTGGTTTTTTTTGCCCTATATCCTACATAGGCATGTTTGGAGCCCTCATTGGGACGTATGAAATGCTTTCCTGGGTAAATTTGTTCATGATGATTATTGCGTTTAACAAGAAAGAAAATCTAAACGCCTTGCTTTCAGGAAGTGCTCATAGGAGAGTGACCTCAGTCATCAGTCCAGCTTAAAAGGAGGGTGGACTTCAGAGAATATTTGGATACATCTGTCTGTATCCTGGCATTCATAGTAATCAGCTAATTTAAGACCATGCCTTTCCCAGCTGCATATGGGCTACCTCAATGCCTAGAAAACCTTTGTCAATCTCACCTTCAGAGCACTCGAGTTCATTATCTCAGTACTGGGGTAATTCAAGCAGCTGTGCTGTGGAATTTGTTGCCTTCGAAGTTCTTGGACCTGGTGAGCTTACACAAATGAACATAGGGCTTGTGCAAATCTCTGGCTGATGTCTTGGTCAGTTCTGATTTGACATGAATACCTTTATCCCGCTCCTCAGTCAATACTTCCTTGGATGCAGAAAGACTACCCTCTGACTAGGTTCTTAATTCTTAATGTGATGAAAGTGCGCGGCACCGAGGGATTCCCTCAGCAGAGCACTGGCTGTAGCAGTCACCAGGGTGCCCGTGTGGACAACAAAACAGTTTTTCTTTAAGAAGATGGCAGCTGAAAAAAGTATCAGGGAACTATTTTGGGTCTAAGGAAGTAGACAAATTACTTAAAAGACTTAAAAGAGCAACTGGATCTTTATGGAAGAGCTGTTCCCGACACACACAAGACAAAGACAAAAAGTTCATTTTTTAAGGGTATCCTAACTAATTTCTTATAATGGAAAAGAACATGCAATGTTCTGGTAGGAATCCAATTTGTAGGATAGTATAGTGATCTTTATACCCTTTCCTAAAAGCTAAATGTTAAAAAACCAGAAAACTACTCTTTTAAATATATTGCACACAGTTCTGTATTCTGTAGACAAAACCTTTTGGTGACTTGCATAGGTGACTGTGGGTTAAAAAAAAACAAGTATTTGCTGCTGCATATAGTGCCAAGAGGGTTTCAAAATATGAATTATAAATATGTTTAGAATAACTAGGAGCAAGAAACAAAACAAGCAAGAAACACAAGAGATCATCATGGCATTTCATAAATGTATGATAAATGGTTCTGTACACAACCTCACAAAATACTGAGGGATTGCTTGCCAAAGGACATTGTGGATGCCAGAAGTTTACATGGGTGCAGAAGGAGACTGAAAGACTTCATAGAAGAGTTATAATTTCTAGACAGAAAGAAACCATCTCTGTGTCAGGGAGTCCTTGATCCCCACATGGCCAGAGGCTAGGAGAGTATCCAATATCACTGTACACTACTTATGCTCTTTTTCTCTTCCCTGGACATCTGCTTTTGGCCATTTTCAAAACTGCATACTGAGCTAGAGGGACTTTTAATGTGACTCAGTGTAGATGTGCTTATGTTACCAGGAATGGAAATAAAAGCATATGATGTCAAGTTCTGCTGCTAAGTTCATAAATGAATAGTATTTCATTAGAAAGGCTGAAGAAAGGAAGGGAGAAAGAGATCAATGTTGTGTGACTTAGGAAAATATGTTGTTTCTGACATCTAAAACTCATGAAAACCCAACACATTTACCCAGCAGCATAATCAGGTGAGCGAAATTCATACTTCTTTAAACTCTGCAGAAGCTGGTAAGAACCACATGGTGATTTAAGGAGGTCCACTGTGATTGATAACTAAAAATTAACCCATCTCGTAGTTATCAGTACCTAACACATCTTTGACTTCATTCAATTAAGTGGGTAAATAGCTGTTTCATGTTTTCTTTTTTCAACATCCCAAGCCTGTTTTAGTTATTGTAGCTTATTGTTATGATTTCCCCTCAGTAAGGTAACTACAGTATGAGAAAGAAAAATTTAGCAATGGATCTGATAGTCATGAAGAAAAGGTTTTTAATGGCCTTTACTGGCTTGCAGGTCATAGAAGTGTAGAATAATTCAGGTTGGAAGGAACCTCTGGAGGTCTTCTCTACCCTTACCCCCAAAGCACAGCCCAATTTGATCAGATTTTTGCAGGGTATTTTTCAGCTGAGTTTGGAAGAAACGGGTCCACTCTTGGAGTTCAAGGATGGAGATAATGTAGTTTAGTGTTATTCTTTGTAAAAAGTCTATCAATAGCTAAAGAACTGGCTGTATCACCTGTTTCACAATTAATAATACACATGCTTTAGCTGATATAGTGCCATGAAACATGAGACAATACATCATGCTTACTGAATTCTGGAGCATGAGCATCTGGAAGAGGTACAGTGGTTCTCGTTCTGGAAGATAATGTAACTTTGTGTTGAAAAAGCTTGGCTATTTCTTGTGTGATCAATGAAAAAACCACAACTGGGCAAAAGCCATTACACCATAAAGTGTAAATCAATTAAGTTTAAACACTTCAGTTTTTGAAATAAATCCTCCAAAAGTTCAAGTTCTCCAAATAAACCCATGGAAGAATTAGAAGTATTTCGCAATCTACATGTAGTTCCTCTATGATATTCTGAATAATCCATTCTAATATTGTGCGGTTACAGCATGGTATTTTTAAAGCTGAGAAAGGGGTGTAAAATAACAATGACCACTGATTTTTATTGGGTAACTCTCAAAATCAAGACACTTTGTGTGGATCTAGTTGTGGGGGTCTAGTGAGAGGGCACTGAGGTGCTGATGAACAAATGGGAAGCAGACTGGTGTTCCTGTGAAGTTCTCCTGACGTGCCACCAGGTACACGAGTGTGCCACCAGGTACTCGTGTGCCACCAGGTGCTTGTGTGTGCCACCAGGTGCTTGTGTGTGCCACCAGGTACATGTGTGCGCTACCAGGTGCTCGTGTGTGCCACCAGGTACTCATGTGCGCCACCAGGCACTTGTATGTGCCACCAGGTACTCACGTGTGCCACCAGGTACTCATGTGTGCCACCAGGTACATGTGTGCGCTACCAGGTACTCATGTGTGCCACCAGGTACTCGTGTGTGCCATCACGTACTTGTGTGTGCCACCAGGTACTTGTATGTGCCACCAGGTACATGTGTGCACTACCAGGTACTCATGTGTGCCACCAGGTACTCGTGTGTGCCCGCTGGCACGTTGCAGCCTGGCGTCAGCAGCTGACAGGATTCTGTGCTCTGCCTCCTGACTCTGCAGGAAGTCACCAAGAAAATCCACATCATGTCACTGCTTGAAATATGGTGTGGGGAGGAAGGAGGCTGGAAGGAGTAGGTGGTCCTTGTTTACTTTGGACAAGGAGAGCTCCAAAATTTTCTGCAATTTGTCAGAGTAGGTAAGCTCAGTTATCTGTTCTAACACTCAGATCTGTGAAGTTTAAACATCAAAGTAGGCTGTTGACTTAAATGGACTGGTCATGACCTTACAATTGGATATGTGCTCAAGTAGCCTGCTGATGGAAGAACTAATCCTGTCTTTTGCTTGCTGAGAGCTGCTCTGATTTACACATCAGAAAGAGTTATGAACTGAAGCTGAGCATTTAGTAATTAAGCACTTGAACTTCTCTGTCAAGCAGTATGCACCTCTAACATAGCAGGAAGAATGTGTTTAGCATCTGGGCAGATGGAACTAGAGAAAAGAAGGCGAAATGCATCTGCTTGTAAGTATTTTGCCTGTTCCTCCCTAGGCATGTGGGAGACTTCTGGTAGTTTCAGGAAACTGTGCCTTCCACTGGTGGCTTCATATGCTTTTACCATGGCTTGTGGGTGGATTTTCCCCATGTGCACAGCAGATGAGGATTTTGCACAAGGAGTCGTCACGGAAATTCTTAACTGAGCTGAAAAATGTCTTATTTTAGGTACAAAAACTTTTCAATATCACAGTGAAATAAGATAGATATTTCAGTTTGGTCCCGTGGAACTTATTTATAGATGGAGACAAGATTTGAGAGAAATAAATTGTGGATACTTTTCAAAATAAAAATGTAGCTATATAATCTGAGTTTCTTCATCAGTAACTTTCAGTGAGGTTCCTCTCATTGGCATGTGAATACTACAAGGGAAGTAGACTTTTTAGAAGTATGTCTTGAGAATGCTCTTGAGGTTAGTAGTAAATAATTTTAAATACTGTAAATATTGCACATAGGAAACACCATCCATCTATTCTCTGCTATAAAACTGTCCAGCAAACTGGCTCTTTCTTTCTTTCTTTCTCAGAAATTTCATAATATTACATGTGGTCTCTCTCCCAGTGGCTTTCAAAGCAATTTTATTTCCACATAACAAAATTGCTTTTTATGTTATGAAATCTTTGCATCAATACTATTCTGAATATCTATCCCAAAATATGGCAAACAGTTTAACTACTTAATCAATCATGGGCAGTAATGGTCCCCTAGTGTTGTTGTTTGCTAAGAAGCAGTGAAACTGGTGATGGGAATTCAGTTATTGTGTAACAGAGACAAATTTAGAAAAGAATATGAAACAAAATTAGGATATGTGTCATTTAATGATACTGAAGTATGTATCTCATCCTGTCGAAGAGCTTCGGAGACGTTAGGCAATTATTCTCATGTGGTTTGAGCAAAATGAAATGTTACGCATTATTGTGTTTTTGAGCATAATACTTAGAAAATGATTTGTAGATGAAAAAAAATCCCATTATCCTTGCTTATTTTACTAGCAAATGAAGTCACTTGGGTAGCAAATAGCAGCACTGAGTTGCATATCTAAATGTCCCTTGGAAACAAGGATATTTTCAAAATAGTCTTCAAATGACCGTGGCTTTCATGAATGTAATTTGAATTTTACAGTTTTGGAGAGTTATCGTTAGTTCCATGAATTTGTCGAGAGCTGAAGCACCGCCTCATGAACATTTTGAATATGATGCAGATGAAAATCAATACTTTTATTGTCAGACTGATTACGGGTTTTGGCACTTTAAAAATCATCTCTCTTTATTGTAAGATTTAGGAAAGATAATGAAGATGTTTCCCTTACAGTGAAAGATTGACTTCATAGATTTATGGCAGATTTTTCAATATTATGAATATATTGAATGAAAATATACCATAGTTTCCAATAGGATTATTGCCATTTACATTTGATATCCCTCAAAGTTACTTGGGCAATTTGTACTACTGCATTTTAAAGAAAAGCAAAAAAATACTAATGAGCAAAGTTAGACCAAAAATTACAATTATTTTATTTTGCAAATTGATGTTCACTGTGCCTTGATTTCACTGGAAAAAGTCTGTGTTAAGCAACACCCTATGGGGGTGAAATGATTGCTACAATCAAGTGCCTTACTCAAAATGTCAACCTTTTTATCTCATTTTTCCGTAACTAATGTTAGTATTGTGGTTTCCTCAGCAAATAGGTTAGTTACCTGCGAATATGGATCCATTATATTGTGACAGTTACAAAATGACCTGTTTTTGTCATTTGCCTCAGCTATTCAGGAAGGAAAGAAAACATGTAAATGGTGTAACATAACAAAATGTTTGCATTTTGCAGTGACTTGTGGCATTTTAAATTTGCTCTTTATTCTCATTTAACCATCTCATAGATTTGGAGCAATCAACTCATCAGAAACTGGTTTTTATGTTTTGCAAGCTAGAGAGTAGTGCAACCATGTTAAACAAAATAGAGGGTATTGCAGAAGGATGATTTAAAGCTGGAAGGCAAACATTAGGTCTGGAATTTGTAGGAATAATTTTGAGTTTTATTTAAAAGTTAGGTTTGGCCAGGCAGGTAGTTTTCAGTGCTCGGTCCCTGGGGGGTCTTGAGGCCGTAGTTTTGGGTGATGGACCTGCCTGCTGGTTTCTCAGCATACAGCAGAACCACAGGGCGCAGAGGGGCAAGAAAAAGCCTGTGAGCCAAGAAAGTTGTGGTGTATTTCCCATGACCCCTGGCACCTATCTGCTCATGTATCCCTGTTTGTGGGACAGAGATAAAATTTGGTGTGTAGGTCTCAGCTTGTTTATAAAATGTCACAATATCCTTGGACAGAAAGTGCTATGAAAATATAATCTCTTCTACTAAATACAGTCCCACATTAGCAGGCTCTTCTGGTTTGTGTCTTAACATCTCAGCACAGCTAATTTTTGTGCAAGTAATCCACATTTACTAAAAAAGAGGAAGTCAACAAGAAATGAAGTGCATTGTCATAAATTGTCATAATGATGGGAATTCATGCACCCACAGGTTGCACAAGCAGGTTATGCCGCAGTTTGTGACTGCTCAGTTGGTTAAAACTTGGCGCTAGTAAAGCCAAGGGAACAGGTGGTATTGCCTGTAAGGGCCATTCTGTTAAGGGCTGGACTCAGTGGTCCTTGTGGGTCCCATCCAACTCAGAATATTCTGTGATTTCTGTGAAACTGCAGGAAGTTGAAAAAGCCTCTTTCTTTACCCAGGGATAAGAAATTGATATGATTCTGTAAAATTTTTAAGAGATTTTTAATTGAGTCAGTTTTTCATATTATTTTGACAATAAAGGAAGCCTTTCCAAGATGACGTATTTAGGGTGAAGCCAGAGCAGAACATGCAGGTTATAAAAACAGTTCAGAAAACTTGTTGCTGATTCTGTCAAGCCTTTTACTTCTGATTCTAAATCATGAAATGGAACAAATTACAGATTTCTTCCAAATGTATTTCTTTCAAGCCATTTGATAGATTTCTATTTTTGTGAAAGTTTTCAACAAAATGGTTTCTTTCACATAGCATATGTTTCCTATGTGAAATGCTTTTTTTCTTTTTTTAAACCATCTTTCAAGTAAAAACTTACTTTTGATTTTGGGAAATTCAAAAATCAGGTATGACGTTCTCCATAAAATTATAGACTATTTCTAAAAGTGCTGTGTAACCTAAAATCACCATATTTTTATCTCTGTTTTTCATGATCTGTTTTTCATGATTTTCTAAATTGAAACCAGGCACAGAATGGATTTATGCCTTTCTACTTGAAAATCACCAGTTCAAATTCATAGTTTCAATGTCACAATCTCTCCTTGTTCAAATCAATAAAAATTACATGATGTGAAGACAAGAAGGATAAAAATTTCTCTTGCACTGAATGTCCTTGCTTAGTAACTACAAGATATTGACATTAGGTTTTTTTTTTAACTTGTTCCCAATGTAATTTTTTGTATTTTACCTTCCTGTTATGAAATTCTTCTGGCTTAGGAATGTGCAGGATATAACTGTCCCTGACCTTGAAGGGAATTCCTCTGTCAGGACTCATGAGACTGCAGCACTTTAAGGCCTTTGCAGCTGCCCAGTCCCAGCTGAATTGAACAGACAGTCCAACAGGCTCAGTCCAACAGGCTCAGTCACAGTAAAGGAATAAACATGTCTCTCAGCAGAAAGGATGCAAAAAGTAGCAGGACAGTTAACTATTAATTAAGCAGGGGCAGTTCCTCCTGTCTCAGGAAACATCAGGAAGACGTTTTGATCTTTTCAGGTTTTTCTGAGAAAATAGGAGAAGTTGTGGGAACTTTCATACATATTTGCTGCTGTTATACTCTGCTGATGCACCTTCCCCCCACCCCCCGCCTCTTTTTCTCCTTTAATTTCTGTTTCATTTGGTACCTGTTATTATGACAAAATTTCACTGATGCCAGCAGAGAAGTACAAACTCAGGTACATAAGCAAAACTATAGCAAAATGAATATGTCACACTGGTGGATGAGCCCTGAATGAGCCCTTTGACCTTATCTGACTGACAAATGCCTTTTTAACCTCTAGAAACACATTCAGAGGCATATTGCTGTGGAGAATATTTTTCAGAGGACATTGAGTGGCAAGAAGGCTTTGTATAGTTATTGAGAGAATGCAGAATCACAGGAGAAGAAAAGAGCATCCTCTCCACCTTTAGCTCTACCTTTTAGCCGACATACAGTGGGGTACAGCTCGTGTGATGCACAGAGAAAACATACTGTTCCATATTGTTTCTTATGTTTACCCCAGCCATACAGCCCTTTCCAAATTCAGTGTGCCTAGGAGGGTTAATAGCCAAATTTAGATAAAACCATTTGCTTAGGATAACTTCGGGATCTCTTAAAATTAGTATTACAGGGCACTTGGGTTTCTGGGAAGGTTTTATTTTAGGCTCCAGTGACGTGATATGGTATGCTGTGCAATTCTACAGCAAACTAGCTGTCATTATTTGAAAAGTACAGTTTAGTAGGACTTTCCATTGTTCACAAATGAGGCTTTCTGATTTAGCAAATAGGACTTCTTTCCTTTGGAAACAGTAAATATTACAATTATAGATTTGCACCAGAGCCAATTCAAGTGTCCTCAGAGGCACAGGCTGAACAGTTTTGTCAGGGACAGCCACATTCAGGTCTCCCCTGTGCAGCTGCCCCAGAATCTGTGCTGAGTGGGACGAGTGGCACTTCTGTGGTTTTTCAGTCGGTAAGAAGTGTCAGAGGACAACTGGGATGAAACAGGTGTCTCAGTTGTTGCCAGACCATTTTTTTGCTCTGTCTTATGGGCTCTTTATATGTTTTGATGATAAAGCAAGTAGTCTAATTTTAGTGGAATAGGTTGTCTAAAGACAGAAGGGTGTGTTTATTTATATTACTTTTATAATGACTTTTTAGGAGAAGACTTCTTCTATATGGCAATAGTCATGCCATAGGCCAGAACCAGGTCCAATAACTTATAGTAGCTGGATGCTCTCTAAAGCAGCATAAGATGGTTTTATCTCACTTTTTACAGTGTTGAATGAGGAGGTGCCATCTTCTCAGAACTGCCATCTTCTTTGATGAGAATCTCAAAACCAGAATAATGGCTCTATGCAAACATCTAAAGCCACTACAGGAATTACTTGCATACATATCACAGATGTTTTCCACAGCCCAAACACATTCATTTTTCTAGTTTGTAGTCGATGAAGTGAAATTGTGTTAAAAAATGGTGTTTTTTTTTTTAAAAAGAAAAAGATACAAAGACTTTATGTATCAGGATGTTGTGTGTGACGGCCCTGAGTCCAGTCATACCTGCATAATTATATTCGTACATTTCTAATGATTTTCAGAATGTCATGAAATGGAAAGATCATAAGTATTACTGATCATCCCTTTAAGGATGGTACTTGTACGATGATCATGACAAACAGCAGAGAGGCTGTTGAGGTGGCTGTAAATTCTACTTACAGAAACTGCTTAAGAAAGTTTCTATGATTGGTTTAATAAGCTCCTCTTATTGGCCTGTGGTATAAAGTATTGTATATAAATTTTAGTCTATAATTTTGCATAAATGGAACTCTAGTTTAGGAGAGCTAAGAGGTACTTCCTGTCAGACAGACTGTTTGAACTTCTTGTGGTCCTAGTTAGAGTAGGAATGCAGATGCAGATTCACTAAATCCGCTCAGAATTCTTGTAATTGGCCATTTTGATGATTATTCAGTTGTTCCTTTTCTTTTTCTCCAACTATAAGTGTTAGCTTGACATAAAAATATATGCGTCTCAAATGTCCAGTATCCATCTTTCTTTTACAATTTGAACTGAATTTGAATCTGAAAAGATTCTCATTTTGTAAATTAGATGCTTTGGACCTCACATACAATTCTAGAGCCTAGAAATTGCAATGGATCATGATGAACTATTTTACTTTTTTTTTCTTTTTTTTTTTTTTTTAATATATAGGGTATGTTGATAAACTATCCTTTAAGATATTATCATTTTATGTAGCTTTTTTATTATTAGCTCCTTTCTGAAAATCATCTTTAAGATAGCCATCACATTTAAACAAGTTTGTCCTTTAGTTCCTTTTCTGTCCTCTCTTAAAAATATCTGGATATGATTTGAGGGGACTTTAGGGTCAACTGAGCTGATGCCGTGAGAAAGACAGGTGAGAGACTGAAAGGCAGCTTCATTTGTGGAGAGCAGCAGTGTCAGTCCTGTTCTTTGGGGGCAGGTACCATCTCACACTGCTGACTGAGGAAAAACATCTTAGCCAGTCTCCCCCACGGGAAACACAGTGTGTGTCCTCAGCTTGGAAGGGCAAGGGAAGCTACTGGGAAGGTTTAGTGCTGGCAGACAGGAAAGAGGAGGAGGGAAATTCTTACGCTGGAGCACTCCCATGTTCCCTGAGGAACCTGGTAGTCAGACCTAGTAACTAATAAATTGGATTGGGAGCGCAGAGTCCAAGCTAGGACTACAGGACACAGCTGATCTCAAAAGAGAGCAACAAAAACATTACCATCCTTTTTTTTTTGATTGGCTTGGTTCCCAGTCATGTTATGGCTGGTACATTATTTGCCCAACAGTGGAGGTGGATTTAATCTGTGCTCCTTTAATACTGTTCGGGTGCTGTAAAAACCTGTGGCGTTAGGAGTGTCTGTTGCTTTCCTAGGCATGTACTCAGGCTTGACTGAGAAGTGAGGTCAAATCTGGGCACAGTAGTAAATGGTGAGGCCTCCTCTGCTAAACCAGGTTATAATCAGTCACAAAAGGTGAAAAATCATATTAAAAAAGGGGTAACTGTGCTCCTGACATCTCAGAAGGCTGCAGTGTATGTGTGCTTTCTCTGTCTCTCTGGCTTTCTCTCTCTTTTCTGTTCTCCTCACAACACAAGTACCAGACCAGGCTTTTTATGTCATACTGCAGCAGTAGCACCATCCCACACACGCGCTGTCTCTGAAGAAGTGTAACCCTTCTCCCGTTTATCTTCAAGTAGATTTCAGTGGTTTCTAAACTGAGTATCTTCTGTCTGAAGGAGCGTGTCTGCTTTACCTGTAAAGAACTGGCAGCCTAGGCTTGCACTGATCGCTCAAATACAGGTATCTAGTGGCATTTGAGACACCTGAGGGTGCCCGAGACATCCCCCCAGGGCTGGCAGATATGACACAGGACCACCAGGACACCTGTGCTCTCCTGGAGCAGCAGCTGGCGATCAGGTGAGATACTCCAGGGCATCTCCAATGGCGCAGGATGCCTGTCATAGATAACTGCTTTGAGCCTCCTGCTTCTGGGGATAATATGTGTTTAAAATATATGATGACTGATCAGAAATTAAGCTCCTGTTTTTGTTTTGTTCTGAGGCCAAGTTGTACAAATCTGTAATTACATCGTCTTCCTCTGGCTGCTAATGCAACTGCTTGTACATGTAATTGCTTACTGTTGTGGGTAAGATGTACATAACCGAGCTCTCCAGCCTCCGGTTCTGGCTACGCAGCTGCTCTTCTTGACAGGAACTTTAATAAATGATGGACCATTCAGAATTTGTCTTATTCACAGCACTGAAGAAACAAAGCCACACAACATTTAGAGCTGATAACTAAAAATGAGCATGTGTATTTTTACTCGGAAGGCTTTGCACTTTAGGAATTGTAAAATATTCTGTCAATTCTGGCAGCATATAATTTGTGAAAGAAGCAAAAGACTAGATTACATAGCATCTCTTTCTGAGATCAGATTTATGTTTTGTGTGCCAGAAGCACATTAAGCAAATCCTCTTCTTCCTTCTAAAGGAGCTAGCCAGTTTGTAGCTCTGAAGAATTTTCTTTTTTCAGGGATAAACATTACTTAGAAAACTTTTCCATGCACCTGGGCAGTGACCAAAGACAACAAATAACGGAACAGGAAACCATAATTCAAATCCTTACTATATAGGAAGCCTTGCAGATGACCTAAGCAGCTTTTTTTAGGAGGTTGATTTGTTTTGATTTGGTTTTTTGGCTGTTGGAAATGGAAAATCTGTCTCTTTTATTGTATTCT
The DNA here is from genome assembly GCA_013396735.1 of Grallaria varia. Classification (NCBI taxonomy): domain Eukaryota; kingdom Metazoa; phylum Chordata; class Aves; order Passeriformes; family Formicariidae; genus Grallaria; species Grallaria varia. Next base: position 308,231 of record VWZG01008353.1, read on the forward strand.
GTGAACATTTAATCAGCTTGTAATCCTCTCCACAGTTCTGTGCCTATATTGCTTTTCCTTCTATTTCAGAGAACAAGACAGAGAAACAGGCATAAAGCATTTCCAACCAGATGATTTTCAAACGTAAAAATGTTGCAGACTGAACTGGTTGCATGACTTTAAATGCTGAGGACCTAGAGCAAAATCAGTATAAGAGGGATATTACTGTTATTACTTAAACATTTCCTTGCTTGAGATGGGCATTGTTAGCAGTTGTGGTATATGATGGCTTTATTTTGAATACTGCTCTTTTCCCCCCCCCATATCTATGGTTGATTACCCACTTTATTTAATGCTTTTCCAAGTCTTGTTTAAGGTTTTCTTTTAACATAACATCAGAGCTGATATGTATGCCAAACCTGCAACTGGAAGCTAGGCTGGATTGCTCTGTAGTTTGGCTCCTTTCCTTTAATCTCGTTTGAGAAAGCACACAGGTAGCAAAGTGACTTCTGGCACTGTTGGGTCATGGGTGGAAGCCAAATCCTCCAGTACACCAGGTATGCGCCATTCCTTGGCAATGCATCCTGTGCACTAATAGGTAGAAATACAACTCAAAGAAAAGGCATGAAAATGAAGTTACTAATTTACTTTGGCAGTAGTTTTCTTAATGTGTTTGTTTGTTTGTTTGTTTGTTTGTTTGTTTGTTAGGTCCCAGACATTTCTAACTTGGTGAGCTCTCCAGCTGGTGCCAATGGCCAGCTCTCTGTATTGGTAGACAGGTTAAGGTTCAAGGGACTTTTGGAGGTATGAGTCTTCAAGCAGTTTAATACAGTGTTGCTTTCTGACATTTATAGCTATTTTCAATTGATGTGTGCCTCTTGAAAGACAAAGAACTGAAGCTGAAATTTTCTATCATTCTGTCAAAAAATGACTGACCAAAACAGGAACAAAAGTCTACATACTGCCTTCAGGAGCCTTTATATCTTCTGTCTGGTAGATAGAATATGCTCCAGTTCTCGAGAACCTTTATCTTTTTTTAATCCATTCAATAATATAATCTAGAAAATTTGAGTTCTAAACCTACATCGATAATAAGGAAACAATACTTGCTAAATAAAGTAATTAATATTTATTGTAGTTCTGGAAAAGAGGTATAAAATGCAGAAATCCAAATTTATTGGTGTGACCAGATCTTTTGTGCAAGACAAAAGTCTTCTGCACAAGACATCTCTCCTGTTCTGAGATGACAATCTTCTGTCTGGTCCAGATGGCTCCATAAAATCAACAGGATCACTAGATTAAAACTGGAATCTATTGATATAAATCTATTTTTTTCTCTTGAAAGTGGAGCTAGCTTGGGTGTTATAATACATATATTTCAGTGCAAATAGCTCTTACTAAATGGCCTGAGCTTCAAAAATAAGGAATTTGTCACCTTTTGTTGAAGCTGGTGACATGTTCACAGTGATTTAAAATAATTTTGATAATAATGTATTGATTAATCATTATATTATCAATTATTAATATTTATTAAGTGGTAATAGGTTAATTTATTTTTCTTGTAAATTTTTGCATATATGTTTTTTGTTCCTTCTTCTCTGTCAAGGTTTTACTACCTGCTCCTCGCTGAAAAAATGAGTTAATTGCCTTAATTATGCACCCAAAGAAATCACAGAATCATGAATTAAATGCTTATTTTCATAGCTGGGCCTCCTGGTTCTTATTCCATTCTGGTGTCCTACTCTGAGAGTCCCTGAGTGAAGCAGACTCTCAGATCATTAAGGCTAGGAACTAGGACCAGAGTGTGCTTTGTTGTTGGGCTGCTGAGGGCTCCCTGGATTAAAGAGACATTCAGGAATTGGCTGATCTGCGCTTAGGTCAGCTAAGCAGAGGTCTCATGTACTTACTGATGTAGAGTAACAGAACAGTCCCTATCAGATGGTCCTTATCAGATGATGCATGTGAGAATCAACTGCTGAAAACATAAAACTGTTCCGTCATGTCCCAACCTGAACATTCAGAAAAGAGTAATGTGACTGCAAAATGCTTCCACTGTTCTATTCTGTACTTGCAAGAGTCTTTTGGCAAAATAAAGGCTTGTTTTTCATAAGAAAATGCCCATTATTCAAACCCAAAAGATTTTCTGATACCGTACAATTTCCAGTGAAATTTTGCATGAGAAAAACATCCATGCTCTTTGCCTACTCAATCAAATCTACATTATTTGGAAATAGTTTTTTTCTTTTCTTCCTAGGATACATTGAAAGGTCTGCAAAGTTTTTGTGCTTTTGTTTTCTGTATGAAATGATATGGATGGCTGTGATGTTAATTGTAAATATACATGTCAAATACCGAGATTATATCAAATCTGAATATGGAATAGAACACGTGACTTTAAGAGAAGTGCTGTAACATTACTACCAAATTAGCTATTCTCATTTTATATTTTAGAAGAATAGCTGAATCCAGTAGCTAAATAAAACCAGTCCAGTTCTATAGGAGTATGTTGACAATGATCTTACAGATCACATAATTATACTATCTAATCCAACAGTAGAGGAAGTGCTGGGACTTTTTTTTATTACTAGAGAGAATGCAATACCATTAAACTTTTTACAGCAGTCTTTATCTTTTTAATAACTGTGAGCAGCTAGTTAAATGCAATGACAGGTCTAATAAATAGAGAACTTTAGTGGAGTTCCTATAATCCTATTTATAAAAGAAAAGTTTCCATGTTCATTCACTGATGGAGGTCTGCAAAATACTGTTTAAAGATTTTTCTTTTTAATAAGATTTATGAGACAATATGTTGTGGAAAAGTGCCACACTTCTGCAAATGTAGGATTTGGAAGTGCTGACAAGATTCAGAAAGGCAACTCAAACCCAACCTTATTTATCACTAGAAAACATAGGATCAAATCTGAAGAAAAAGTAATTATAATTTCCAAAGCACATCTAGGCCTAATGCTACTGAAAAACACATTGAGGCTTAAGGTAGCATTTATTCCACTACCAGTGAAAGGGAAATTTGGATTGCTACATAAGACATCCAAAACTGGTAGTTTAAGACATAATTTTTAAGCCTCTTGCTTGTGGAAATCTATTGGAGCTAAATGAAATGTGCATAAAAAGATTGCAAAATCACATCATTATTTTGTTAAAAGCTATGTGTTTTCCTCTTAGAATACTTTGCATCATTTCAAAATCATTCTGGCATGTACAAGTTTATAATTTGGAGTTTGGAAGAGCTAATCAGCATTTCAACAGAAACCAACTATCCTGATCAAGTTGATTCTCGATATGTAACAAGAATGGGGGGAGGAAAGGAAAGGTTCTTCCCAATGAAGTTTAGTGCTAAGTGGCAAGTTCCAATAGTCTGGATCTGCAGCTATGGATATAGTAAAAGACAGCTTGGTACTCGCGTTGTTTGAGCAATACTTGTGTAATGAATCGTTCTTCTGTGTGTGGGAGAGCTGTTGTGTCTCGCAAGTGCCAGAGTTCTACCTTGCTGACACCAGTCGCTTGGCTCAGCTGCCTTAGGCTTTTTCAGGACTGAAATGTTTCTGAAGAGCATTGCAAATGAATTAAGTGCATTTGAAGCACGAATTGTGCGTCATTGGTGACAGCAGTAAAATATCTGTCATGAACTGTTAATCCATGCATCTTCTTTATGTGTATGAGGTGTTCATGTATTTCTAAACTCCTCTATCTTCATAACTGCAGTTGTTCAATGGCTTTGTAATGACACTTTGAATATCTGATGAACTAAAAAAAAAATTCAGTGCAGAAACTCTTCACTTGGAAAACACTCATTTTTTCATGCCATTATATATAAATGCGTTGGAAAGCATGTGTGCTCATGTAAACTAATCTAACTCCTCTGTGTTCTGCGAGACTCATGCCACCTAAAATTCTAACCTCTGATGACTAACACTATTATTGATGTCAGTGTTATATTGTAGAGTGGTGAGGATCTAGGAAACAGTTGCCTTCAGTCTTACAGTACAAATGAGGGTTCATATTTACTTGCTTTGCATTAATTAATTATTGAAAATAAATACCTGTGTCATCGTTACAATAGGACTCACTAGACCAATCTGTGGGAACCTACCTTACCTAGTGACTTGACTGCAATATATTTGCAAATGTGTTTCTTTTGTGTTGTTGTAGGTAAACATTTGAAAAAAATGGATCAAATAGTGCATCTAAACTTACACTGCAGTTGTGTATTAATGAATTTCTTCTCTATGGGAGTTGTACAGGTCTCTGTAGTACATTTTGGAGATGAAAGGTGAGGTGAGGGAAAATTCCCTCTTTATGATGATACTCCTCAGTTCACCTCTTTGGCATGCCTGTTTGAGTGCAGGAAGTTGGATGGCAGGAAGAAAAACCTCAACCAAACCCCAAGAAATAAAACTGGAAAGGACCAGGCTCAGTTTAGCACAAAAGTGTCAAGAGACCGAAGTGAAGGAGGCCTGTAGGGACAGAGTTTGTATTTCACATGCCTGGCTCTAAGATTAGAGGGAAGGCGAATTAGAGGAAAGATTAAGGAGCATGTCTAGAACATGAAAGTGGACAGCGAGAATCCATGAGCCCTTGTAGGAAGAGGTGGAGAGAGCAGAGAAGTGCCTGTGCCTAGTCAGAGCTGGAGGCAACAGGGAATCAATGGGAAGATGAATGGCAAAGCAGATGAAAAGATACAGATTTTGTTGCTATAATCTTTGCACTTGTATTTACGTATCCTTGGGATAAATTAAATAGTGAGTACTGGTGTTTGAAAAAGTTTGCATCTCTTAACTCAGCAGCTTGCATAGGCCTGTGAAGAAAAGGGACCGTAGGTGCACTATGCAGTTAGACTGGTGAGGTTCATGTAATTAATGAAAAAGAATCACAGCCTGGATTTTCAGCCTTAAAATGTTAGGACAGTCTGGTTTGTAATCAGAGGAGATAAGTGAATGCAATAAAAGTCAGAAATCCTCCTCACAAAGGAATTATTCCCATGATTAAATAGCATGTTGTCAGATTTGGGGGCTCACATCAATTATAATCAAATATGTATCTGCATGTCAAACTATTCTGCCTCTGAATGAAATTAATTCATTCCTCCTACTGCAAAAATAATTTAAACCCATATCAGACAACTAGATAGTATAAATGAAGTTGTGAAAGTTTAGTAAATTTTAATGTAATTTCTGTAACCACGTTTATGGTGTAGGTGCCAGGATCTCTGTTTCAATATATCAGAATCTTGCGGAATACCTGTGGTTGAATGAGCACCTCCAGCTCTATTGACACAAAATAATTAGATCTTATTTTGATTAATCCTCTTTAAGCACTGTTGTTTTCATTTTGTGAGATCATTTTGGTAAGGCTTATTTCTTTGTACTGGAAGACCATCTTACTCTGCTGTTTTGTGTTCATTTAGTGGTCCTCCCATTTGAACTTTAGTAAGGTATTCCAGAAAAGATTCTGAGATTAACTTCTCTGGATTAAAATTTAAACTAGATACAGCTGATGTGACCTTACAATAATATAGTGACTGGGAAGCTTAAACAAGCATTTAAATACTAGTGCATTTTGAAAACAAGAGTAGAAAACAGTTATTTTATGGCAAAGCATACTTTAAATTACTCCCTGGATTAACTTTACATTAAATTTGATTCACCATAAATACAAATGCCTTTCTTTAATACCTGGTCTAGGATCTACAGGAAGAAAATTATTACATTCCTTTTTACTTACTTTTCTGTTTCATTTAAAATATGTTAATGTGTATCCAACTGTAAAATATTAGCAGGATTTTAAGATGTCTGCTGATCTATGCAGAGTTAGAATCTCATTGTCAGGCAGCAAATTTCCAAGCTAATGAAAAGCGAAGATTAAAAGAAAAATTACACAAAATACTTATGCGCCTTTGTTCTTCAAACCATTGTGCCATGGATGATATCTCTTTATTTTGGGTGCACATATGCCTGCTTTTTTGCCTACTGTTAGCTGTTCCCTCATACCCCACCTTAAGTGAATGTTACCGAGCCTTGAGCAAATTTCTTCATAAAAAGACATTAACATTTTTGCTAGTGGAGTTACTGTACTAAATGTCTATGTCTCTACTCTGTCTTCTTCCCTCCCATTTCATTTGTGTTCCTTGGCTTTTTATTTTAGAGGAGGTCTTTAACCTGATTTTCTTGCATACTCTCAGTTAATCAGTCAGGCATTTTGTTACAGGCGTCCTGAAAAGGAAGACAATCCAAATTTTAACAACTCTTGCTTTTGCCTTAAATGTTAAGAAGCCAGATTCAGATCTCCTCATTGCTTGATCTGATCCTCCTGCATCACTGGGAGTGCACCTTTTCTACCTCACAGTGTTTACGATTTATTTATATATGGGATTTCTTCTAATAACTTTGGTACTACAAAGTTTTTAATAAGCTGGAGCGAAGTTTTCAGCTATTTATTTATGTCTCATTTGCATGTTTTGCAATTGTTTTTCTTTGCTGTATTTTTTTTCAGGTGTATTGTCTCAATGGTAAGAGATGTGGGTTTTTTTTCTTTCTTTGTGAGTACCACTGCACAAAATGGAAATCTCTGGCCAATGGCGACACTGAAACCTCTCACACATCTTTCAGAATTACATTCTTGAATCTTTCATCGATTTAAAATCACATGGAGTCCACAAGTGCCTTGAACATTGCTTACAATTGAATTTTCAGTCATCGATAATCAGGAAATATGTCATTAAGAAAATGTCAAAGCCCACAGCAATAATGAGCTGGGAGAGATATAAAATGGCTTAGAGGGCTCCCTTCCCAGCCTGGCCAAACCCAGTGTTACTGAGCCCCGCGGAGCAGAGCCAGCCGGGGTCCTTGGAAACACACAGGCAGTCTGCAGTACGTGCTGTCATTGCTGACCTAGGAAGGGTGGTGGCTGCCCAAAAAGGCGATATCCACCTAATTTATTGTCATTTTCACATTATCCTTCCAGAGTGAAATTGCACTCCAACGTGACTATTCTCAATCCAAAACAGCAATAAGATCTTAGAGACCTTTTATCTCGATGATCCCAATCAAAGAGGCTGTAAACACTCTCAATTAACCCTGAGCTTCTATTTTTGAGGTTTGCTTGATTAAGGCACACAAGCAAAACCACATTCACCAGAACCAAACTGTTAATTAGCATTGCACTTTTCTCCATTATCCATTCAAGAACATCCTGCATTGCATATTCAAGACATCATGTAGATATCTGCAGGCAAAAGACATATATTGGTAGGGGACTACTGAACAAGGCACTTTCTCATTTGCATTCATTATAGGGAATTTAACTGCTGTATAGTTTGCTTCAGGATTTCTCTATGGTCTTCATTCAGGTAAGCACTCCCTTGTGATCAGTGCCATGATGCTCTGCCACTGTAGTAAAGCTGGCTTGTTTTCTGTGAGCAAACTACAGGCTTACTTCTCTGCGTAATGTTAGATTAAAGTGAGTGAGTAACTTCGTTTCAAAACTGAGAATTCCGATAAAAAACCAAGCTGCGGTAAAGGATCTGAAAAGCAATGGAAAACAAAACAATGTGTTGTTTATAACGGGCAAATCATAGTATGTAGTTACACTTTCTAACAAACTGTTTTACTGCCTGTTTTGGTTTTTTTATAAACAGAGTTCTTCCTAGTAAGTGTGCAAACAAATATTATCCTGTAATGCTGAATCAAGAACTTACTAGTTTTCTCTTTTAAAATGAAAATGTAGCCAGGCTCTTGGAAGGAATGTCAAGGCTTTGCCGAGAAACTGAAAAACAGTGATTCATTCAGTAGAGCAAAATTTGAAGTAAAATTTGGCAATTATATTAGTGGTGACTGTAAGAGAATTGAACTTTTCAGGTTAGATTTCACATCCCTAGAGAAGTACATTCAGGGATGTTGTAGTGTCAGCACTTTGGATTTTAATTCTGAATCCTAGAAAGGGACAGACATTAAGGACAAAATTTTTTGTTATTAGAAGCCGGGTTTGAAATTTTCATATAAACAATTGGTTTCTAGAAGCCCAGTAATTTCCCAGATAAAAACTCTTTCTGGTATTGTGTATATAACAGAACATTTTGAAGCATTTTCACAAATAATTAAATATAACTGGATGAATTTAGTTATGTGGTTAATTCTGAGAACAGTGTAGGCATTTTTTTTAGAAAGTAAAGGGGTACTATTTAGCAACTGAGAAAGATGGTCATTTTGCTGGACAGAAATTCAGAGAATTAATTTTAGCGTTGTTCTTGGTTTTGATTTTGGTGTGGGGTTTTTTGGTTTTGTTTTTGATTTTTTTTCCCCAGAAGGGCACAAGAGGTTCTTTATAAGGCACAGTTCATGTACTTTGCCTTAGGATAAGATGCTGGACCTGATGCTCTAGTTAGCAGTGCCAGTTAAACAATGGTGTAGGTCCTCAGCACTGAGGAGTGACTAATTAAAGCACATCCTTTCTAAAATAAAGAAACAAATGTATTTCTTCTATAGGAAACGTGACACATTCTGAAAAATTCTGCTGTAGTCTGTTCAAGCCGAGAGATATCTTTTGTGTTGTATTTTCTTCCACCTGGAGATTCAGAGAAGTTAAGAGAAATGTTGTATGCAGCAAAACTCTTGATGAGTGAGTGTAATCTCCAAGTTATTCTGATCATGAATTTTGCATAAATGTTGTCATGATCATTTAGAGAGCTAGGTTCTGAATTTTCAGTCTAATGTGTTTACAATATGTATAAAGTGTATCTAAACAGGCAAATTTAAGTCATCTATGTATATGATAAGCAACAGAAGCTTAAAATGATATATTGGAGGTGAATTAGAGCCTAAATTACTAAATTTTCTCAGTTTAAACAGAACAAGACATAAGTAACACTTTTGCTAATAGGTCCTGGACTATACCTTCTGAGGGATGCTCTGCTTCAGGCCGGGAACATCACCAAATTGGAAGCTCTGACAATATTGTCACTTTTTAGAGAATAGGCTTATAATCAGATTGGTTTAATAGCATGTTTTCATATCAGGCAAGACAATGAGATTAGCGGTTGGGATTAATACATTTTATTGAGCTAAAGTGTTTTGTGGGATGTGAAACACAAACTCATCCAAGTCCTGAGCGCAGTATAGAAAAACGTGGGCAATTCTGCGCCAGGGATGGTGGCCTGAGCCATCGTGGAGCCCTCTGGGTTAGAGCAGGACTGCAGTCTGCAGCCTTGTAGGAGAAACTCTTCTGTCTTGGGTGAGTTAAGGCAAAGAAAACTGCAGCAACAAGGCGTCTGGTGGAGTTTGCCTTCCCAGGCCCATGACCCCTGAATACTGAAGCGCCAGGCTGAGGGAAGTGGCTGCTCCGGACCAGCTTTGTGTACAAAGGAGTTTTCGTTTGGTTTGCTACAATTCCTGTCACAAGGATTTCCAGAAAACCAATATACATATAGACCATATATGCTAGATAATAGATCACAAAATATTGTTGAAGGATGACTTTTTTTTTTTTTTTTTTTTAAATAGTCTTCCTGATGAGCTCTGGGGACTTCAATTTCACTAATCCTGAAGTAGTCAAAGATGGAGCTATTCAAGGGCTGTGAATTTCAGTTTCTTTGCTCACCTTAAATTTAGTTTCCCATGTAGAAAAATCATAGAGCAAGGTCCCATGTCTCAATAAGAATGACCATGTTATATTTTGTCCAATTTATGACCATTCTTACAGAATATAGGGAAAAAGTTCACCCGCTTGATTCTTTCTTTTTTTAAACGTTTATGCAACTCTCAAGTGTGTTGAAGCTGTTCTGATGTCCTACTTCTCATTACCAAGACCTACTTTGAAGTACTTTATTTGGCAATTCTTCAGCAGAACATTTATTTTTAACAATTCCAAATGCCAGAAGTTGGTTTCACACAAAGAATGTTGAATTCTAGCAATTCCTATTTTTTTTTAGCATTTTAATTGCAGTATTGCGGTTTTAAATAAAAACCCTATTCATATTTTTACAATGTCATATACATTACACATACTATATCCTTTCTTCAGAACCACTGAGGTGGTAATGATTTTACAACAAATTTGTACTGTAATTACTACATCTGTTGTGCTAAAGCATTTATGTCTTGCTCTGTCTTTTGGATGAAGCATTCTTTTAGTGAAAATAGATTTGTTGAAGATATTAATTTTTCAGTAGAAAGTACATCTGAATTAAGCTGATGGTATTTTTTTTACAACCTTTTAGGCAGACTGAGATAGCTCTTAAATTATTTGAATATTTTATGCAATAGACTGTAATAGTTCATAAGGCAAGTATTTGGTGTTTTTACATTTCACAATTTTTTCCCAAAAATACAGATCTGAACTGTTTTCCTCAGAACCCATGATACACATAGAAAACAAAATTCAATTGGCTTTGTCATCCCATCTGGAAGGTGTGATTATGTATTAAAAGTAAAACTTCTATACTCTGGTACTTCAAGAATTTAAGTTTAATTAGAAGTAGGAAAGTAGGACTTCTAAATTTAATGATGAGTTACAGCTTGGCTCGAAGTGTGGTTATCTTGGCTGTTATGTCGACCTGTTAGTCCAGCTCAAGCAACTACCTTGATTCATCTGATGACCCGTAATGTGATTGTGTAGAAAGAATTCAGTAGAACTAATCAAGTATCTTGAGGGTAAATGAGATGGTTTTGGCTGTATCAGGTTGAAGACATTGTTACCCATGCACTTGTACTATCAGATATGGGGCCATGGGGGGCAATAATTTCTAGAAGTTGTAAAATCATTTGTAAATAAGCACAGAGGACTCAAACTGATGTGTCAAAACATCTGTGCCTATTAATGAAATGAATTTAAAAGCTACCAGAGGTGTACCAAAATGTAACACATTTATGTGTGTTGACCTGTGGTATGCAGCAAGGAAATTCTGCCCTGGTTCTAATTTAGATCTTGGGAAAACAGAAATATTCATTATATACAGATTATATAGCATTTACTGTAGCTTGATTCTACAGAGAAGTCACAGAGCAAACTGGTGTTATTCTAATGTTTCTGGTTTTTTGATAATATGTGACTTTACCAAGTAGAGGAAAGGATACTTGTGTTGTCATAGTTGTGTCTTTGATCGTTGGGCAATGATATTATTATTAGTGTTGAACACTTACCAATTTTCTGTCCCTAACAGCTGCAGAAATTGCACCAAAAAGGGTTTCAAAAGCAATGACAGCAACATGTTTTCTTAGTATTAGTCTAGATAATATTTTCAGTACCAAGTTATCAGTTCTGGTTAATACAGTTTTAAATCAAAGAACATCAGTTGACTTTTTATATGATATCCTGTTCTTAATGTTTCTAAAAGGACTTTGCACCTCTTTAAATGCTGTTTACAAAGGATGAGTATCAACATTCATGAACTCAATTCTCTGATGCCAAGGAATGAAGGGAATAATCTGTGTCTTAGCAACTTCTTTGATCACTGCGCACTAAGCTGTTCTTTGCAGGATAAATAAAGCTTTTAAAAGAACTACAGGAAATAATGGCTTATAAGCCTTTTCTCTGTGCTTATCACATTAGCTCCAACAAATAGACATACTGAAGGTCTGTCATCATCTTCGAGCATGATTTTTGAGAGGTGATGAGTTTGCATCTGATTTCTCAGCTTGTTCGTAGTGGATTCAGATAGTTGATGATGAAGACTTTGAGACACCTGGAAGTATTTGGCAATTTCAAGATAAAATAGCTTTTGCTAGAACTCTATATAATGCATGTAGAATTCAGGGGAACCTGATGGATTAAATGTCAATCTTCAGACAAAAATAAATATTCAGCAATAGCTGTTAGAAGAAAAATTTGCAATTTACATATCAGCCCTATAGATTTTTATTATTTGTCTTTAATCCCATGGACTGACTGCAAAACGGGATTGTCAGATTATGGAAATGGACGCTGAGGCAATAGAAACAGTCATAGAGTTTAGGGTAAGGAAAGACCAGTTGATTACTTGTTGTATCGAACATACAAAACACGTGACAGTATCTACATAGTAAGTAATTTGAAGTTTGAAGATTTTTTCATTAAGCTTTAACCTGCAAAGAAATTAGTACTGACTGGTTCTTTAGCAGAAGTGAGAGAACAGTCTGCAAGACACTTCAGGCTTGGGTGAGATGGGTTTCACCCTGTTGCTTGGGTGTACACAAAGAGAAATTCCCATGTGAGAATTCAGGATGATGACATCCATTGAATCTAATAGTGAAAGTTACTTTCAGGAAAGGCTGAGTAACTTGGAGGGTGGGGCAAGAGGAATAGCAGGGCAGAGCAGGAGCCACAGGATCCCAGATGAGCCTCTTTCCCTGGGATGTCTCTCCCGAGCAGCAGGGGGAGATGATGGAGAGTGGTGGAAAGTAAAGAGCTGCAAATAGCAGACCTGTCATAGTAATGAGGTTAAGACACTAAGGCTTCTCAGGCATTTGTTTGATTAGGTTTGTTGGGAATTGTGCAAGAATTCAAAAATGCTTTCGAGAGCTTGGGTGGTTTATGGATTCAGGTGGAAACTGGGTAAAACTCCATGGTGTTTTTTGATTTCAGCTGTGTGATAAAGAGAATTTAGAAATTTTAACGAAATTTTTTAAACACACTTGAACCTGTTTCTAAACAAGACACAAAGGATAATATTTATACAGTATTAGAGTGCAAATAATAAATTTATAGGATGAGTAAGGTAAAATGAATTGAAGCCTATTAGAGAATGCCTTCCTGAAGGAAAAGCAACTTCATTTTGCATAAAAATTATCAATTTTTGAACAACCAAGGCAATTCTATCACCATGAAAATGCAGAGTATTATCATTAAGAAACTGTGAATTTCAGCATTGTTGTATAGCTGTACAACTTGTATTTTAATTCTTCAATATGGGATTGAAGTTCTGGTATATCAAAATGTTGATTGAATTATTAGCACATTCAATATTTATTTTCTAATGACTGAACCATAATTACAGATCAGCGTGTACCACTCATATGCTTAAAATACTCATGAAATACATGTGATTCATGAAACCCTTAGCAGCCATAAGGCTTCCTGTGCATATGCTCAGACACAGCAGCGACTGAGAAGTAATTTTGTAAGTTTTATAAAACACATTTGTAGCACTGAAATTGTGATGCCTCTTTCTTGCATTTCTCAGTAGCAGAATTTATTGAGAGCATCTCTAATTAGAAGAAATATTTTTTGTGATTTCAGGGAAGTGAAACAGACTTCAAGATCTGAGTCAAGAGCTGTCAGTTCTAACCCTTACTCCCAACTGATATGCTGGCCTTGCCTTGCCTGGTGAAATGTCCCTAAATCAGCTGGTTTTTCTCTACCATAATGTAAAGAAGCTTGGGGTAAAGGTTAGCCATTTTTTAAGCCATAGTTAGCCACATGGTAACTGCAGGTAGGAGCAGGGAAACAGGAGTGGCAAACCAAAGGGATCTCTTCTGAATCTTTACTACCATATTATGTATATTTTTCAAGTATTTCTCATCCATTTGTATGATCAGGTCTAGTATTTTATAGCCACGTGTTACAAACGTTGCAACTGTATTTAGAATTTTTATTTTTCAAAGTCAGCATTTTTCTTCCATCTTGCAGAAAACAAAAACATAATAGAAGATTTTTACTGATCTGTGCATTGTAATTTTTTTACTTGGAAAAGTGAGAGCATGGACTTTGTGTGTGGTTTATTTTTGTTATCACAGTCTTTTTATTTCTGAACTACATTGTTTGAAAGTATTTATTGGAGGGTATGGTGTATTTAGGTAAAGATTTATTTTATACATGCATGTTCGTAACAGAAAAGTGTAAAATTCAAATTATACCAATTATAAAAAATAATTGGAATTTGGGCAACTCATGTAGGGAATTTTAGAATTCAAGCGAAATACTGATGTGTTTAATTTGCTGTGACTTTTCCAAGATGAGGTTTGCTGTTCCCATTTTGGATTTCTCCATATTCCAATCACAGAAAGAATAAATCACAGGATATTCTAAGTTGTAAGGGACCCACAGGGATCATCAAGTCCAGCTCTGAAGAGACTGGCCCATACAGGGACAGAACCCACAACCTCGGGGGTCTTAGCACCAGGCTCTAACTGGCCGAGCTAATGCTTTCCTGAATCCCATTCCATAGGTATGTACAACTGTCCCAGTGTCCGTGTTTGAGGGAGGAGGTAACGTCTGCCTTTGCAAGCTGGGGAGCTGTTGGGGGAGCAAATATTTTCTACAGGGGAAAATGATTCAACTGATTATTACAAGAATTCCTACAGGTAGCAAAACTGGTTTCTGCTTTTAATTCTAAATAGTTTAAAAGGAAAATTCCCTCCTTCCCCAAAGGTGTGAAAAATTAGTAGTGTTTAAATTAACTAACCATATTGTCAGAATATGGTTACTCTCCTCCTCTTTAATTTTAATTTCACATTACATAGCCTCCTGTTTTTACCTTGTAATGTTCATTTAGAGTGTCAAATAATTTTTAAAATAAAGTTTGCAATGATCCACTTAATTTTATTTTTCAATATTAAGTAGTTCAAACAGAACACGAAACACTTGTTTACAGAAATTAAATTTTTTTTCTGCCCTTAAACCTTTTCACATATTGTCATGATTGTAATAGCTAGGCTTTTCTCAACTTGTTTATGGGAACATAATAATTTACAACTTGCAGATGAGTAAACCAAGACAGATAATTTTCTTAGCTGACATTGTGGTTGCTGAATATTAATATCAATAACTATTTCTCTGTAATTAGTATTAATGTGTGCTTCCTATTTGCAAAGAATTACCTGTGTGTTCATTGTTTGGCTTCAACAGTGACTTTGAGTAATTTCAAAATATAGTAGGAAGCAGGGCTGGTTTACAGTTTACTTTTTACAGTTTATTTCACTTCCCCTTTAATAGGATCTGTGACAAAAGCCAGGTGTTTTTTTTTTACACAAAGTTTCCAAAACAGTTTTAAGTGAAGTCCAGATGTGTAAGTTGGAAAACTGTATCTCTTCAGTGCTTGTTGGTGAGGAGACTGACGTGGCAAATAAAAACAGTTTTGGGAACACGCTTTCTAACTTTCACTCAGGTTCAAATGTTAACTTCAGGCTGAATTTTCCTCTGCTCTTGAAGACTCTTAGGATGAATCTTTATCTCTCATTTATAGCAGTGATCACTAGTAAATTATGTTCCCTTGGAACGAGAAGAGGCAATCTTAAAATTTTATCTGAAAATGAAATTGTCCAACTAGTCTACCTCTCTGCCTTCTTAAATAATGACCTCCTACCCCCCACACCTTTTTGTGTTATCATTTTAGCCTATGTTTAGGACAATTATTTATTATTTCCAAATATTTCTCTCATTGAACTTTGCTTGATTCCATAGAAAGAAATGTTTTCTCATGAGGACATTGCAAAAAGTAATTTTTACTCACTGATTCCTTATATTTCTTTTTGTTTGTTTGTTTGTTTGTTTGTGGGGGTTTTTTTGTAGTTACAGAAACTGTCATAGGAAGTTTTCTCTAATAACATAAAATCACAAGGTCTATCCTCACTTAATTTGGTACAATCCCAGAAAGTTCCAGTAGGTTTAACAAAACTTTAATTCAAACTTAGGAGAACTGTGATGAGGAAGTTGGGAACAACTGAGTTGTGATTTTGACACTGTTAATCAAGAACGTGCTATTTCACCTCCCAGTAAACCCCTTGGTTCCTCTGCTTTTCCTGTGCTGCTGGACGGGCCTCGGAGCTCCTTGCGCACAGCTGGCCATTGGCACTGGGAGGAGGGGAAGGAGCGCCGTGCATCGCACTGCCCGTAAAGGCGTTCAACACCCCAGCACTGCCCGTGGTGTGCTCCCAAGACGACAGAAGACTCCCTTTACTAATGGCAGATGTCTCTTCCTCCCTTACAGACTGGGGCTGCTAGTTTTACAATGCGGTTTTCAGGTGTCTTCCTTTTTACTATATAAATTTATTTTTTTCATATTATGTCGCCTTAATTCTGCATACAATTTTATTTGCATCTTAAACCAGTTCAAACAGTTCATTTTTCTATTTCACAAAAGAGCCTCCCCAGTTTTGTCTTGTTACTGTTTATGATTTCTTAGTAACACAGTTCACAGGCAGGATAATATAATCAGTTCCAATTTTAAGTAGCACTTCATGTTTTCTAATAGTATTTCTAAGTTTGTTTTCAATTTATCACACTTAATTAAAAGAAAACAAACAAATAAGTAAAGCCCTGCCCATTACTGCTGAAGCAATAATTCTTTTTTACTAATTTTCCTTGTTTTTTTACAAGTTTTTTGTCTTGTGAAATGCAGGGATATGAATATTTTAACACTTGTTGCTTTGTTTTATAAATTGGTGTATTTATTCTTTGCTAAAGTATTAGTTTCATTACTGAAATGTCAGCTCATAAACTCTGTGCCTATTTCACTTTAATGTGTAAGAAGTCAAGTATGTTCAGACCATTCCTATACTGTTATAATCCACTTAATTTTGCTGTGTTAGAAATCCATGTTTCTAACTTCTGGGATAGATCTCATTGTTATTAACTGACAAGTGTCTCATCATCAGTACCCTGGAATGATTTTATTGCCATGTCCAGCTTCCTAGTGGGAAGTTGTTTTGTAGATAGAGTCAGTTTTTCTTGGAAGTGTAGAGCAAAGTTTGGTGGCACAAGTTGCCACAAAGGACATTCCAATCAGATATTGGGAAAACCCGTGAGGCTGATTCACCTCTGAAACTGGTTGTCCAAAGAGGTTTTGAAATGCCCATGCATTCAGAGCTTGGGCAGAAATCTTTGAGGTTAGCCCTGTTTTGAGCAAGAGCTTTTATCAGGTGGGGGTCCCTTCTGACCAAAGCTATCCCTTGTTTCTGTGGTAGACCGGCACTGGGTCAGCTAAGGACTCGTGGGGACATCTCTACAAAGAGTGGATGCATGAGTTGATAAGGTCACCGGTGACACAGATCGTGTCCTTTTGTGATTCTGTAATGTCTTCAGAATCACTTCAACTTTGCTTGAGCAGCTTTTCCAGATGACCCAGTCTGTTACTGTGCTCTGCATTCCTCCTCGAACATGAACTACACCTACAGGGCAAGTTGCATCAGTTGACTGTCACCTGTGCAGTGAGCCATTGCAAGGTCATAGGGGCTTAAAGGCTCCCCCAGGGCCTCTATTCCTCCTGCAAGCATAAAAACCATTTAAAATACCTGCCTTCTGGTTTATGCCCTGAGAAGATGTATAGTCTCTGGAAATCATAGGATTTGAAGCCATTTTGATCTAATATTGTTCCACCAGAGCCTGCCCCCCCTGCTGTGAAGTGTTACAAACTTCTGTCTGTGTATTTGAAAACATGTTTCCCAGTATATTTATGCTTCCACTTTGGGAAGGAGGATTCGAGGATGCGTTCAGTGAAACATGGAGGGAACATGCAAGTGACAGAAACACCCCACGGCTATTCGCGAGCGCGGCAACGATGGTGCCAGACTCACGTGGGCATTTTGGCGGCGGCGCTCGGGAGGGGCTGTGTGTGTGGCTGTGGGAGGGGCTGTGTGTGTGGCTGTGTGTGTGGCTGTGTGTGTGGCTGTGGGAGGGGCTGTGTGTGTGGCTGTGGGAGGGGTTGTGTGTGTGGCTGTGGGAGGGGCTGT
>VWZG01008353.1:326476-372550 GCA_013396735.1 Grallaria varia
GTGGCTGTGTGAGGGGCTGTGTGTGTGTCTGTGGGAGGGGCTGTGTGTGTGGCTGTGTGTGTGGCTGTGAGCGTGGCTGAGGAGCTGACACCCCGGCAGAGCCACAGTGTGTGTGTGTGTGTGGCTCTGTGAGCTGAGTGTCCGGGGAGAAGCTGCTTCGGTCTGTAGGTGCCACTGAAGTGGAAGAGGTTTTGTACCGGGTCTGTCTCCCATGTACGTTTTTATTCCTGTGTAGGAGATGCACTCCCAGAGTATTTCATCCTCCCACTTCTTTTCTCTGAGGAAATATTTTAACACTACATTTTCCATTCCATGCACGGTGTAAAATACCGAGTAAATAAGGTTGCTAAGAGCCTTGTTTGTTTCATGTTCTGTGCTAATTTGAATTGAATTAAGGCTTTAGAGAACTGAGGAGGCTGGTCTTAAAACCCCATTTGCTAAAATTATCCCTACGGGCTTGAACATAATTGTTCTTATGCCAACGAAATATGAAGAAAAACATGACAGTGGTTTTATGACTGAACAGTACTTTCCGAATTTATAAAATACTTGTTTTGAATATCACTGCATTTTTGTTATTCATGCATTTTAATTAGGTCCAAATATTGTACATATCCAATAAAAATAATATCTAGTATATAGATGTAACATGATAAGTAACATATTGCAAATTTAATGTATGCTCTTTCATAAATCATGAATACGGTATTTTTCTGAAAGTGGCTTAACGCTGAGTCAATTTCAGTAACTAAATGCTTGTTCCACAATTTTTTTCATGCACATAAAAAGACTATTGAATGAAAGTTATGTTAAAATAATGATGTATCCTTAATTACAGAAAGCTTTATCTTACGCGATGCAAAACTGCCAATTATTTCTACTTGGAGATACCACACAGAAAGAAGGAAAATACCCAGACTTTAAGCATCCATTTAGTTACAGCTCTGTGTACTTATTGATAACATTTTCATTTCACTCCAGTGCTTTGACTGTATGGTTAAATTGGGCAGTGTCAGAAGTGTGTTCTTGTCATCAGAGAGCTTAGGGAAAATCTGGTATTCAAGGAGTTTATCGGTATAAATCTATTGCTACAGAGGCATGAGCTGATGCATTACAAAATCCATGTTTGTACTGTAAAACAAAGTTCTTGAAACCAAAACTAAAAGCACTATTGGAAAAATCTGGATTCCTCTGGTATAATGATGACCTTTCTGTAAACACAGGAGCAATAGGCCTCCACATTAGCTCACAGTAATAAAAATACAAATTCTGCAGCAAAAACATACTGGAGGCCTAAATAAAAATTAAAGACATTTAAATGAAGCAAAATCAGTATATAGTGAATATGAAAAAAAAATGTAATTAACTACCTAAGCATGGAAAAAGTATAGTAAGACAACATGCAAAGTTTTATTTTTTATTTTAAAAAAATTAGAGGCTCAGGTGTAGTGGTAATGTCACAAATGATTAGGAAATTGCTCTGATGGTCGTTAATGAGTCCTCTCTGACTTTCTGGAATGTATATGCTTTGCTTCAGCAGATCTTACAAAATTAGCAAGTTATAAAAACATACAACCAGTGCATTCTAAAACCAGATTTTCTTAATACAAGACAAGAGATGGAGTGATGGTCTCTACATTGCCTGTTGTGTTGGTTCCAATATTTCTAACAGAAAATGGAGTCAATCAAGTTTGATAAAAGTGTCACACTGATATTTTTATTTATTTTTTTCCCCACAGATTAAGATGCTTGGTAAAGCAGCTGGAGAAGGGTGACATTAATGTGGTGGATTTAAAAAAGAATATTGAATATGCAGCGTCTGTTCTGGAGGCAGTTTATATCGATGAAACCAGGTAAGTCTGAGGGAAAAAACCAAAAAGGAAAAGGTATCGTGAGCTGCATTTTAGAAATTTGGTCTTTGCATGCAATTGTAAGTGACATGAGCTGAAGGTCTTGTACATTAGAAGAGGCTTATGTGGCTCTTAGGTCTTTTAGTGACAAGGTTAAAGCAAGTAAGTTTCCAAAGGTCAGATGTAATTGTTGTCTGGACAAAAATGCTCAAAGAAATGAGCCAGAATATTATAATCTGATTGGTAAATACATAAATTCATGAAAAGCTTTGATTTATTTTATATTGTCTGATGCTTTGTATGATTATTGTTACTTGTCAGTATTACTGGCAATCATCTATACTGTGGGTTGACTCCAATTAAATTAGAAATCCTAAGTATTTTACTCCTAGAAAGAATTTTAAGATATGTACTATATTGAACGTAACTAGTTAACTGACAGTTTTTCCTTCTCCATATTGACTTCTTTAAGGTTTTTTTCTGAGCAGAATGGTCTTGTAAAGATGTTTGGCAAAGCCTCAATCCTGCTGGAGCGTGCAGTGTATACCTCAGTTCTATACTACATGTAAGACTTACTGCATGGACATAACACTGTCTCTCTGTGTTGTGTCCATCCCCACCTTTGCAAATCTACATAGCTGATGTGGTGCTTGAACTTTTTCCTGCTTTTTTTCCTTTGACTCGTGATTCAAACACTAAAACTTACCAGTCCACAGTTTGGAGCATCTACTACTGGGCACTAGAAAGCCTCCCCATTTGAAAACAGAAGAACGAAAACAATTGCCAATGAAGCTGGTACCAGTTGTTCAGTATCAAAAATTCTGTCACAGACTAGGTTGGCAGGATCACTTATACTGCTGTCCTGCTCTTGGGAGTGCATGCATGTCCAATTCTGTAAAAAGTGGACTAATGAGGGTAAGGTAACAGGGAAAACCTGGTCATCCTCCCAGCTGCCATACTGTTCTTGGGACACTTTCAAAAGTGTGGCGCGTGATCCCAAGTAAATGCACCACTTGAAAAGTGTTAGTGCCCTCAGCAACTTCCAAAGGGCTCACATATGTTATAAAGATGAACTGAATGAATTTAAGGTAAATATTTTAAAATACTGGTAATTAATATGACACTGTGGGTATATTTATATCAATTTTGCAGACTAACTTAAGTTAATCAAGCTTCTTTTATATCAAATCAAAGGTTGATTTGTGGTTTTACATTAGTTTACAGTCATATTTGTAGTTAAATTGGTACAGGTCCTTAGGGTGCCAGATTTTCTCTCTCTCTCTCTCATATATTATGTATATTGAAATTATCAGTGGACTTCTCTTTTGGCTCACATTACCATAATAGATGCCAAAAGGAGCAAAAGCAGGGTGTCTGAGTCAAGTGCCAGTAGAGGCTGAGTTAGCATGGGTGGTTGCATTTGTCCTTGTTCCCACCAAAGAATACAGGCTCTTTGTCCTGCACAGAGCTCCATGGGACTCTGGAATTGAGTTGTACTCATTAGTAGATTAGAAATAATAGTTCTGATCATAAGGAAAACGGCCCATTGCAGTTGAGCCTGAACACGCAACTTTATACATCACAAACTTCAAATGACTTCAGTAAGCGTCTTACATGTCAACTGCTGTTCACTCAGTGTCTGAAACCCACATGAAAACACACAGGCTTTCTATTGTAAGTCCATTCTCGAGCCCTGAACTATGACCTGATGAATTTAGTGACCCATTGCTTAGGTATCCAAGCAGAGGAAGACCTCCGCTTCAACCAGTGACCTAAAATTGAATCCTGGCTGTGGTGGTCTCTTCTTCCCCACCTTTCTGGGAGGCAGACTTCAATGTCAGCTGAGGGAAAGCTCTTTTAAATATCTCTACAGACAAATTAGGAATAGCAACAAACAGAGAGTTCATCTTGAGCCTCCTCTCAGCTCATCTCTCTGTTGTGACGTATATCCTGTTAAACAGGGTAATAAAATAGTCTCACTAGTGATCACTTGCCTATTGCAGAAGGACTTCCTACAATTCTTCACAGGAACAGAGATGAAAAAAGCAAAAAGAAAAGTCAAACCTAAGGTCAATAAAGAGACCTAAGTATGACGTATCTCAGAGAGTATGTTCAATAATATAGCCAAGGATCAAGGAAGGGCCCGGTCTCCTCCAGAGCTTCAGGAAACCATTTGTGCTACTCAAGATTTGAGTTTCTTGAAGAGCCTGTATCATACTATGAGCTTGTGTATGCACACAGAAGCACCTGCAAATGTGTAAGCCAATGGCATATTGAATTTTTATTTATAGTGCAACAATCAGCTGGAAATAGCTATGGAATTCACACCCCTTAGCGAGGATGAAGTATTTTTTTTCAGGTCCTCTGACTTTCCCTTTGTCTGCTGCTGTGTTTCTCTATGCTGCAGTCATTTATCTGAGCATTTTTCATAACTGTGTGCACATACTTGTTCTGAGAGTAGTGTTCTCTGAAACAGGGATAAGCAGTAGGGATAACCCTCCAAAATGAGGAAAAATTGGTTGGGGCCAATGACTGTGAATATTTCATAGAAAAGGTTCTGAGCTGATGGAAACCTGGAAAGCACAGACACCCGGCATGGCATAAGTGATGCTTTCCTATGAGCTTCATTATCAGTGGCCCCACAAGACTTAACAAGCTTGTTTAACAGGTTGTTTTTAGGACTGCTGCATCACTCAGTGCGGAATAATTGTAAGCAGCACTAAACACTTCCATGGAAGAGAGCTGACACTCAGTAGCTGAAACAGAGCTTTACTGGCAGCTGAAAATAACCAGTGAAAGTTTCACAAGTCCAGTCCCTCAGCGGATCTGCTCTGTGGACGAAGTTCAAACTTACTCAATAGGTGTTATAAATAATTTTGACAAATCTTGAAGAATTTTCTCCATTAGTACCTGCCACTTGGCTCAAGGCAATGGAAGAAGGATATTTAGAGTCAAACAGGAAATAAACGTAGCCTGATAATTTAGTCATGACAGCTGTTCCGTTCCTTGTAAACACAGCTCTTCATTCATGCTAACTAAGAAGAAAACAAGTAAAATAAAATTTAGATGGAAATTACAAGATTAAAAAAATATGTATTCCAAAGCTAAATAAAAAACAAACAAACAAACAAAAACAAACTTCTTGTGGAGAATACTTTTAGGTTGTTCTGGGTAAAATTAGAGTATTTTATTCCAATTATGTCTTATTTTTAAATCCCTTAATATTTCAGAAAATATACTTGATTCCAAGAGGATATTTATCTGTGCAGTTCAAGTTCCATATTGGCTTTTAGTTTGTTTCAGGCCGTATAATGCCCTTTTAGAAAATCTTTAACCTCTTGGGAACTTTTGACTTAGAAGAGGCAGTGTTTCAGTAAGGTATGAAGTACCTCTGTTGTATATAGCTGACAATTGCTTTAAGCATTTTTAATTCAACAAGGCAAAATAACAAACACAAGTTCATAAAGTGAAAGGAAATGTCACTAAGGCTAAGTGGCATTGTAATATTATGTGTTTCCACGAGAGCTCTAGAAATAGTGAAGGTATTTCAATGATATGATGGCAAACACAGTTCTTGATAAAAAGGTCTTATTTAGGAAAAAAGTACACGTTGTGATACATAATGTTAGCTAAAATGGAGGTAATTAAATCCAAGCTTCGTGATTGCTGTTGTAATAAACACCTTGGACTACACTGACATTCCAGCGTGCTACTCCAGTAACACTCCAAAGATTTCTGTAGTTTTGGGACTTAAACAGGGACAAACACGTCCTTGGACTGTGGACAAAAAGTAAATAGATTAAACTGCAAGACAAAGCGTTTTGTCTTTTCATCTCACCAAATGCCTGCGTGACCCTTCAAGTGCACCCCAATATATTTGCGGTAGGAGCATGCACACATGTCTTTGTTGCATGGGGTCCAGTGGAGAAGAAAGGAGCAAATACTTGCCTGAATACTGATGGCCCCAGAGCTATGTGTTGTGGAAGTGTGAATGGAGCTCAGCCAGAGGCCAACAAATAAAGGAAATTCTCCTGTTTCCAGGAGTTCCTGAGGTGAGGACCAGTCAGGACAGCCTGCTGTTGGGCAGCTTTGAGCACACAGTTCCCGTTATGTTTGCAAGATGGAAAAAGCTGCTCCCTAATATTTTCAAAATTTTCAATACTGCATCAGAACCCGAGTCCATGGTAGCTATTCCGTCTTGGGCTAGGAATTAATATCTCAAAATAGAATAAACTGCACTATTTATTTGATAACCTCATGCTTTCTTTCACTCTCTTCTGGCCGTCAGTGTATATTTAGCAGCTTGTTCTTATTTTAAAGGAGAGCGAAAGTCAGTGAAGGCTCCATCTTTTATTTCTTTTAATTTTTCACCAGCAGTATTTCATTATTAGTGTTACAAGGCTCTAAACTAGCGCTGCACATGTTGCTGCCGAGCATCTCACAGCAGGAATCCCTTCCCTGACACTGCAGGGCCATTTGCATTCTGTTCTCCCCCGTGGCATAGCAGGTGTGGCTCACTTTTGGAGTCACACAATGTCACTGACTGTAGGGGTCTGGTTATGGTAGAAATCGTGCCAATGCAGACACCACTATCTACTCAGGGTAACCAGCAGGGTTAGCCACACCAGCAAATCTCTTTGATGGTGCAAGGGTTGAGAAGGTTAAATTGTTTTATGTCAAAGAGACATAGATACTTTTTAAAGCTTTTAAAAACATAATCTCTCTACTTGAAAAGACAGTTTAATTTGTTCATTTATACAAGAAGGTGACTGTTTCATTCACAGAACAGTGGGGCATTCAGTCAATGATGTAATTTTTTGAAGGATCTCAAAAATATTTCTCCTCAAAATTACCTTCTTGAGAAAACTCTATGAATATTAAAGGAAATATTCTACCTAATGACAGAAGGATAAAACAGGTAGAATGGGTTGCCCTATTTGGTAGATATTTGCCAGATGAAAAGTATGGTCTGTATGATTCCTGTTTGAGCTGACTTAGTTGAGGAGAGATTTGAAGTGGCAATTATTTAAGCATGAAGTTAAATTATAATCTTGACTATTCAGTCAAGTTTGCTGTGAGTGTGTATTGCTGTCCTCCCCAGCGAGGCTGCGGTTAAATGTACAACACGTCAGTCAATTCATCATTTCCTTTAGAAAGACCTTTATGTACTAAAAATGCACCTCATTAAATTTTGAAATTTGTTTATCAGTGGGAGTCAAGAGAGCCTTTTAGTGGGTGTTAGTAGAAATTGTAATGGACTATGGAGGATGTCAATATTGATTAAATACATTGATTCATGCTCATTCAGGAACATAGTGAGATAATAAAACTAAATGATTTGTAAAATTGTGAATTGACTATTTAGGCTATAAATTCTTCTGCATTGTAGACCTAGAAGAGAACTTTCCTCAATGCAGTCTTAATGGCATGATTAATTCACTAATCAGCAAGGAGCTAATACCTCCTTCTCAATCTCTCCTCTGGAAATCTTTCACCACCTCTGTTAGACAGCAGGAGTGATCAGCACTGATGGATTCCCCCCCTCTATCCCCCCCATCCCCCCCTGCCCATAGCCATTATCTAATTTTATTTTTTCATTTTCTTTTCTTTCTTCTCCTTGATAGTACATCTGATATATTCCTAAGAGAAAAGAAGTATACTTTTGACTAGTCCATTACTATATTTAAAATTCTGATTAAATGAAAAAAGAGCTAGAAATTATCACCACTTGAATTTTGAAAAATTATTCTTGGCAAAAAACCACAGTACTGTGACAAGAAGATCAGGTTATTAGTTACTATGACGGCAATATTAATTGATTGCTAAGCTGAAATGCCATGGGCCATGTCTTACTTATTCCCACAACTGTCAATGGAAGTTCTACTCATGGAATGAATAGAATTAAATAAGCCAAGCCTCCCCCTCTCCTTCCCACGCATATCACTTCCTCGTATTGCAACTACTTAACAGGCTAATGATATATGAGCAAAATACGTGTATGTAACCCTGAAATTCTGACTTTGTGTTGAAAAAAGGTCTTTCAGTGGCACATTTTGTTTCTTAGCATTTTGGGATGTTCCTTAGTTTTATAGAAGAAAAATTAAAGTATGTGCCTTGGTATGTATTAGTATATATATTTATTTAATTCAACTAGAATATTTGAGTTCATGCGTGCCAGTTAAATGGACTTCATCTCAGTAGAGTTTTACTTTAAGACTGACTTTGTTTAACAACTACATAGCTTTAAAACACCCACAATCTCCAATCTTCAGGTTGGTTAATTTGGAGGATGAGGCTTTGGGTCTTGCAGTCACTCCATTCCAGGTATTTGCTAAGTTAGAGGTTGTAGACTTGTGTTTGACAACAATGGTTACTTGTCTGCTAATTTATCCAGTGACATTTTTAAACCTATGTAGAAGTTTACATATTTCAAAATGCCACGAAATCATATTACAATTTACAAATTACAAATTATATTAGAAAATCTTGCAAAAATCCCTCTAATTTTTGAAAGGAAGTTCAGTGGTTTTACTGTGTGTCTTTGTTTTGAGCCTGTCATCTCATCTTCTATTTCATCTCTGTCCTAGTTTGTTTTGCAGTGGTTTTTTTGTTTGTTTGGTTGGTTTGTTGGATTTTTGTTGTTTGGCCGTGGTGTTTTTGTTTGGTTGGGTTTTTTTATGGGTTGGAAAGCACCTCAAAGTTCATCTCCTTCAAACCCTCCTGCCACTTGCAGGAGCACCTTCCATCAGACCATGTTGCTCAGAGCTCCATCCAGCCTGACTTTGAACACTTCCAGGGTGGGACATTGACAATTTCTCTGGGAAACCTGTTCCAATATCACACCACCCTCACAGTGAAGAATTTCTTCCTGACATCTGATCTAAATCTCTCCTCTTTTAGTTTAAAACAGTTCCCCCTCCTTCTAGCACTATGTGACTGTGTAAAAAGATGCTCTCCCTCTTTTTTATAAGCCCCCTTTAAGTACAGAAAGGCTGCAATGAGGTATCTCCAGGTTATTTTAAACAAGTGTTTTCACAATCAGTGAATAAAAGGCGAACAATTAAATGTATTTCACAATACATATATATGTGTAGACCCATGGAAATGTAATGGAAAAGGCTGTATTTTATAATCCAAGATAAAATAGATGAATAAAAGCTGACAAAAGCTGGAAGCTGTGAAATAAGTTGAATATTGGGTTCTAAGAATTTTTGATAGTTAAGCATAGCTTGTATGAAGGTATATATAGTCTAATTTATTTCCTTCCTAGATCAAATTTTCATCGAATTGTGTGTCCATCTAACCATCCATTTATTCAGGTGTGTAGACCCATATAGGATCCCTGCCCCTGTAATTACAGAAGAATGACAGTCATTAGTGAATTTGTTCAGAGGCCATTTCTAGCAATGCATATGCCACGTGGAATTTCCTCCAATATAAACCTATTCTTCAAAAGGTCAGGAAAATGTAGAAAATAGACTGTTGTGAGATGAATGGCTAGCCCTTGTTTCTTTTCCTTGAATGTAGTCGGTTTGTTTTTTAAAGGAACTAATTGTCTTTGCGAAGTTATTAAGCTTATGTGTTGAGGGAGCTGCAAGATTTTGTACTTGCAATGTAATTCTAAGTTGCAGTTGCTTTCATACTTATTTACGTTGGAAGCAGAGACACTGAAAGTCTGTCTCCCTCTTGGCACGTTGTTCAGTCATCTCTCATCAGAGAGCAGTGGTCTCATGAAAATTACTATTAAATACTTTTTAAAAATACCGTTTTCTCTGTTCTGTCTTCGTGAACTAACTTCTGTGACTGTCATTTACAGATTGAATAATCTTCCTTCCTTACAGAGGAGTGGTGAAAAAGATTAGAGAACCAGCAAGTGTGTCTTGCTGGCCTTAATTTGTACTCCAGTGGCTCATATCTGCAGAGAAATTGGTCCCAAATTCCGATCTGCACCAGACTTACCAAAGTGATGCAGAGCTCTGCTTTGTGCTGCACAGGTGATGTGGAGCATCCTGCTGCATGCTCTGAGGCAGCCTAATGCCCATGGCCCTGTTATTACTGGAATATATTAATCTCATTGGAGTAACAGAATAGTTGCGAAATTATGTTTTAGGCACTGCAAAGTTTATTCCTTATAATACTAAAAATATATCAAATGTCAAGTATTCCTCAGAAATGTAAATGTACTGATGTCTCCATGGGTGACTAATAACATGTCAGACTAGTATGGGTTTAAGTGAACTATAACATAGATTTTAATTTAGAGAATAAAGCCAATTTATAGCCTTTGGCCTAGTCCCACTCTCAGCCTTGGTTCAGTTTTGCAAGACAATTTGCCCAAATCCTTTCCTCTATGCAAGTCCTGATCCTCTAAATTAAATTACTGATTTTTGGCCTGTGTCCCACTTTCAGAAAATTTTGTAATTCTTGTCTATTCTGCTCTTCTTGCACTCCATGTTAAAGTAGCTTCCTAGTCTGATAATTCTATGTCTCTGAAAAACAGGAATGTTCTGCTGTTCTTGCAGTAAATGGAGGATGAGGAGGGCATTTTATGGAATATTTCTTTTAAACTCCAGTTGAAAAATCTTAAAAAATATGCTGTCAGCTGAATGAGTTACTAAAACTGAGAACAGAACAGATAACCACAAATCCACTATGCTCCCTGTTCACCAGTAATTTACATGACTTTTCTGACATCATGCTTCCTACCAGGCACCTTCCTAAAATCCCTCAGATAGTATTAGATTGACATGGGGATTCCTTTGAACTCTACTGTATTCAGGCTTTTCTTAATCATCTGTGCTGCCGTGAAGTTCCTCTGTGTGCCAGAGAAGACCTGGATTAGGCAAGGTTTTGAAAACGTTGAAAAGAATTGGAGAAAGTGAAAGGTGTAAAAGAGGCGTCAAATAACTATGAGAGTGCCCAAACAGGGAAACGAGTCAACGGTTTTGCTAAAGGTAGAGAGTTTTTCTAGCTTTTTGAAAGGTTTAGAACTGCGAAAGCTGACTTGCAATCCAATCTTAAATAATATCTTTATTGTTATAATTTTGTCACCCTGGCTTCTATAGGAATCCAGATCTCCACACAGAAGAAATTAATTCTCTTTGTTAAAGGGATTGATTGTCTTTAATACTTTTATTGCACTGGAATAACATGATGAGCATGTATGCAGGGTGTTTATTGACGTGCAATCACCATAGGATTGCTATGTAATATAATTTACTTGGCATCTAAGTATCAATACACTTTTTTGTACCATTTTGAAGGACAGATAGATGGACCACTGGTGTTCCCAGTTACAGCAGCAACCCCTCTTCCTATAGATGTTCCTGTCAGTCAGTGCTTTAGATATCTTCTTGGGATTTTACAGCTCATTGATTACACCTTAATCTACCACAGCTCTGACAACTTTGTAGGAAAGTCTTCTCTTGCCTTCAGTTGAGTGTCTCGCATTTTAATCTTTCACCTTCTGGAGCACGGGCAGCAGGAGACAGAGGACTCTGCTGTGCCCGGCTTCCCACTGGCCTCAGCCTGTCTACCAGAAAAGACATTTAGTGCTGAATTGATTTACAGACAAGCCCAGCTCCTCTGAAATGAAGTTTTGTTGGCTGTTTCCCCCTCCATGCTCCTCTTTGCTTCAGTCTGCCATCTTGCTGGTTACCTTGTATTAATTTTTTGTAGGAAACTTTTGGACACTGAGGATGAGCTCTCTGACATCCAGTCGGATTCGGTGCCGCTGGAAGTGCGGGACTGGTTAGCTTCTACATTCACAAGAGAGATGGGAATAGTGAAGAGGAGACCTGAAGAAAAACCCAAATTCCGAAGCATTGTGCACGCTGTCCAGGCTGGGATTTTTGTAGAAAGGTGGGAGCTGGGTTTTCTTATCACAGCAAGTACTGCATTTAATGACAGTGTCTGCCATTGAAGATCCTTTAAGCGGTGGGATGAACGTGAAGCAAATCTTTGAGCCAGAATTGATGCTTCAATTTCTGCAATCACTTTATTTTTCTATACAGAAATCCAGGTGAAACCTCTAAATTTGTAAAATCTCCTGAAAGGTGGAAAATTCTGGGGATGAACTCAAAAGCTTTGTGTCTTTATAGTAAATTGTACCAAAGACCACTCTAACATAAGAGTCATACACCATCAGAGGGGTTTTTCTTATAAGTTTATAAAAAGATTTATGTAACCTTCAGGATCAGACCATTAAATTGCTTAGTGTTATTTCAAAAACTGTGAAAGATGAATTAAAGAAAGTACTTTTTAAAGGAGTCCTATTGATATTTTATTTGCTCTTTTAGGATGTACCGAAGAACTTCAAGCATGGTTGGTCTGGCTTACCCATCAGAAGTGATAGTCACATTTAAGGTGAAATAAGTTTAATCATTGTGGAATTTGAATGTATTTGTACTTACGTTAAGTGACTTGGAGGGTGAACTAAAATTATTTTTGTACTGAACATACCTTAGCCATAGTTAGTACTACAGAACTGAGAGCACAGAATAGAGAAATTAGTAGTTCAAAATTCAAAAATAGAATACAGTTCAGTTTAGTTGTGATTTCATTCAGATATTATTAGAGCAATAGGGTGAAATTTGTATAGAAATGTGAGATGTATTTTTATCAGCTCCCAGTGGAATGATAATCAGTGTCTCAGACAGGAGTATTTGTTTCCTTTTTAGGAAAGAAAAAGGAGATAGTATTGAGATGGAGCTAAGAAAAGAACCCAAAGCTTATGGAACAAGTACATCATTTGTTGTGAATTTAAGGTGTTATTGTAGTTCACACAAAAGACAAACTTACACGGAGATCTGAGTTCCTATGTCTATGTATGCAATTAAAACTGGTATTTCTTGATAATGAATTACCTCAGCTTTTCCTCTGAAAGTCAAACATTGTTACATTGCTCTCAAATTTCTTTATAATTAATGACATCAATGGTAATGACCTATTTAAAGGATGGTATTCACATTTGCTCCATAAGGTTCTTTAGACAATTTGTACATACAAAGCTAAATTTGAAAGATTAAGGCCTTTGATTCAATGTACGCAAAGTTGCCAAAGTCACGTTACAAGTGCTTTACTCATAACTGACCCAACTGTTTTTATCATTAATATTGAAGTAGTCATTAATGTGTTATCTAGTAGGAGTTTGAAAGAGTTGGACAATAGAAAAACCACCAAACTCTCCCCTCTCCCTCCAAAAAGCTTCCAAAATACCTTTTCCAATGGCTAACTGGAAACCTACTTAAACAGATGGAAATGTTA
Source organism: Grallaria varia (assembly GCA_013396735.1). NCBI lineage: Eukaryota > Metazoa > Chordata > Aves > Passeriformes > Formicariidae > Grallaria > Grallaria varia. The sequence goes on from VWZG01008353.1 coordinate 339,592, forward strand.
TGTTTTTTGTTTTTGCTTTTTTCTTTTCCCCTCATCTACAGGATGTTGATAAATGGTCTTTTGACGTATTTGCCCTAAATGAAGCAAGTGGAGAGCACAGTCTGAAATTTATGATGTATGAGCTGTTTACCCGATATGACCTTTTGAGCCGTTTCAAGGTCAGGAACTAGCCACAAATAACAAACAATATGTATCCAAAATGTGTATGTCAAATTTAAAATACAAGAATGACAGCCTATGTTTGAAATTTTTTCTTTTCTTTTTCTTAATTGTACAATGCAGTGCAGAATTTCAAAGGATATGGCAAATATTGTAATATATCAATAGCTCTACCAAATGAAACTTCTGCAACCCAAAAAATGGAAATCCATGGGGACCCGTGTCATGTCATTAGTAAGCATTGAGTAAATAATGTACACAGCCTATTTACTCGGCAGGATTGAATCAGGGACCCAGTTTCATGGAACAAAGTTTACCAATAAGGCAGAAAACTGTAGTTAGTTTTAAATACTTTTTTCCTGGGCTAGATCATAGTATGTTGCTTACTGCTGTGGAGGGGCTTCAGCTGAACCTTCCTCTCCTAACAGACTTGGAGGGATACAGAAAGAGAAAGCTGCTTTTTCATGGTGTTTGTAGGGTTTTGCAATACGATACAGAGCACTTATAGCCAACTTCGATTAAAAAAAGGGATCAAAATGCCAAATTTGTCGTTATAATAGTATCAAATGAAAGTTTTCTTATACTTTCAAAGTCTCACCACTGCAAAACACAATGTTCCTTTCTTAAGGCACTGCCTCACCCTGAGGTTGTTTTGAAGATTTTAATTGTAGCTGGTAACCTAACTTTTCCCAGCAAGCTTTATGTGCTTGAAGCCCAAACCACACCAGCGCTGCCCTTAACAATACAGACATGAAGTACACAGTGTTCCTGGCAGAGTGGGCCTAACCCCATTCTAAGTTCCACTGTTCACCTTGCAGTGCTTTTAAATAAAGAACAAAGTCTTAAGGAAAATGTAAATTCATAATATGCATGACGTGATTTAACCCCAGACACCAAGTAAGCTCATTCTTCTCCCCAGCAGGATGGGAGAAGAGAATTGGAGGCGTAAAAGTGAGAAAACTTGTGGGTTGAGATAATCACAGTTTAATAATGATAATGTGAGAATGATGGTCATAATAATAATATAGAAAATTAATGAAAAGAAAATAACAAAGAGGGAAGTATAAAACCCAAGAAGGAATGATGCAAAAGAGAACGATTGCTCACCACCACCTGAGCGATGCCCAGCCAGTCCCCAAGCTGCCCCCCAGGCAGTCTCCCCCCAGCTTTGTGCAGCTGACCATGACACCACATGGTGTAGTGTGTCCCTTGGGCCAGCTGGGGCCAGCTGTTCCAGCTGTGTCCCTTCCCAACTTCTTGTGCACCCCCAGCCTACTCAGCAGTGGGGTGGGATGAGGAGCAGAAAAGGCCTTGACTCTGAGTAACCTCCTCTCAGCTGTAAATAAAACATCCCCGTGTTATCAAGACTTTCCAGCACGAATTCAAAACAGAGCCCCATAGTAGCTACTATGAAGGAAATTAACTGTATCCCTGCCAAAACCAGAACAATGGGAAAAGAAGTGGGACCAGATAGTACCTGTATTTCACACATTGTTTGAAGGGAGGAAAGCCATGCTATAAGATTAAAGAAAACCTTGTCTGAAGCAAGTAAACTGGTGAAGAAAAGGAGATAATACTATCATTAGACTCCTATCTGTCATGCCCATATTATATGAACAATCTATGCATTCCTGGTGCAGACAGGCAGGTATATCTTGAAAACCATTTGGTTGATAGCTCTGCAGTCTCTTGTGCATGGTGAATGTAGAGGGTTATAATGTCTACAAAAATTGGGCGAAGACTCACTGATGCATGAATGATATTAGACCTTTACATTTTAATTCTTTCTTTTATTGTTTGCTAACTACATTCTATGGTATATTGCTTGTGATTCACTTATTGTATGATTGACTTTGCAGCTGTTGAAGGAAAAACCCCAATTATTTTAATGTTTTCTTCTCTCTAGATCCCTGTTCCCAATCTTATTTCATTTGCTGAAGCTCTTGAAGTTGGTTACAGCAAATACAAAAATCCATATCACAATCTGATCCATGCAGCTGACGTTACTCAAACTGTGCATTACATAATGATTCACACTGGTATCATGGTAAGAAATGTTGTGAAGTTCAATTTACTTTTTTTCTCAGACTGCTGTTTTGCATGAATGTGTACATATGTCTTTTCTTAAGAAAAAAGCTCCGTCGAAAATTGTTCAGAGATTCCAAACTACCATTCAGGCCGTGAACTTTATGTCATTGTAACAGTTCGTTTGGGCTGAAGCTCTCCTGTTGGGGAGGGAACAAGGAGGAAAAAAATCCTTCTTAAATCTTTTTGCTTTTCCTCGCCTGGACTTGGGTATTATATATCATATTAGAAGAGATAGATTTGCAGGAGTGGGCTGGTGAGAATTTTTTACTTTCACATTGCAGCATGGGAGGTGTGATCAGGCAAGGAAGCTTTAGTATCTGCTGAGGTGCTGGCTGTTGAAAGATATACTGAATCAGCGCAGGCTTAGTTATGGTTTGGGTTGGAAAGGACCTTAAAGATAATCTAGTTCCAACTGCCCTGCCATGGGCAGGGACACCTCCCACCAGACCAGGCTGCTCATAGCCCCATCCAGGCTGGCCTTGCACTCTGCACCTGCTTTTTCTCTTTGTTTCTTACCTTCTTTAGGACTGCACTTGCATACTGTGTGAGCCTACCATAGGCAGGATACTGCATTTTTCTTGCAATGTCACAGTATGTTTTGTTATTTATTTGGGAACTGAAATGAGTCTGTGCAAGCACTTTTGTTTCTGAACTTATCTTAAATTTAATACTAGGAATGGAAGTCTCCTCACTATCAGCTTGCTAGGCAGAAGTAAACACTGACTGAAAGAAAATGGACATTGCAGTCAGTGGCCTTTTGATGATTTGTCTTCACTGTGAATACGCTTGTTTAAAAAAACCCAAACCCAAACAAAAAGTCAAATAAAACACCAGAAAACCCCAAACCAACAAACAGAATAGCTAGAAAGAGATAGTATCTAATTTCCATTTGCAGAGCTATGAAACAATTCCATGAGGCTTTGGAAAAGAAAAATTTAGGGCTGACTCTCGATGTTTGTGCTCATATATATACACAATAAATGTCAGTCACTTGTGTTAAGCCTTTCTCACTTAAAACGTTGCCTTTGGCTTCAGTGGGAATGAGGAAAGGTCCCCAGGCATTGCAAGTTTTTATTCTATTGTTTGAAGGAAGTATTTTGCTTCTAAGTACCAAGTTTTTAAAACTAGATTTTAACTCCAATACTACTTCCCAAGTGAAGTCCAGAGTCTGCACCAGCCAAGAGGCCTTTCAGATTGAGATGCTTTCTTGAAAAATGACTTCCATATCAGACTGAAGTAGAAGCTAGACAGCTCTTGCCAAGATGAGTCCAAACCAAAGTTGTATACAATATTCACCTATCAAAAAATATTTAATAAAACAAAAATCTTGAAGATATTAGATTATGGCTCCTAATCTACCCTTAACTTCTACTGTGAGATTAACTGCAAGAGTTAAGTGATGTGAGACATGTCTTGGTTGCAGTTATACACCTGGGCAGCAAATAAACAGAGAAGAAAATCTCTGTGGTTTATTATACATGATAAACATCCCTTTGGCCTGCTGTATCTGCGCCCCTCTGCCCTTCAAAAAACACAATAGCACTCAAACATTCTTTGTGATGCCAGGACAAGGTTCCAACTTCCAGAGCTGTCCTAGGCCATTGATTAAACAACTTTGCAACACACTTTGTGTATCTCTGAACACTGAATGAAGGAATCTGTTTCATATTTCATATTCTTATTTCCAACTCTAGTTTTACTATACTAGTGTCTTAACCTTCTAAGTGCATTTTGATGTAATTTGGACAACGATTTTCAAAAAAGTTTAGACTTCACTGCTGCAAAACATCATTAATTTTGCAACACCGCTACAAAATATTTCTATAAAATTAGACCAGCTTTAATTCACATTGTAATTGCCAAATTATGATACTGAATTGTGATATTTCCCTGCCCATGGCTGGAGGATTGGAATTATATGATCTTTCAGGTCCTTTCCAACCCTAGCCATTCTATGATTCTGTGATAGAATGAGGACAACCCTTCGTCAAGAGTGCCTTCAAACAGCTGTAGCTTGCCAGGCAGAGGGAACATTTATGGAAATTGGTGTTTGAAAGAGGGTCTAGTGATTTTGCAGCTTGCAAAGTATTTCTGTCCCAAATGTCACTTGCAATTTGAGAATGCATCAGTATCATGAGAATGTTCTATAACTTGTTGGATTTTTTTTTTTCTTGTTGCCTGGTTAACCCTCTGGAACCTACTCAATAACCATTTGAAATTTGCTTCTCAAACTGATAGTTTTCAGAGCATGTCCATTGTATATGTCTTTGAACTCTGCTGTATTTCTAACAAATACCTGGATTGGAGTAAATTTGCTGCAATTCTAGATCAAATTCCAGTGGTGTGGTGTTTTTTTGTTTTTTGTTTTTTGGTTTTTTTTTTTTTTTGCAAATTGCCGTGCAATTTGAAGTTACTGTACTTTGTACTTTCATTGTATCAGGAACTGATACTGATTCCAAATCTTGCAAAGAATTGCCATCTTCCTTGTTTATTTCTGAAAGACATACTGAAACAAATGTTTCAAGAAGTTGATTTTTAGAAAATCCATCTCACAATTTGTTTTGTTGAGGTCATGTGTTTTGTATCTTTTATAGACAGCTGGAAAACAACCGTCTTTCAGCATCTGCCAAAAAATTTGGCTGGTCAGAGTTTATGTTTCCTCACAAGCCCTTAGAGAGATTCCAGTGAAGAATAACACATATCAGAGTCATGGTTAAAGAAACCAAATTATCTTTATATTTTTCAAAAGTTGCTGCCTCTCTTAAGAAACAAGATCCAGCCACCTCAGATCAATGTGTTAAAAAGTTAGATATCACAGATGGCACACAATTTATTAACCTTCCCGAGAGATTAAATCCCTAATGATACAACTGAAATGTATAACTCAGACATGCATTTATGAAGTTTTCATCTTTATAAAGATTTAAGGAACCAAGTCCCAGGGAATACATCTTGTAAAGAACTTTTGAGTCATCGATCATCTTCCCACCATCCTTTTTCTCCTCCTACGTACCTGCATTTCTCAAAGTAAAGGAAAAAATATCTTTACTGTCAATAAGTGAATTGTGAGACTCCATTACTTACTCAGTTTTTAATCCATCATTGTCAGGAAAATAGTTTCAAACAGAGCTCCTGTATTTATTTACTTAAAAGCATTTTATAATACTGGAAAACATCTCTCAATAGAAGAGATATTTTACATTAGATGTTACACCTCCATGGCTTAGTATCTTTCAGGAGGGAAGCAGGTTTCAGCTCTTCAAAGTCTTGCAGACCTCCAGACACCTGCTTCTCCCTTTCCCTTGGAGAAGAACATTTGTTACCTGTCTCTCTGAGAGGTTTTTCCTACTTCCTTGGAAATCCTTCAGCTGAAGTAATTCTCTGATTCTCCCACTTGAATACTGCTCTGTTTTCAGCTTGTGTTTCTAGAATACTTGGTCCCATATGTTACTGTATGAAGTCTCTGTGTAGCCCCCAGGTATTGTTTGTAAGGAATGTTCTACTTCTAGATGCATTGTGTAGCAACTATTTTGGTTGCTGGAAAAGCTGACCTTTGAAAAGGCATCTTAAGGAAAAAGTTTATGTTTAGTTACTAGTAATTCTGTGTTTCTGTTCTGTTTGGTATGTTGAAAATATTGTGAAAGCCAGGACTGGTCATGGCCTGGTTTCTTGTGACACACAATACTATGAAGGTCATTGCTTCCATTTTTAGAACTGCTTACAGTACATTCTCTTTCCTCTGTTGTGACCTTTTTAAATCTGTACTGCTTCACCAACAGTCAGTACTTGTTCCTCAGCAGTCTTATTTTGTTGCTGAATGACCTATTTTATTATTCTTAAATTACTTATGAATCTTGACTGTTTCCTTTCTTCTTCTTAAGAGAAGTTCTGCTATTGGCAACTTTTACTCCATCTGGCAGCTTATACATCTCATATCCATTCAAACACATGCATATTCGAGTGCATAAAGTTGAGATCATTCTTTGATCCTTTCAAACAGAAGCTTACTTCTACTGCAACAACATCTGAAATATGTGTGGAAATGCTTGACTGGCATTTGACTTAATCAGTCCTATGACTGTGGGGGTTAATTATCACATGATTTTTCTGCCCCCGTCTTTAGATGGAGTAATTTTTCTCCTCAAAGATGATTTATCATTCAAGAAATAGAAATTGAGAGCAGATAATAGAGATTATTTTACAAACTGTGTGATACAGAAAACCTCAGATAGCAAGAGTTATAAAGAGGCACAGAACTGCAGGGTCTCCATTATTTCATGTACGTGACCTGTATTACTTTTTGTTCTGTGTAACTGTGTACTAGCCTCATACACACTTTTCTTTCTCTCTCTCTCTCTTTTTTTTTTTTTTTTTTTAATCAGTACAAGCTACGATAAAATTTGGAACAGAAATTTCTCCCATGGGCCTAATTTTAGTGCTATGTACACTGGTAAAATGTAGTTAATGCTGATGTTGTACCTCGAACTTTTTATGAACAGTATACACAGTTTACTAAAGGGAAAATTATAACCTTGACTTCATATCAAGTTTTAGATTAATATGCCATAATTTGGCTAGTGTCATATATGCGATAACAGATTAGATACAGCAGTTGCAAAGTATACCATGTGATTCTCTCGAGAACTTCTTATATTTTCAGCTGCCAATATTTACTTTGCTAGTGACCAAATGGATGTTAACTTGGTCTCAGAGAAATCATAGCAAGTACAAGGTCTTATTTTACCGTTTAATACTGAAGTGTTACGTACCTGCAATAAGACAAGCAGAAAGTGTATTCAGGTTAAAGGTAGTGCAGGACATTTTCAGTACTGTAGTGTTTAATCTGAGTCAGGCCATTCTAGAAAATGTGATTTGGATTTGTTTTTGATTTACCAGCACTGGCTCACAGAACTGGAAATTCTAGCAATGATCTTTGCAGCTGCCGTCCATGATTATGAACACACTGGGACCACAAACAATTTTCATATTCAGACAAGGTAAGCAAAGTGGTCTCTTAAGAGTCATTTCTAGAGTTTGTTGTTCATTGGTCTGAACTGTTTCATACCTCTTACTAATAAAGCCAGGAAGTAACCAGGTCATTCTTGATCTTACAAATTGCTTCCTTGACCTCTGTACAGTTAATGGAGCCATTCACATGAACAAAGACCATGTGGAAAAGTAAGGAGATAGCTCCATAATGTTTGAAATAATTCAAATTTGGAGCTGATATGTCAAGAGAAATTTCAAAATATTCAGATCATGGACTTGAAAACCCTCACTCCTCTACTTGCTCACTTAAATTCTGACACTTATGACTCAAAAACTTCTGGGCATGCTTCAGGTGCTACATTTTCTTTCATGTTGTGTATTAAACTTACAGGGTCCAGGTGCAGAGGGACCAACCTTCAATTAAAGCTTTAGAAATACCTACATGAGGCCTCTCCTAGCATGTTCTGACAGCATCTGCAGAACGCATGAAGAAGAAATCTGGAAAGGGATCCAGTTTGAAAGTTAGGCTAACTGTGCAAAATGTCGTTCTAGCTGCTGGTCCTGTACAGCAGCAGATATCCCTCCCCCTTCAACTTTTTGAAGGAAAATCCCTGATCAATCCATTAGTGAGTAATAAATGGTACACCTGATACTTAGCCTATTACAAAGCATCTTATTGTTCTCTTACACTAGACTATTCTTTATTTTTAGCATCCTCAGTTGAGGAGTTCACTTTAGCTATCTTAAAAAAAACCCCAGAATTCAGAACCCCAAAATTCAGAACCCTGGCAGATTCTGATTAAACAGCTCCGTGCTAGAAATATGACTACTTTGAACAGAAGCATCCTCACACTCACCTATATGGATAAAGTGCCCAATGGTAACACTTAAATTAAATCTGTAACATACTTGTGCTCCAAGATGTGCCCTTCAATAATGAACAAATTCTAGATTTGCAGCTAAAATAGGGACATAATTCTTTTCTCCCTCAGTATAATCTAAAAATAGACTTCAGTTTGTAGTTCCAAGTTTATATTACTTTTCTATATTTGTCTTTAATATTTTGCTCTGTAGTATTGTAAGTGGAAAATTAATTAAGCTGTTAGCATGTGAATTTTCCTTGGGCATGCTTGAAAACAGGTATTTGTTTTGTAACGTAGCTCATTCTTCTCTCCTGGTGTAAGTTGGCCCTGGTGTGGCATCCCACATCTGTGATTCCAGGCTTCTTTTGCCTGAGAAAAACTGCTGGAATGGCTGCTGTAATCATAGAAAATCTTTTCACTACTTAAACCTGGCCATAAGTAGCTGCATCCATCAAAGTCTGCTTCATAGACATGTGTGATTGCCATAACACAGACTTTCCTATGGTTTCAGCTGTATTACAGATATAAACATATTGATTATTTAGCAGGTTATGGCTTGTTCCCTCTAAATAAAGTTTTCAATCCTATTTTAACTTTTTTTGATTCCTTGGTGCCATACATGACCATATATAATATTGCTCAACAGAACAAGAGCTTCAATTTATCTTATTTATGGTAGAGGGAGCTGCACTGCTGAGTCATCACACCGTTCTTCTAGTACAGATTTTCAGTTGTCCAGGTGGAAATATTCAGGAATGGTTTTATCAGAATGCAAGTGAAGCAGAGTGGGGAGACCTGAGGTTGCTTAGCAGGTCAGATCAGGTCTTGGGGAAACAAACTCCTCAAGAATTAATGATGTTTGAAGCTGAGTATGATAAATCCACACTGTGCCAAAATTTGTGAAAATCCTGACGCAGCTTTGGAATTGTACATTAGCCTTTAATTAAGAGGGAAAGGATACTGTCAAGTGTGCTGACATTATGGTATGGGTCTTTCTTTAGGATAGATTGCATTTGAGAGCAATCAAATGTCAGCTCAAAATTTGGCTGTTTTTCTGATAAAAGATGGTGCCTGTTTAAAACACATGAAATGGAAGCTTTTTAATATTTTCTTGTTCACAGCTCCTTCTGATAATGAGCAGCATGAGCCAAAGCACACCTCTCAGAACAGGGGCAGTAACTTCTTAACACTTGTGCTATTGGTGGACATGTTGCATTTTAAATGCTTGTATTGCCAAACCATACTCTTAAGTAGTCTAATTAGAGCATTTCTGTTGCTCTATGGTCCTATCTACAGTTAAGAAGCTCAGAGAACTAACAGTTTTTTGTCACAGTTTGATCATACAAATAAAACATCACATTTTTAAATATATGACTTTCCCACAAACAGTATATACAATGGTATAATGTCAATTTTTTATGCATCTAAGATGGAAAATTTATCAGTCTTTGACAGAATAAGAAACAAATAAACATAGTTTGAGATATGTGTGTATATATATATATATAGTCAATAGTTCTCATAGAGAATACATTGGGTACCTTTTCCAGTGCCATCACGGGGACACCATTACAAAATCTGCCTTTTTTTTTCCACACTAGGTCAGATGTTGCTATATTGTACAATGATCGTTCTGTTCTTGAAAACCATCATGTAAGTGCTGCTTATAGACTCATGCAAGAAGAAGAGATGAACATCCTGGCTAATTTAAACAAAGATGACTGGAGGTGAGACTTGCTGTGGTGTTCAAACATATTTCCAGTATTTATAAATACTAAAAACCCCCAGGCCTTCCCTGCGGAGTCTCTTTTAAGAGTTCAAATTACAGGAAGTAACGCTGACACTGAAAAGAGTAATGGCCATTTGGAGCCTAGGGAGGGCTGCTGCAGCACTAAGGTCTGTGCAGGGAGACTCCGGGCAGTTTTCCAAGTGAGGCTGTGCATTTGTGAAGCACAGGGCTGCTCTGTGTGCACAGTGCTCAGGTGAGACAGCTCATCAGGAAAACCACAGTGCTGCCTCTCTCGAGCCATGTTATCTTTGTCTAACAGGGGTTAAGTACAGTCACACTGCTGCCCGCTGGAACGCTGCTGCTCCTGGGGTTTCACCAGAGCCACGGCTTCATTAAGCATTAAAAAATTAATTATGTGGGGAGTCCAGAAATAATAAAGCCCCCAAAGCACTACAGAAGTATCTTCTTTTTATTCTTAATTTTAGTGTAATTCATGAAGAAAATTTGGCCAGCTGAAAGAATAAGGTTCATAATTGATATATCACAAATACTAAGACATGTAAGGCTAAAATGACTTTCACCATTATGAAAAAGGACAGATTATCTTTGGATGTCTTTGTTCAATATGCGTAATGTTTAAAATATGAGTGTTCTGTGTGTTTCTGTAAACATAGCTGTTATTCAGGGATCCTAAAAAAAACCATTTTCAAACAGGTAGACTGTGAAGTCAGAGAAAGACGTCCTGCTTCCAGGAAAGTCTCCTACTGTGATAACAAAGCTATATTCTGCTTAATTTATATTTTCACAAAACTATGTATTTATGAGGGACTATATGAATGTCAGATCAAATTTTGGTGTGGTGTATATTTACAGATGAAGAACTGTTTTGCATGGTAGATTTACATGATTTTACTTATCTACATGATGATTATCTACATGATGATTATCTACACTCCTAAATAAAGCATTTTTTGAATGTAAGTCTGCTGGCTCTTTTGGTTTCCAATGATTTTTTTTTCTGTACCTGTTTCTAAAACACAATCTTAAAAGTATTTTTAATTTTTTATTTAATTCAAACTGAGAGAGGAAGCTTACAGCTTTTTATTATCTTCAAAGAATTATTCTCAGAGGTTACTCATTTGGATTTAGTTATCAGAAAATTTATGTTGTAAATTTAGTTGTGGAGAAATATCTCCAGAAGTAAATTGTAAACTTCAGAAATAACTGTCTATACACCTAGATTTTCACTGAAACATGAGCCAGCCTTGCTCTGTGTTGGACTGTTTTGGGCCTGATAATTTTGAGGCTGATAGGTTTGTGGCCCTGTTTTTGCTTCTATTGAGTATGGGGGCAGTGATTGTACCATCAGAGGCTGGTATTCTGTCTTTTAAAACCATCATTTTAGAAAGAAAATGATTTTCAAATCTTCAGACTTGAGTATGGTGTTTTTTTTTTGAAGTGGTGTTTGTGTCATACCAGAGAATGCTTCCAGGTGGAAAGGAGCAGGTCTTCTTCAATTGAATTTCAGCTCAGGAATGTGTCAAGGATGGCCTGGAAACAATTATGTGCTTCTCCAGTCCTGGCTTCTTTCACCACTGGAGACCACCATAAATTAGTAGTATAGTTTGAGAATCCCTGCAGCACAATACAGTGGCTCCAGGTGACAGAAATGTGTCTGCCCGCTAGTACGGTTTATCCCCATCATTCCCTTCTGTTATGCCTCTGAGGAAAAGAGTAATAGGTTGGACACAAAGTATTTGCCAGGGGAAAGATGGTTTCCGGGGGTGTGATGTTTATACAGACTGTTCCGGTGGACTGCAAAGAGAACAGAGGGGGGAATGTAGTAGTCTCTCTTCACATTTCTGACGCACACTCTTCCCTGCATAGATTGTTTGGTCTCGTTTTCCTTCTTCTTTGTCCAGTTCAGTTACGGACTGTTTTCATTGCATTTCATTTCTCTGTGATTTTTGAACCTGTGATAAACTACCATGTTCTTTTGGAAGCCGCTCAATCCCACACTGGCTCTGTTTACACTTGCTTTTCACTCTAACCCAGTTGTGTTTTTCTAGAGAATATTATTTTGGTTTTGCAAATGTTGCTTGTATAGAGTGGCTACACAGATTCTATTATATGCAGCCAATTTGAAGTTGGTGAGATTTGGCAACCAGAGAAAGTAGAATTTATCATGTCTTTTTAGGCCTATTCAGAACAACTTAGAGAAGATGTCTGGATTGACTAATAAGCTCAAGGAAGTAAACTAGAACACTGAGTTCCATGTTTTGTCACTTAGCTAGGCAATTACAGGCTGTACTTTCAAGCAAACAGTAAATTCCAAAGTGTTGGTCTGCGCCAACCTGCATAACCTGTTCAAGCCTGATACTTCAATTTAGAGGGTCAGTCATAGAAATTATAGTTTCCTGGTATTAATTTCTAATATCCAGAAATACCTGTTACCATATCATCAGATGCAGTTGTTCATTGGTGCAGTGATGGATCTGTTAGGCACTTAACGGAAGCTCTTCAATTTTGTAATTACTCCTATAGTGAGGTTTTTGGGTCTGTACTGAAATTCATGCTGTTAAACTAACAGTTTTGAAGTCTGCACTGAGTCAAGTTGGCAGTAAATTGAAATGATAATTTGTTCAACTTTTTAATGTACTTCCTGGCACTGATTAATTTCTTTACTACTGTCATATCTATTTTCTTTAGTTGCATTTTAAAAAAAATTAACACTGCCGACTGTTTAAACTGAGGCTCTGCTAATTATTTCAGCAAGATGAAGCAAAATGACTGAGAATTACTTTATAGTATTACATTTCTCTTCTGCATGTTAATGTTAAGGAGATAAATGTTCTAATAACGTGCCAACTTTAATTAAGTTTAAGACATAGACTTTGGGTCTGAACAGAGAAACACTGCCTGCATTCTGAGGATGATGTCCTTCGTGGATAATGCGTGTGACAGTCATAGTGACTTCTCAGTCTTTCCTCAACTCTGAAAATATGTTCCAGTTACTGATATTGTCTTGTTTCTCTCACTTAGTGCCCCTAAATCACTATATTATATGCAATACATAATGAATAGTGTTTATTTCACAAATTCCCTTGTGATTCTTCTGTTTGAGGATTCCTGTATCTTGCAGATGAATCTTATGTCTTCAGTTCCCAACTTGCTTTTGCTCATCTTAGTCTGTTCCTGCATTCTTTTCATTAGGTTCCAGCTGCCTAAATGTCTTTGTCATGGACAAATCCAGGTAAAGCTGGTTTCTGTTTAGAGGTTAGTTACTTTCCCGAGAAATTCATGTGTCACTCCTGGTGTCTTTATTGCAGCAATGTTCATGTAATTTTTTCACATAGTCCTGTATCTATCGTGTTGTAGAGTATCCTATTCATAAGACCTATTGCTATAGGTTAAGAAAGGTTGCAAGCACAGGGCATGACAATTTACCTTAGTAAAGTGGAGATGGCATACCCAACCCAGCAATCTGATTTGGGGCCCAAAAAGTTGCTCTCTGCTGTAAATGAATACTGCCACCACTTCTCTTCGTAGTATGGCAACTCCTGTGTATCCTTATGCCATGACAGCGGGAGCAATGCTAACTGCATTACCCTGGTGCTTGTAGCTCTGCACTGCTTAAGGGAGATGGGGAGAGATTTCTGCCCTGTGAGACCAGCTGAGGTCTTCGATATGGAAGTTGAGACAGTCTTTATTACCTGGGAAGCAATTTGTAATGGCATCACTCCAAGAGTAATCTTCTGTGCGTTGATAGTAGACAAAACATTTTTAGCTCTTGGAGAGCTTTATTTAACATTTCCCTGTCAGGTCTCAATGCTCGATCCCTCTAATCGGGATGGATGTGGATGCAGGAGGGAAACAACTGCAGGTGGAGAGTCTCTCCTTGTTGTTCAACAGCATTTTAGCATCCTAAAATCCTCAGAATTGTGGGAGTGGGCAGTGCTACATTGTTCAGTCCTTATTCAGAAGACAAGAATTAGTGTTTGCCTGCAGCCATGACAGTATGAGTAAACTGAAAGCAGTGTTTTGCTTCACTGTGTGCCTTGTGTAGTAGGGGTGAGGAGTCTTGTGAGTAGGGTGAACTTTCTGATCACTCTTAAGAGATCAGTCATTGAAAGTTTCTAGGAAAATCTGCCATAGAAAGGGGAAGTGATATTTATTTCAGTTTTACAAAAACAGGGTTTAACAATGCAGAGCCCTCAGTTTTCATGTAGTATTAGCTGGTTTTTTTGCAGTGTGGAGGAGGAACAGCTGGGATGCAAAATAATAAGTATTTTATCATGAGGTCAGATAAGGTAAGGCATTTTCTAAATACAAATTTCTATGGCTGCATTTTATTGAGTAGAAGTGAGAGGATTGAGTCTTTATCTAGGTACATTAAAGCAAATTATGAATAAATACATAATGAGAAATATCTGCTTAAATGTGTAATTAATTTGGCTTGAAAACAGTCTTGATAATCTTTATAGAAAAATATTCTATCAACTCTAAAGAAAACTGCAAATTTCCTCTTTAAAACATAGTCCTTTGAAAAAAATGGATTTTTAGTGGTACTTGGACATCCTTAAGATTGGCGGTGTGCTCATGAAGGCGTATGCTACATAATCAAAGTTTTTATGTGGAGAATTGTTCTCCACATGCATACAAGCAACAATTGTATGTAAATCCTCCAATCCTTCTCCATCAAGGAAGCAGAATTTTCTGTCAGTAACTATTATCAATAAAATTAATTTAATTTTTATGCAATCAGAATTGATGCACTTTCATACATGATTCATGATTCATGTTTTACTATTTTCATATTCATTTAATAGAAAGCTGATGGACAAGCCAACATCTCTGACCATAATACCAAGATAGAGATAAATCGTATATCCCGAACTTGTTCTTGGCCATTTAATAAGCATTACAGTATTTTTGAGAGGAAAGGTAGTTTGTCATAACGATCTTATGGTCATATAATGTTGATGATGTTTCAGGTGTAATACCTCTTGCTCTTCTGAGTGCCTCCACAGACATCTCCCTAGGTTTAGTGTTACGCACACTCTTCACTAATATGAGGGCAGTAATAAAAGACACAAATGTATCCTCTTGTGTGGCGGTAAGCCCAGAGATCAACTGGGTTTTTCAATCCTGCTGGAAAAAATAAGGAAAGACTTATAACGGGTGAGAGAACTGCATGTAATATTAGCTTATGCACTAGAAAATAGGATTTACAAAACAGCGTGACTCTGAAATAATGATTGCAGAGTACATTTTCTGAGGTACATTGCTTTCACAGAATCCCTTTAGGATACAATGTTCAAGTTGTTAATAATTTATTTAAATGCTTTTTAAAACGTAATAAAACCCATGATGTTTTTTTGAAAGTTATAAATTAACGAGTACTGCTTAAACAAATGTACCATACACAGAATAAATGAATTTTAATCAGTCATTTTGCTTTTAATTATTCTTAGGGAGTTGCGTAGCTTGGTCATTGAGATGGTCTTGTCTACAGATATGTCGGGTCATTTTCAGCAGATTAAAACGATGCGCCATACTCTGCAGCAGACACAGGGGTAGGTTATTCTCCATTCTGGTCATTATCTGTAGTCTTTCAATGAGCTCATATACAAGAAAAGAATTTAAATAGTTGCTTTTGTTTTGAGATAATTGGAGCATGTCCTTGAATTGACAGGGTAGACAAAGCCAAAGCCATGTCTTTGATTCTACATGCAGCAGACATAAGCCATCCAGCAAAATCCTGGGAACTGCACTACCGGTGGACCATGGCCCTGATGGAAGAATTTTTTCGACAGGTGCCATTTTTAAAATCCTTTAATAAATCTAGTTCAAGAAGCAATGGTTACACAACTAAATATTTTCTTAAGTCTACCAACAAGGTTGTTCTTGGTTGTGATTGACAGGCATAGTCAGTAGCATATATTCTTTACTCTTCATGCATACCACTGGCATTAATTCAACTTTTATGTGTGTGAATAAGATAAAATGGTTATAGCTTTATATCTATCTCAGCCGATTCCAGAATTCTGAGTGTTGTAGTGTTGTTTTTTTTTCTTTCCTTTCAATTATAATATAACTTGTCAAGCTGTTTTCATTCTGTAGACAGAGATTCATATATGCTTTGTGTTTTTAAAAAAGCACCAGCAGGGTAGGATGAGAGCAAACAGGAAGAATTCATGTACAGAGAAGAATGCAAAAAGTTGCCTCCATTTCACATTTCAGAAAGCCCTCTTATTTCTTTTCCTTGCTAGTACTTGACATGAATGCCACATAGATTTGAAAGTGTTACTTTCATAACAGCCTGATCCAAAGCCAGAGGTTAGACAGTATCATCCTGTAACCGCTTTGGCCATACATCCTAAACCAAAAATGAAGACACCGCTGCGAAAGTCTTTTCACTGTGAAGTACTGGATTCAGAGAGAAAACCCAGCAGATGCTGGTGTCACCACTGCCATTTTTTAACTCACCACAGTAGGTGAAAAAAAACCCCCACAATTTCTCCCTGTAAACAGTCTTTGTGACCATGCACATTGTCAACATAACAGTTACTGAAGTACAATTGATAATCAAAATCCAGTTTAGGGGTTACACAGTTCTACAGTTATGCACAGGTTTTGAAAATAGTTAATACAGGTGAGGGAACAGTGTATATCTTGCTAAGGTTGACTGTCTTAGGTGTGCTACATGTTGACATTTTCAAATCGGGTGGGTCACACTGGAAGAAGGAATCAGAGAATAAAAAAGGCACTGCGCTAAATTGTAAGTTTGTAAAGCCCACCTGCTCTGTAAGGTTTTCGCTCAGTTCCTGGGGATTCTTCATATGAATTCTCAGTAGGGAGAGTCAGGACATCCCCAGGGCTTTGCACTGGGGAGACAAACTGGAGGGCTGGTGCCTTAATCTAAATAATGAATCAACTGAGTTTTGTGGAAAGAGTGAGTAGAGCCATGAGTTTGTGTTTGCTGCTGTAAATGGAAATTATGAGCATTTCAAACTTGAGAGCAAAAAGGAGGAGCAGATCTCCCCAGAAAAGAAATAATAACCGTAAAAACATTGTAGACGCAGAGAGACAGACTAGGCAGAGCCCGTGGGACACTGTGGGAACGTGTCCAGTCAAGTGGAGGGAGCATTAGCAGTAAGCAGTACCATACTGGTCATTGAACACATAGGATCAGCTAATATTTTAGTTATTCTTTTATCCATTCATTAGAAGAAGTAACTGGATCCCAAAGAAGCTGCTCAAAAACTTGAGAAGGCATTTAATGATAGAACAAATAAAAATGTATGTATGTCTGCAACTCAGCAGTACTTCCAGGCTGCAGAGAGCATACAGGAAACTGAATCATTCTTTATATGTACTGCTAAGACCAGTGCGATTGGAGCAGTTCCAACACTTTTAAGGAAGTAACTGTACGTATGGAAATGCCCTGAGCAGTGCAGAAACAGTAGGTCTCCTACTTCCCAGAGGCACTTGCTTGTTGTGCATCCTCTGGCCTGTTGATCTGAGCCTGTGCGATAGAAACCTCTGGAATTTCCAAATCTGTGTCATCCAAGATGAAGTAGCCCAAATGTTTATAAAACCCACTAATTCCTCCTTTTCCGTTCTTTAAAGATAGTAATTCAACTACTTCTACTGCCTTACAGGAAAAGCAGCAGAGTCTGAAACAGCTGATACAAATCCAATGCTTTCACAGGCAGCTTTCAAAGCAGTGAGCACCAGTACAAAATGAGCATTCACCTTGACAAAAACTTTGTTAACTACAGCTAATGGTTAAAATATGTGCCAGTGTTAACTTCAGGGAAAAAGCCAAACAACACTTTACATTTAAAAGCAACAACTATAGAAAATGTGTTATAATGCCAAGGAAAATCTGCGTTACTTGTTTAAAATAGAAATTCAGCCACCCATCTCAAAACCTCAAAAGTAAAGAAATACATAGTTCAAGTCAAAGAAATATCACAGCTTCTATAGCATTCTGCTCTCAGTCCAATTAGATCCAAAAACACTACAAGAGAATTAAAAGTGAGTTCAGCACCTGGACAAAGAATTTTTTTTCTCTTTTGATCTGTATCTTGATTTTAACGATCGATTTAAATATCAGTGTTGTGTCCATTATTGCAATTTAGACTTAAATGGCATTTATTTATTAATTACTATTATATTAATTGCAAAATATTTCATAATTGGGGGAAAGAGCTACTTGAAAAGAAAAAAAATCAAATCCATTCATGACTAGTGTGGAATTTTCTCTTTTTTGATACCTAATGAAGGGAAGATTACAAAATTGGTATTACTTTGGATAACTTTCACATGAAATGCAATCTGCAAGCTACGTCTGTTCCTGTGGCTGAATTGGTTTTATTGGGATTATGATTCCAAACCTTCCTCAAATATAGTTCAATGGTACATGATAAAAAGACTAAGGAAGGTCGATACTCCCCCCTTTAACCATCAGTTTCTGAAGAGATCTTTGGGAACATGGTCTGTTCATGCACTGCTCGCCTCTGAATGATCATGAAACACCACTCTCCATGACACAATGTAGTGTGTCAGTTCATTTTACTTGGAAGACTAAGTTTTCCTGTTTCTATAATAGCAGTGCTTCTGGAGGCCAGGTTTGTCCAGAAACACAAATTACAACCTCCTTTGAAAGGTGTCTCTTCAAGGGTTTTTTTCTGTGCCACTAGACTTTCTTTTTGGGCTTTTGTAAATCACTTGGTCTACTAAACTGAAAATGGAGATACACCCTCCAGTCTGTTAAGACTGTAGTGACAAAAAATATTCTTCTAATGTGTTAAAGGCTGAAATATTTTCAGAATTTGGTTGTACAAATCATCTTTGTAATGAAACCGAGCTTATACTTCTTTTGTGGCTTCAGCAGCAGAGAGACATATATGCCTGCTAGTGAAGATAAGTGCAAGTCAGTTCATACCTGAGCAAATCCATTGAAGGAATTTTACATGTTGGATGAACCGATG
Organism: Grallaria varia; assembly: GCA_013396735.1. Classification (NCBI taxonomy): domain Eukaryota; kingdom Metazoa; phylum Chordata; class Aves; order Passeriformes; family Formicariidae; genus Grallaria; species Grallaria varia. Next base: position 358,419 of record VWZG01008353.1, read on the forward strand.
TAATAGAAGGAAACATTTAGCATTTGGCATATTGTTACAAGCATGTCTAAGTATCTCCGGGCCCATTGCATCTGAGATCAGCGGAACTAAACTGTGAATATAAAATATATGTTAAATATATGTTAAATCTCATTGGCAGATGCCTTGAGGAGCACTTGATTGTCAAAAGTGAGTTAGAATTTAGACTATTACTTTTGGTGAAAATTTGAAGATTTGTCTTTGACTTGTTTTTATTTAGGAATATAAGTGAACAAAGTAATGGAGTAGTACGAATGTTCAGATTCCTTTGTCTCTCTATCCCCCTATCAAATATATGCTTATAATGTTAAACGTTGTTTGCAGGGAGACAAGGAAGCTGCTTTAGGTCTTCAATTTTCCCCACTCTGTGACCGCAACTCCACCTTGGTTGCTCAGTCCCAAATAGGTAATGACAAGTTATGTTTTTCTTTTTCTTGTATGTGTAGGAGTGTGTAAATTCACATGGACATTTCATATACTCTTTTTTAATTTTAACTGTTCAAAATTCCATCATATAGAAGGTAATTCTTTGCACCTCTCTTTTCACCAAATTCATATGATCTTACAGCAGAAATGTGTTGATCTCAAAAAAAGGTGACATAATTTCATCATAAGTGATGCCAACGAGGGGTAAGAGAGGGATTAACCAAAGTAGTGGACACGAGCCCAGCTTCTACTGTGCACACTTTAGAGTCTGATAGATTATATCCTCAAACTGATTATCTCTTGCTCAAGAACTTGCAGGTCTGTCTCTACTGTAATCTGAAAGCCTGGTACCACTTTGTAGATGTATCTCAATAAAAAGCTAATTCATATATCAGAACTCTGGACTGTCAGTGTGGCAGGGTCAAACTACAGGGGGTCAAGCCTCCCGGAGTTGACAAAGGCCACTGCAATCTGTAACTCAAGCTGTTCTTTATTCCATTTTGCTGGAATGTTGAAGGCAATACTCTTGAGCACCATACCTTCTGCAGGAGAGAAGCTGAATTGTAGACTGAGTCACTGCTGCTCACCTTTGTGCTGTGTTGCATAGATAGAGTATGAAGACATCTGGAAATCCATTGCTAGCTCATGTTTTAACATTGATTTTTTTTTCTGTTAAGTGCTCAGGAGAGAATAATACTTCATTCTCTCACTGTGTCATTCTGTACCGTGATGAGCACTTTAAAATATAGAAGACATTGTTCAGAGCTGACATCTCAGAACTGTGGGATGAATGCTGTCTCCTAAGGATATTACTTGTTCTCTTCACTGATTTGACAGAACCCTCCTACGCACTGTGAAATAACACTTTACCTCCACAGAATAATAAACAGCAATTTGAAATATTAACTCCTTGGCAAGAAGCTCCAAATGGTAAAAGAGACAGCATGACTTCTAGCACTCTGGCTCAACAGTAGCTTCCCTTCTATTCAATAATTAATATTCATTTCAAATGGTAGGTGTGTTCTGCAGTGCATAAAATTTACAAGAAAAAAAAAAAAGAAAATCTGTAATTATTAATATCTAGTTATATCTATACAGCTTCAGGGTGTTTTTTTGTTTCAGTTGTGCTTCTTTGTTCAAGTTTATACTAGTGGTATCTCCTATATATTGGGACTACAGTTAGAAAATCAGCCTGGCAGCTAGTATTTATTTTTAGATGCGAGACTTGTGGAAATGTGAAATTGTTTTTATCTCTTTTTCTTCTTTAGGTTTCATTGATTTCATAGTAGAACCAACATTTTCTCTTCTTACGGACTCAATGGAGAAAATTGTTATGCCTCTTATAGAGGAAGCATCAAAATCTGAAAGTCCTGCATTTGGGACCCCCAGGTATGAATACACTGCTTGGTTATTGAACTAACATAAGCTCACATAATAATGTCATTCTCAAAGTTATTGCAATTATTTTAAATTGGGAAGGTAAACTAACTAGCTGTACAGTATTGCCATCCTGTGGTGCTGCATTGTATTTGCAATGTGCTATGACTCCATTGACTGAACAGTTGTGCATTTAAAAAGGCAAAACCACAGTGGCACTTAGAATAAACAAAAATAAAACATGAAACTGATTTTCTACATTTTTTTAATATAATCATGGCAATAGATTCTTGAAATTCCTGAGTCTCTAAAACCATTTTCAGTATCATTTCAATTGACAGTACCAAAAGTCATTCTTGCATTTCGGAGAGGCAATTGGAAGTGAAGGTGATGAAGGTTTCAGGCTTTTTCTGTTCTTTGTTATGCAGTAGGTCATTTTCTCACTTCACCTTTCTGTATATACACTTGAGACAAAATTTATTGCACTTACATTCCACCTGAAAAAACTAGATACAATACATGTGAGGTGGGGAGGGGGGTGTTACCCATCAAGCTTGTGATTTTCATCATGATAGAAGTTATATATGAAGCAAACTAGCTATGACAGACAGTGTAATCTGACTGACCTTGCTGAACGCATTGTTGGATAATCAGAGACTGCTTTTACAAATATTGCCCCTGTTACCACTTTTTTTTTTTTCTCTTTAAAACTGTAATTTGAGCTTTCACTGAGGTTACTAATATGACAACCTGTAGAGCAATTTTTTATTTGCTGGGCATTAGTTAGATTTTAGTAACAAAATGGTTAACCGACCCCTTTACTTTGGTTGCTAGAAGTAAGTAGAATTTACTAGAAGGAGGTTTTTACGATGGTATTTGTAGTGTTTTGGGGAAAAGTGCTAAACTGAGGTATTATTGATAACAAACTTGTTTACATACTTCTTCACAAATGAGTGATTAGCAGCTGCAAATGATTAGCAGCTCCAGGCTTCATTTTTGGTTGATGCTCATGACTGAGTGGTAGATGAACAAAGGCTTATCATCCAGCAAAACTTCCTCATGTGAGGTGGACGATAAAGGGATTGTTTTCTTAGTGTGGAATCAAGAGCCATACGTATGAAGACAGTGCAGAGCCTATGACATAATACAGAAAGGTCTGAGCCAGCAGAGTTGCACAAACACTACTGAGTGGGCACTGTGAGAATATGGCATGACATTCACTGTGGGGCCTGGAAAACACTAGGATTGTAGCCTATTCTCTGCATTCTATCCCGTTCAACATCTCTGGAGCACATGGAAATCACAGTTAACTCTTCTTGTGAGGTTCTCACTGCAACTACTTTCTGGTTAATGGAAAACCATTTGTATGCATATTAACATTTATCTGTGATACCAATGGGATAAACTGTGCAGCATGGTGGAGTAAACAAGACCTATTATGACATGATTACCTCTACCAGGTTGGAAATAGGTCTGATTTTTTAATCCTAAGGAAAAAAAAGCATTCAGTATTTCCCCCCACCTTTACATGAATATGCATATACACATGAGTAATCAATTTGACTTCTACCTTACCTTACATATAAAGTAGCTGACGTTGCTATTTAGTGGATTTTAAAGCCACTGCACTAAATTCTGCTCTGACTACACTTGAAGGCATGTAGTTTGAAGAGGATTTTCAGCTCCATCAAAACTTACCTGTCATATACTTTCATTTCTTCCTTTTTTTTTAAATGGATCAAAAAATAACAATCAGCTTTCTTTCCTGTGAGCCCCAAAGATACATTCACTGTTCAAAAACACAGCTAAGAAGCTGCTCCAAAGTGGCTACATAAACATTCTTTCAAGAATCAACTTAAAACTGATGTATTTTCAGCTGTCACTTTTTTTCCCAAGAATTCTCTGCAAAAAGGTTGGTAAGACAGCTTGTATTTTAGGTACTCTCTGGTGAAAACTATTACTTCAAGTTAGTTCCTAAGCAACTTGATTCAGATTATCTGTTTGTATATTATTAAAATAGCCTGACTGTGTTCATAATTGGTGTTTTTTTCCCTTGTGCAGCCAGAATAGTTTGGGAGCAGTAACCAATGCTGAAGTGCAGAGACGACCTAGTTTTAAAAGTACAGGTGATGGAGGGACTCACACAGAAAATTCTCTAGCAACTGTTGACCTAAGGAGCTTTAAGGACAACTTGATGAAGATCATTCAAGCAAATAAAGAAAGATGGAAAGAACTAGCAGCAGAAGGTATGATATATTAAGGCGGAATGTTTTTATAGGTTAATCCCTAAGATCTCACCTCCTTTCATTTTTAAAATTCATGTAATCTGTAAAAATACATAGTTGTCTTGTATTCATATATTTTATGTCTTAATGTTTGTTTAGATGTCCTTTTTTGCCCTCCCAGGAGGTATGAAGTGATGTAGATGGTTAGGGGATGAGAGTAAATCCTATAGCCTGTACAATAAGGTTCAGTGCTGCTCATCTCATCTTTAGAAGTCTGGTTTAGAAATGTTCATTCTTACACATTTCATTGTTACTGATAGTGGCATCTGCTTTAAATGCCAAAATCAACAATTCAAAGTCGTACGTGCTGCCACATTTCTTCAGAAACGTAAAAGTTGCACTTTGCCATTAGAAATGCTATTTGCTCCCCACTGTATGGAACAAAATTCAGTATTGCAGGCTTCTTGGGACTATGCTGTAGGCAATTATTTAAATGACCCAGTGGATCTAAAGACTTGAGCTATCACTGCATGTATTAGGCCCAAACAAGGCAAAAAGTGACTCTTCATTTGCCAGTAGATAGTTAATAAAGCCAAACCTGCATCAAGCATCTTAGTACATAAGTCATACCTGCAAATTGTCCGGAGTTACAGTTATCTGAGTGAAATGTTTTGTGATAATTGTTGAACAGAATTTATAGCTTTGATCCAGGTTAAGTGAACGTCAATGGGGAATACATTGTCCGCAGTGCTTGTTTCTGACTAAGTACCTGGAGTATTTCAGCATAGCATTTCACTGCTGAGGCTGGTCTTGCTGTACATGACCTGACACTGACAATTGAGAATGAAATCCTGGAACCCAGTGCCAGCCTTGTTTTTCATCCTATCATGCAAATCAACGGCTTTTTTTTCTCAAAGAAATGCCAGACAAGACAGAAAAACAGTGCTGAATAGTGATAAAATCTAATTTAGTGCTAAATTACAAATGAATATTCTAATTAGGAGGATATTAAGAACAAGTTTCCGTACATCTATTGGGACAAAGACTTGAGGGTTAGGTAGAAGAGGCAGTTGAGGAGAAGACTTGACTAACATTATTCCTTCTTCGTGAGCAGCTTCATAAAACCAATTGCCTCTTTGAGTCTTGCCCAGCTAATACCAACTGATCAGAAGGACAAAGCTGCTAATTTGCAGTGATCAGTAATAACAGCAGACCACCAGAGTGCCCATGGCCACTCAGCTCTAGCCCGCAGCAATCAAGCAGCCCTGAGCTAGTGACATGCATGGTCCTTCAGTATGGAAGAGAGGAGAGCTTGTTATCTGGAAACTGGCCATTTCCAGTGAAATGTAATTGACTGGTTTGATTCTAGTACATCAGTCCTTTGGTATATTGGTTTGGAGGTGTGCAGTGTGATCAAAGAGCACTGTTGTTTCCCCTTGATTCCCAGCACTTTGTAGTTCTCCACAAATTACAGATATATTTAGCCCAGTTTAACTGGGCTTTTGACAGCCATTGAAAACACAAAGCCTCTCACAGCAAGAGATTTAAGAATTCTTCTGGATAAGATTGTTTCCCTATGCAGTCATTACTGATATGAGGCCCAGCAAGGATGTTAATGTTCAAGACTCCATGGACTTTGTTGAGGCTGTGGTTGTCCTAATCTTCTTTCCTTCCATCAACTTGACTAATGAAGTATGTCTAAGTGTTTCCTGAAGGGATTTATGGAATTACAGTAAAACGTACATTAGGAAAGCTAATGGGTAAATGAAAATAGCTGGTGTTGAAGCCAGAGCCTGATGAACAGTATAGTCTTTGTGTGATTGTGGTTGAATCTGTTTTTTTAAACCTCTGTGTGAAGAAGAGATTTATAAAAATCTGCTCCCATGAAGAGACTACTTGGAGCAACATATGCTGTTGACTGGAGCATGGCATAGAGACCTTCAGGATGGCAGATTAGACTCCATAGGAACCTTGTGAATAATGCAAATGCTTTTGAGTACACATTTATATCATGTTAGTAAACAGATAGTAAGGGGTTTTTTAATAAAAACTTGGAGAATTATATAGGTTTTGTGAGGTTTATGATATTTTCCATTCATTTGGAATGGAATATCTGTGTCTATAGTCCAAATGTGAGCTTTAAGGGCTGCTGGAAGGAGTTTTTCACTAAGTGAATGTAGCCATTATTAGAACACTATCTGAAGTAGCACACAAGTTCCTTGTTAGATAATGCAAGAGAAAATTTTCCCCACATGGTCCAGTATGTCTGCTCTGAAGCTGTACCCTGCAAAGGCTGAAAATCCTTAATCAGACTGTGCAAAATGCACATCTAGTAAAGATTAAAAATATTGCAATATGCAATTCCTTTCCACTTGAAATTCTTTTCCAATTACTGTCGAGTTGACTAAGCTTGTAAGTGAATAACTTGAGACATTGAACTTCAGATAATTTGTCCCATCCTGCCTGGAGCTCATGTTACCTTCTCTGACTCTATTGCTTGATGAAAAGTCTTTAGGTTGCTCCGGGCATTTGCATGGAGTTGTGTTTTGTTCATAGGTTCGTAGGGGACATATGAGAGAAGAGATGCCAGGGATAAATCACTGCCAGGTGAAAGGAGTGTTGTCATTGTTGTCATTGTTCCTAGCTGGATAATTTATGACAAGTCACAAATCGCTGAACATGCTGAGGCGGTAACATGTATGAGGACAGCATGCTGTGGTAGCAAGCAGGCTGGCTGGGAGTGTAGGTGTTCAAACATACTTCCTGAACTGACTATGACAAACAGAACTTGTGCTGCTGGAAGAACCACCTGCATTCTTGTCAATGGGCTTTGCAAACACTATATATTGTTCCCAGATTAGCTCACAGACTCAAGAGAGGTTGGCTCTATAAAACGTAGTACTACAGATGCACAGGGAATATAGAAAGGAAACATAACAATCCATGTAATTTCCTGAGGATGACTTGAACTCATTCCAGTGTCTCGCTTTTTCAGGATAAGGCTATTCATGTAGCACTGTTTGGGAGGCAGTTCAGCTGGAGCAAGGGATCCCTCAGCAAGAGCTGGAGAAGACAATCTGACCCTTATGCCCTGATAGTCCAGAGCAGAAGACCAGTCCCCACTGACAGTGCTGGTGACAGGGCAGCTTTCCTGGAGATGTTGGTGCTGCTTCTCCCTGCAAAGATGGTTGCTGTTGAGACTTGATTCAGAGCAAGCAGCCTGTGCAAGGAAGAGCGTGCTTTGTTTTTGGAAAGTCCTGTGTTAGTAAGGAAAGCGTTTATCTACCTAGGCAGTGGTTTGACAGCTTCCTTAACAGAAGGCTCAGTAAATAGGATGGCTCCACTTTGCTAAAAGGCCATGTCTTGTATAATTGATGCAGAGAAGCTCAGTGCTCTATAGCCTAAGGGTCTTCAACCTTTCACCACTGGAGAATTAGAGGAATGTTTCTCAGGCCTTTCAGGGAATGCTGTTAACAGGGAATTACCATAATGATCAAACATCTGGGATTCTAATTTGAAAGCCTTGATGTTTAATTAATATTCCAAGCCCCAATCATGAGATAATCTGTCTTTGTTCAACTCAACACAGTGACAAAGATAGTGTTCCATCCTGTGCATTTTTCAACACATGCTGTTAATGGCTGCCGCTGTTTGCAATTATGGTAGTTGTAGCAAATAGACAGTAAATATACTCAGAGGAGTCTGAGCTGTTCTTTCATTAGAGAAGATGTTTGCTAAGTGGATTTTTAGGTCTGAAAGTTGTAGACCTGCTGAGAAAGCTGTAAGAAACATAAAACTTGTGGGAAAAGATTTAACTACCATGTAAGATCCTTTATGGCACAGTTCTAACAACAGAGAAAAATTGTAACACAATTATTTAATACTTTTAAAATACAATGTTTATCCCTTATGCCTAGAATTTTTATTTCTCCATGCTTAGATTGTTCTATAAAAATGTTCCAAAAGTTTACTAATAAAGTTGATCAGTGGTTGGCAAGCTCAGGTACTCTTCACAGAGACTAGCAATCATGCTTACCATCTGTTCAGTAGCTATCATTGTAAATGAAGTTACAGGGGTAAATAAGTACCAATATTTCCACTTTAAAGTGAACAGAAAGAGGCACAGGCAGCTAAGAACACTCTCCTGAGTTCATACAATAACACAAGGGAATGTGGCATGCACACCATCACTGAAGTGTGCTCACATTCATCCTCAGGATAATACAACAGCAGTGTTACTTTTGTCATTATATGCTTATGTAACTCTTCTAAAGAATTAAGTATTACAAGACCTGACCAAAGCTTTCATTATTTGTATAGAAAGTAATCAGTGACAAATGTCCTCAACACCTTTTGGCAGTGCACTGGGCTGCATGACTTGAGTGTGTGCCTGGCAATACTGACCTCATCCAGGCGGGATGAAAAATATGAGGATAAATGAGTGTCTCACACTGTACCCTGCTTAATTTTGATACTAAAAATATGAAAAAATGACAACTATTGCACCTTTGGAGTAGAGATCAACTTTTTTTTCCCCCATGGGCAGCAATTCTGAATAACAAATGTCTCTTTTGAAAGACTTCTGCGTGGTACCTGCAGGCCCCCTCAGGCACTTTCAGTCCTGCACACTTCCAGCCACAATAACCACAGGGTTCAGTTCCATTTTGCCTAAAAGATTTTCTCTGCAGACCCACTAATAAAAGAGAGTAGCAGCTGCTGAAATGTGAAAATGCGAGAGTGATGATCTGATAGCATGTTAATGTGATTGAGCAGCCGCTAGGAAGGGTGGGCAGTGGGAGGATGTGTGTGACAGCCACAGAAACTGACTGACACTTTGGCACACGAAATCTATCCTAATGGACTGTTTTAATATGCTGGAGAAAAATCAATTCAGGAGGTTCAAGGAGTCCCATCTAGTATCAGTGACAGTGATTTTAATCCAGTGCTAAAATGCTTAGGTCATAAGCAATTTTTGAGCTAATTCAGAAATGTGTTAAGATTGGTGAGAAAAGGAGCACAGTCTGAGTATGTGCAACGAGCTAGTTAAGAGTGGGAAGAAACATTTGGTGTTGGCAATACCTGATAAATCGCAGACTAAGGAATGATAACTGGCCTAATAATGGAACCTACTTTATATGTCCCTGGGGTACATATCATAGAGTTGGCCTGCCTCTGCGCGTGACAATCTTCCTGACTTAAGGCACCTTTTCCCTCTAGGAGGCTCAGAGCAGCATGTCCTTCCATTGCCTGTCCTGAAAGTTCCAGCATTCAAACCCCTGTGCTTAAAGATAAACAGCAAAAGAGAAGTAAAAGGCAGAGGTAGTGACCCTAGGAAACCAGAAACTCACAAATTATTTGTAACCAAATCCTTTGGTGAAAAGTCTTGGTATCTAATTAAGTCTTTGATACTTTTTCGGTATTACATAATGCTGTAACATCAAGTGCCACTGCATTACATGGTTTCTAGTGGTTTTATATATTCTTATATCTGTGATGAGATTTGTGTGGGGAGTTGAAAGGGAAAGGAATCAGTGTCTAAATAACTGTAGGTTACTGCAGTGTTTTCTTGGGACTGAAAATGGCAGTTTGGTTGGGAAAAATCACAATTGTTTGGGAATTTTTGGACATGTCTTTAAACTTACTTGGGAATTCCAGAGGCACCAGGATCAGTCCTCTCATTTTCAGCAAACTTTTGTTGCTTAGTTCTGGTCTCTTCCCCTTGTCTTTAAAATGGCTGATGTGAGAACATGTGTTTTAGAAAGGTGCAGTTCCTTCCCATGTTGTCCTGGTTTTGGTTGCTTGTCACTGCTTTCTGGAATTTTGTTTTACAGTTAAATAGAAGGCAGACAAACCTAGAAATCAAAGTTTGTGGTAGTATACACAGAGAGTCCATTACATCCAGCAGCACTCTTCATTGCAGAGTCCTCAAATAATTTAATTCTTAGTGAAGATGAACAGCTTTCCTCATTAATTCAGTAATTTTCTAATTGTAAAACTTTCATGTCATTATGTCTTTCAGTAAGGGTAAGCTAAGGTAGCTTGTTTTAAACATAACCAATGAAAATAGCAATGTGCTTCAGCAGATACTTGTTTTCCTGGCATTCAGTGCTGTGGCAGTCAGTGCCATTAGCTGGGTTGAGATGTCCTGCTGACACACGGCTGCAGTGTTGTTCCTCTCTTGTTAAGTCAGTACATGTTCGAGTGACGCAGTTGTTGTAAAGAGGTAATTTATGAGCCCTGTACTGTGCAGGTGATAGGAGTTGAATGCTCTGTTTATTATTACAGAAAGGTGAGGAAAAGAATTGACATATATAGAAGAGGAAGTCTGAAAATGTAGAAAAGCTTCCTCACCCCTTAGGCCATGTCCTGAAAGTGTTGCTGTGTACACAGGCAGTAACATTGAAGAGCTGGGGGAAAACAGTGTTGTAGTGGATAATGCAGACTCTCCAGAGCTTCTGCAGCACCACAGCAGTGATACTTTGGAGACCACACAGGCCTACAGCACAGTGCTGGAATAGCAGAATTTTTCAGCTAGTCTGAAATTTGGCTGTTGCCTTACAAGTCCTGCCGGTCTTCTAAACAAAGCAATGCATAACAATTATTTTGCCAACAGCCCAGCCTAAACACAGGGAAGAGCCACCCCACTTCTATCATGTTTATGTGTCAAGTGCCATTGTTCCTTCTTGTAAAGGACTGTGATTTAAGGCTGGAGTTCAGAAAAGGCACCGAGATACAGAAGAGGAGGGTAAGATGGAGACACCCCTAACAGACCAGCCAGCAGAAGCCATTTGTTTTATAGACGAATTCACACAAATTTTGCTTAATAACATTTGGATTCTTGTAAAGAAAACATTACCAAACAGTTGGATATATGTAAACAGGCCTGGCTCCTGGAACTTTGCCGAATTAAAACAGATAGAGCGAAACCAGCAGCAACAGTAACACATAGCCTGAGTTCACTGCGCAGAACGCACTTCTGCCTGCCTGTGTCTGAATGGATATGGTAATCTCTAAGCAGTTCAGTGCCTAGCTCACCCACCCACCCCATCCCCCAAAAAAAGAGATTTTTCTGAAGGCCAGGGTGGCTAGTTGTTTAATCTTATACACCTTATTCATCTATTTGCTTCTGTTGAATATTGGCGATATTGCAAATGCCAGGTGAGGGGCAGCAGCCTTGCCATTGCTCTCGGAGGGTCCTGGCCACTTGTGGCTGGCTGGAGGTGGAGACTGACACAGTATTTATTACGACTCTTACTGGACAACAGTGGGGATCAAACACCATGCCAGCTCCATTTCTCTTATGCTACTGGTGTAACTTACCAGTGCCTAGCTTGAATGTAAGTTATTTGGTCCCTGTCCTAGTCTCAGCCTCATTTAAAGACTGGTAGATAATTCTGTTTCATCAGAGAGACAGGACAACAGAAATTATAGAAAATGCCTTATGATGATATGCAGTAGCAAGGTCCTATACAACACAGAGTACAATTATTAATTGTTACAGAAAGCAGGAATCTGAATTTTTCCAGCACATTGAGCATATTCCAAAAGTGGCTGACACACCCAGTATTTTTGATCTTTTTGGCAGTGGATTTAGTAGGGATGGAAGCTGAGTGGAGCAAAGCAAGTCAGAACATAGAGTCAGAAATCCAGTAGGTGAAAGACTTAATAGCAAGAAAAAGAATTGTGGGTCTTTATGGCAGTTGTGATATCATGTTGTCATCATAGAGGTTTTTGATTTGAGGCGTCTGAGTCTCAGTTACTCTTACCAGCTACTCCTGGTAGTTGAGCTACTGGGGTTGTTCTGAACAAAGCCCTCCCAGGTGGACAAGATACTTCACTTCAATCTTATTTAACTGAGAATGACTTTGAAAGTTTGTCACCATAGAATCATAATCACAGGTAATATTCTCATCATAAAAAGACTAATGTTCAGCAATAATTTAACTCCACAGATTTTAGGATTCCACAGTATTTTTCACACTTAGAAAGATAATATTTTTCTCACATATTCCATTCTACTGACTTTTCGGAATAGTCTCACACCAGTTTAAATGCAATAGGCATGACAACTACTATGCTATCAAGGGTATTTTGGTGCAATGATACTCCATTTCAAAGCTCCATCTGTCCTGAGTTAGCGCATAGTCCTGAGTTAGAGTGTGGCTCTGTTTTAGGTATCCTTGAAGAGCCGTGTTGTGGTAGTTTAAATTTTAGGCTTTGGCTAGGTTTGTTGTTTTTTTAGGCCTTCCTGGGAAACGAGTCAGGTGACATACATTGGCTAATAAGAGGTATTCCCTACTATCTCACCTCACGTGGGATATAAAGGGTAAGGGAGGAAGTTCTGGGACACACTGTCTTTGGACACTTCCTTTGGTCGGTCTCTTCAGCGCAGTCTCTCCTCCGGCCGGAGTAGTCTCTTGGTGGGCTGAGGTGTGGGAGAAGGATCACAGCTCGGGGCTGATCACTTCACTATTTGGGTAATGCAGTGCCTTATCTGTCTTCCTTGGGTGTATATATAGTACCTATATAGCACTGTTTGAGTTACTCTCTCTCTTTCCCTGTATTTGCCTGGTATTCGTCTTGTGGGCATATAGTGCTAAGTTCCCTTTTCCTTCTCTGTAAATAAATATATATATATATCTGTTCCCCTCACGGTCTGAAGCTTTTAAGTTTTCTCTCCTTCCCCTCAGCTTTTTGGCCATTTTTATCCCCTTTGGGAGGGGTTTGGGGGGAAAACCTGTGCTGGTGCTGGGAAGCTCTGAGTGGTGTTGCCTTGTTTTGGTTTTTCCCAGGGTCAGACTTCTACAGATCATCTCAAGGGCAATCATAGAAATTACAGACCAACATGACATAAGTCAAGAGCAAACCATCAGCGTTGTTATGATTAAACTGTTAATCTTCATTTACCAGTTCAATTTTGGTAGGAAGTGGATGAGAATGATTTGAAGTTTAGATAATCACCTTTTTGAACTAAAAAAATAATAGTAGGTTTTGCCTGTATGAATATTCTGAGCCTTTTGAAAATAAAATGATCAGCTGTCCAGTTACACCAAGAGAAACCTGAATTCGATTTAGCTTCATCCTAAAAACAACATTCAATGAGAAAAATACTGTCTCTTCTTACTTGCTTTCTGATTAAAAAAGCTCACCAGGGTGAGCTACATTGATATTACAGTTTTATGTCTGTGTTTATAAGTCAGCTTTGCTTTCTTTAACCTACTGATGCATCTGAACAGCATCTGAAATATTTTATCTTTTCATTTCCTTGAGGTTTTTTATGAAGTTAAGGAAAAATGCTTATAGCTTTGCCATTTGGAGGCAAATATGGCATGTAAATAACAATAAAAAGCCTTATGTATATAGATTCTATAAAGAGTGACAAATGCATTAATTAAGATATCTAGATTGAACATAATTTGTATCAAGTTCCATATACATATTTCTCAATGGCTTTAGTCCAACCTCTTCTTTGTAAGAGCTGTATTGAAGTCTTAGAAAAAGAATATCTGTCCAAGTTTCAGAAGATTTGGAATCCAAAACAAACAGCTCTCTAAAGTTTGGGAAAAAATTGATGTAACAATTTAGAAATTACTCAAATTTTAAAGTTCTTGATTTTTCTAAAAAGTATACTTGAACGTATAACTGACCAAAGAAGAAACTTAGTTATTCCATGCTTCTGCACATCAGTTCAGATTTGGAACTGTTCCTTTCCATCCTATTTCACAGACCAAATTGTACTTCAGGGGAAACTTTACTCTGGATTCAGAAAAGTGAGGTGGTGTCAAATGCTGATGTGGTAAAGTGTGCTTACAGTCTGGGCTATCTTTGAGTTGTCATGTGCAATTCACTTCTGGTCTGGATTTGGACTGGTCGCTCACAATCAGAATTTTGATAGTGTTTGGTACCTTCTATAGTAGTGTACAGATTTTAAAATCTAACTTTATGAAATACAGTTTCCAATAGCAAGACAAATAGGGCCTCTATGAAGGTGGCACATTTTTATTTGTTTTTTTTTTTTTTTTTTTTTTGTGTGTGTTTTTTTTTTTTTTTTTTTTTTTTTTTTTTTTTTGTTTGGGTTTTTTGTTT
>VWZG01008353.1:372568-409439 GCA_013396735.1 Grallaria varia
TGTTTTTGGTTTTTTTTGTTTTTTTGTTTTTTGTTTGTTTGTTTGTTTGTTTTTTGGTTGGACTCTTCACCTATCATCACAAGTTTTCCATTCTCTGGTTTTGTTTTTTTTTACATCTTCCAGCTACTCCTGGTGCTACTTCTCTGTGCTGTATAGTTCTCTCTCCTTTTCCTCAGGGCCATTTCATTTGCACTGTTCTCCAAGTCTCTGCAATAGATTGAGGGGTAGAGCCCTCCACAAACTCTATTTTTTGGTGTCGCTGCTGTCTCCTGAAGCACAATTTCTCCCGTTTCTTCCTTCCTGTTCTTTATGTGCCATTAGCCATAATGGTAGCAGTCCTGGACAGCACGTGTGTAACCCCCTACAACTTGTTCCAGCTGAGGCTCTGTATGAGCTGACAGGCTGGACTTTTGCAGGCTGATAGTTCGATTCCCTTCAGGGCCTCCCTGCAGTTCTGATGCCTGTCCCATCCCCAGCAAGGTGGTCCCCTCCATGCCTTCTGCCTCTTGCAGATCTGATGGGCTCTGCTCTTCCTAGTCCTGTGGTGGTAAACACTACTGCAGGGGGACATGCCTGCAGCATGGGGTCCTCCTGCTCCCATCCTTCAGCATACCGTGTGTCTGATGATGCTCCTTGCTCTGTATTATGGCCAAAAAAGGAGGAACATCAAACCAGAAAGAGGACCACTGTGGTTCAGTTGCAGTAATGTGATCAGAAGCAGAATCTGAGCCATATTAAACACAGCAGTGTCCTGTGTGCTGCTCTCTCCATCATTACTCTGAAATCAAAAAATTGTGGCATATCCTTCTTATCTAATTCACCTATTTTGTTCCCTCTTTGTAGAAGAACTTGTGAAAAATGTTGGTGAACAGGAAAAAGACCAAAGCAGAAATTCCACAGAGGCACAGTTACAGGAAGAGACAACAAGGACACAAAATGAGAGTAGTCAGGGAAGTGATGGTACCACCTGTCCTCCCAGATCCATCGTCCTACAAGTAGTCTCTTTCGACACTGCTCTGAGTGATGAATCCAGCTCAGAAAAATGCACTAACTCTGGCCTGAACCTGAAAGATCTCACCGATGCCCAGCAAGAAATACAGAATACAGACCCACTGAATGGTAATGCTTCATCACAGAGCACCAGCCAATCTAATGAATCTGCCCAGGGCGAAGCTGCAGCAGTGTCTGGTATTTCCCTGTCAAACATCAACAGTAATGTAAAATATTGAAATAAGGTGTTGTACAAACCACCAGTGTAAGACAGTTTCTTCAAGCATGTGGAAAGTAGTAGTGTCCTAAAACCATCAAATGGAAGTTGTTTGATATAAACAAATATCAACTTCTGAATATCAGCTATTTGGTATCTACTAGAATTTTATTAAAATAATACACTTTAATTGAACCAGAAGAATGATTTTACAGTAATTTAAAGACATATATTTGCAATTAAATAGCCCTTTGTTATTGGAGAATAAGTGTAAACTTTCAAAGCAGAACGAAGATTTTCTCTTCGAATAGGTAATTATGGTATTGAAATGTTCTCCCCTTCATTTAAACACCTTATGTGATTGTTATTTTATAAACCACATCTTTTGTACCAAATGTGATGTGACTCTTAGAGTGAAGTTTATGTAGATGGAATTTGCTAACTGTAGTACTCATGGGACTGTGTCATTCTCTTAATCAGGGGGATCAGTCTCCTGACTGTAGTTGCAGGACAAGTGAGGCAGCCAGAAAATCCCTAAAATGTCAGAATACGTTTTTTACTGTGTAAATATTTTATCACAAGATGACTATGTTTAGTATCTGGTGATTGGAACGCAGTATCAAGGACAAGATGCCCAAGCAATAGGAATAGATGGTACCAAAGGAAGAGGAAGGCACTGTGCATTTTCTTTTTTTCTGAGTTTGCTTATAGTTAGAATAAGCTTTGAGGCATTAGGTTAATAATATCTCAATCAAGACATATAATGACATTTCTATTCCTGACTTTTAATTAAAATGCTAAACTCATTAACGCTTTTGTGACAGTAAGCCTTGCAATACTGTGCCAGAATATGGCATTGTCTGAGCAGCAGCATTGAAGTGCTTATAAGGATGAGCTTAGAAATGAGTATATGACTTGGCATGTTTCTCATAAATGCTTTTTATGGAACTCACACTTATTCTAGACTTCCGTATTCCAGGAGTCCAAGCTTTTATTGTTGACAGTTTTTTTCCATCAGAAATAACAGATGGTTAATTCAGGGTCCTACATCAAAATATTTACACTAAAATTATTTTCACAGCATTTGAAGTTGTCTAATAACTGACATTTTTTATCTTTTGACATGTAGTTTTTATGCTAGTTTTTGTGTTAAAGCCCAGCTTGAAATTTAAGTGCCTTAGGAAAGTTCTCCATCTCCTGGATGAGGAACACAGCAGGAAAAGCTGCATCTTTTATCTTTCAGACTCTGCAGAAGGCAGTTGTGGTATAGCTGTCTTTGTGGGTCTTTAGATGGCTGGCCAACAATAATGCTGTTCAAGAGATCAGATGCAACTCAGCATGTAATTAGTTCACTCTGTCACCTTGTCAATCTTTATATTCCACCTTTCCAATGCGAACAGATATTTCTTATTGTAGAACATGCTAATCTCATTTGTTTTCTAATGCAGGGAATTATCTAGAGAATGCCTTGTATTTTTAAACTTCAAACTGCAAAATTTATGAAAAGGGTAAGAAGCAATTAAGTTTTTAATCATATTTTTCCAAAGGTAACTATGATTTGGAAGCTAATTTTTTTCTTGAAGATAGTAACATGAATTCCACCAATCCAAGGATGTTTGTTCACTAGAGATGGCAATATTCAGAAAGAGTTCAGATAAATAATGAAATAGAAATAAGAGGTTGATTGAACTACTTTGTGAAGATAAACAGTATGGGTAAGGTCCTGAACTAAAAGCCAGAGTTCATATGAGGACATTGCTCAGTGGTAAAAGAGGACTTATATCTGGAGACATAACTGCATCAAGTGATTAATCACATCATAAGAGAAGCACCAAATTACTCTTTAGGCAAATGCAGAGGCCAAGTGATGTGCCTATACTCCTTTATTGGGGTTCCCCAACTTACATCTGTACATTTTATAGGTTCTGCAACACACATCTCAGTTGCTGCTGCTTGCCACAGAAAGTTTTTGCACAGAAATGTGGGTTTCTTCACTGAAACTTTTCACCTGTGTCGAAAAGTCTTAAACTCCTTTACAAGCTGTGCCTTTTTCTGCTGGTGAAAAGTGTGTAAAAAGTAGAGACTACTGCTCATGCCATTGATTGGACACATGTCCAGCAGCTGTAACATTCTTTTCTGAACAGGTCTTTAGATTAGTTTGAAAATTGTTCATCTGATAAGGTTTGTGAACAGATGTAATCATTAATTCTTGGTGTTATCATGAGAGATTATACTGGCAAAATGCTGTTGTCATGATAAATTCAGTGAATTTATGCATTCCAAATTATTTAGACCTTGCATTCTAGAACAGAGACTTTTCCCCTATTTCGACCTGTGAATCCTTAAAATTTTTTCAAGTAGAAATGTGCACCTCTGGTCAGACACCTTAAGCCTACAGAAAGCAAGTTTGCATTTCTTTTAGTCTCATGAACCTTTCCTCATAAGTATCCTCTCATAAGTAATTCATAGTCCCTCAAGTCAGAAAACCACAGATGAAACTGGATTTCTGACTTACTCTATCACAAATTTTTTACAGGAGTGCTACTGTACATAAAATAAGGCTATTGGTTAGGTTTTGTTTTCAAAGGCATCTGATATTTGAAGACATTTTGAGTTGTCATTTTGTGCAACACATCTGTGCACTAGGGCATGCTGAATTTGCTCTCATCCATCTCCTTTGATGATTATATGTGTTCTCTTTCCAGAATAGATAAATATCCAGGTAAATGGAGAGCTTGAGGAATGTTTTGCCTCATTTCTGTAGCATATTAATGTCAGAACCCAATACTCTCTGACCTTTTAGGCATTCCACTAATGAATTATATTTTATTTAATATAAAATTTATCTATTTGAAGATAGTTGGGATTTCTGTTTTATCAGAGGGATGCAAAATATACTGAAAGGATACTACAAACGTAAGTTACACAGCGAAATAGAGTAGTTGTAATACATCACAATGCTGATGTGAGTCCCGTTACTGGGACTGGCCTGAAGCAGCCAGACTTCCTACAAAGTCCTCATCTCCTGGCTCTTTGAGACAGAAGGAGTTAATACTGGGTTTCAGTAGCAGCTTTAAGAACCTCTGTAGAAATTATGCCACCACGTAAGAGATAACTCAAAAGAAAGGCAATGCAGGCACTTAATATTGGAATAGTCTGCAATATTCCATATCAAAGGGGAGAGTCAGGCTAAAATGGCTTCACATTTCTCCTTCCCAGTGGTGAAATGCTTTAATGTCATTCTAAGTGGAGGGAAGCCATTAAGCTTTTGTTGTCTACAAGTAGATAATGTTAGTGTTTTTGAAGAATTTTCATTGCTGCAGTGTGTGTGCGAGCCTCATAGCCTCAAAGAACGTAGCAGTCCCTGTTTTCTCACTCCTCCCTCCTTTTTCACAGTATAAGCTGTGTTTGAGATGGTCAGCAGTGAGTGTGTTGTGCCTGATGCAGTAGAACTCAGCACAGAAGGAGACATAGCATGGGCAGCATCCCCATTTTTCCCTGTTGCACCTCTTTTGGTGGCCAGTGGATCCAGACAGGACTCTTTTAACCAAGGTCACACATTTTCAATGGAATGTTGCTTCCAGCAAGCAGAACGTAACAAACACACGACCTTACATTTTTAACTTGTTTCACGAATTAGAGTTATTTGAGTATTCTACAAGACACTACACATCTACCAGGACATTATTAGCCCTTTCCATGCTAGACTCTTCTACTTCCATATGTTCTATACTGAGGATGGGGAGGATAAGACCAAAGTGATGTCCAGAGCACTTGCTGACTCCTGGGGCGGAGAAGTGAGCACCTGCAGATGCTGGGCCTGGGAGAATGAGATAAAAAAGAAGAAAAGCAACATGGTTATTCAGGTTGAAATTTCACATTAGCTGTCTTTCACATTAGCCTTTTATAAAAAGCAGAAAATTCAGTTACCTTTTTTGTAAGTAATTCAGTTATAACAGAGATGGGGAACATGTGAAAATGATGTGCCTGTGTTCTTGGGAACCGTCAATGAATGTTTGGATGTATATGATGAGGGGGTTCCCCATTTAAAAAAGTTAAGTAGAGACTGTGTTCCTCTCCTTGTATCACATCTCTTTCTAAGGGTAGCTTTGTAGACTATCATGTTATAGTAACAGGAGTAGCTCTGCCCTGGGTCCTGGTTGATGCAAAGGGTGAACCGGAGGGTCACATAAGAAGCACTGCAGCTGTGACTGAATGCTGCTTTTCTCCACAATACCTTTGTCCTTTACATCATCTCATTCACATTTAATTGAATGGTACAAGATTAAGTGAAACTATTATAAGGTGATTTTTTTTTTAAGTGATGGTTTTCCTTTTCTCCTGAGTGATTTATTAATTAGAACATTAATTTTAAAAACTGCTCATGTTTAATTAAATGACTCCATTTTTCAATGATTTATAAATGTTAATTGGCACACTTTTAACTTCTCACTTGTAATGAGCCACATTAATCCTTAATATCAAAATGTAAGGGAGATAATAAATCTGTGATCAAACAGATTACCAGTAACTTCACTCTACATGACAGCAGAGGACTGTCACATCCACTGTGCAAAATATTCAACGTCACCAGCAGTCAGCGACTGAGAGCCTCTGGAGAATAACCAGGTCACATAGCAGGGGGCAGATCCACACCAACAACACGCCAGTTTGATTTATGGTGATGCAGATGGCACCAGGTTATCATCCATGCCACGCCATGCCATGCCATGCTTGGTGCCCACTCTGTGCCACGCTGGCCCTGTGGTGCTCAGCTGGGTGTGGGACCCTCTGTCCCCACGCAGGGCAGGCATGGATGGCTGTGCTGCCCAGGGCACTGTGGGGCTCAGCAGGGCTACTGCAAACCAGGATCCACGTACTACAGGAAGGAATCCACGGTCGTGCATGGGATAAGGATGGAGGGAAGGTTAGATTAAAAAAACCAAACGTGTTTATAAAAAGTGTGTTTATAAAAGGGGTGGGGTTTATAAGATAACAGCCATTAACAGTTCTTCGAAGGGCAGATTTTATCAAATAAAGAACCTGATGGCCTAACAGGAAGAAAGCTCTACATTTTAGAAGTTAATGTTTAGTTTTATGAACTTTAAACATACGAAGATTTTGTTTTAAAGCCTCCACAAACCACTTCTATCCCACTCCTAAAATTGCTAACCTTTCTACAGTATGTATAAAATTTAATTATTTAGATCAATAGGTTTTACCTTCATACTTCTTCCCTCCTTCTTTGTTTTTTTTGGATAATAATGCAAATAAAGTTTTATGAAATCCCCCTAAAAACAGCCACAGGCTGAAAGATCTGGTTCTAATTCATGTTAGTCCAATTCTGAGACTTTAAAAGCCTTTGGAGTATTGGTTTTCTGTATTCCACCTGCATTAAATTTATGTAAAATAAGGGGGATGGTGTGGGATACTGCTTGGGGGAATATGGCCCATCTGCTGGTGACTGCATTACAGTGTGGGCAGCACCCACTCTGCCACCATTCAAGGCAATGAAACAAGGGGAAAATCAGTGGCAATTTTTACTTGTTTACTGTGAAGCCATGGTAAATTCATAGGTATTAATTTTCTTCTTTCTTCATTTTTGTTCTCTTGAGTTCCCTTTTGTCTCTTCTCATTCTCTTCAGCTTCAACTGACCATCACCTTTCAAATTTTCCTTTCAGATCATGCGCCATCCATTTTCCCTCTCACTACTTGTACCTTTGTTTTCTGACTTTCAAAAATATTCCCATTTTTATTTTTATAACCTTTATACGTCACCCAGCTCATCTTTTCCACTTTTGAGAGCTCTGTGCTTTTCCTTTTTCACATTTTCAGTTCAGTGTTCCTTCTCAGTGGTGGGATCACTTGGATCAACTGGATAAAACTGAGAAGTTACTATATATAGTTAGTAAATAACACTGTAAGTTTGCTACGCTGTCCCCATGCCTGCCATCTCAGTGTATAATTTTCTCAGCTGTGCTCATTCAAAGTTACTGAAGGCATAGTTTAAACAACAGGTTCATATTATAATTGTTGTTTTGAAATTCGTGTTGTATTACTTTGTTTGAAAGCTGCTTGTGTCACTCCATGCGATGGCTCCAATCGGATTGAATTAATCGAATTCTTAAAACTTGGCACTGGCATCTTTCGTTATCTGGGAGAGGCTTACTGTGATTTGAAGGCCCGTGGTAAAGAGGACTTAGACAGCACCTCTCTGCAAGAGGGTGAATTTTGACTTTCAATAGGGTGGAAGAAAAAACTAAACCAAAACCAAACCCACTTTACTAACACTCATGTAAATGTCTTCATAGCTTTTTTTCATGCTGTCATCTATTGATTTCATTGCATCTTTTGCCTTATAGATAAACCATAATGATTAGTTAATTCTATCTGATGCTTACTCTGGTGAGAAAGCAATTAAAGAAAACAGTGACTGAAACCTCATTTTACCCTTAAAAAAGTCTTAAGGAACAAGATTCTGTCTGTGTACAGCTGTGCAGTTTCTCTTAACTTGGTTAACTTCCTCACTCAGGTTCCCAGTCACATGTTTTTGTCTTCCAGGTGAGTCTAAACACTGTAAGACGTCAGAAGACATGGCAAAAGCCACCGAGCAGAAAGAAGCACTGATACAAAACTAGATTTGCTATTTCTTAAAAGCTTCTGATATTTCAGGCAGGACAGGTAATGTTGTCATTTCTTACTTTTAATTGATGGAGTTTTATACCATGAAGGCTCATTTAATGCTATTATTAACCTCTTGTTCTATTCCAGTTGTGGTTTTATTAGAAAACATAGTGACCCAACATACCCCACTTTCTGTGAGGTATAAACCCATCCAATATAAAGAAGGGAAAAACAGCACTTTACATCTCTGAATCCTTAACGTCAGACTAAATGATCATTCAATAAACCATCCTCAATTCAAATACATGAAATACTGGAAGCAGTAATATCAAAAATTTATTGCTTATGAATTTTCATTTGACCTCTTTTGCAGGAGAAGAGAAGAACTCTGGCTGTTCCTACCTCATGCTCTCAGAGGCTATTAGCTGTCAACCTGTTCTTGGATCACCCTGTTTCTGTGGAGAGTGATTGGACAAAATGTTCAAAAGTGTAAAATATAAGGCCCTGAGCTGGTAACTCAAGGCATTTAACAACGTGCAAGATTTCTGTTGTATTTGTTGTTGCTATTTCCTCTTCTATTCTGCTTTCTTATATTAGCCAAAATAATTTTTCAGCCAAAGTTGGACCTTGCTTTGTTGCATCGCTGACACCAGACATTTCCAGTTAACCACGAGACATGTGAAAACACAACATTTGTCATCTGCCTGGGATTGCTATTACACGTCACTGCTGCTGGAATCCAGTGAAAATGGAAAGTCAAAATGAAATTTGTTTCTAGGTACTTGTTCATGCAATCATACTGCATGCAGCATAAAAGTCCTACTTGTAAGTTTCCTTAAAATACCTGGAAATAAACAGACTGTACAGGGAAGCTGTAGAGTTACACTGACCAGCCTGCATAGATGATGTTTATTCCCCACTGCGGTGGCTGCCATACAGACAGAGCTGGTGTTGAACAAATAAGTATTTGAAATATCTCTTTAAAATTAATTAATAGCATCCAGTGCTGAAGATTAAAACATTCTGAGCCCTGTAGTATTTTGGAAGACATCGGCAATGATGCTTAGTGTTCTGTAAGGTGGAAGAGACAGCAACAGGAATACATGAAAATCTGCTTCACTTCAGCAAAATACTGTGTTGCCTCTCAGGCAGAATTGGGAGGTGACAGGGAGGCCTTATATCGTGGTTTATCTCAAATGCAAAGCTGCCAACATGCATCCTGCAAAATCTTTGCTAGTGTTTGTTTCTTTCTGCGGGGTAGCAATAACAGCACACAGGAGGTTACCTCTGCAAGAAGCTTCAGAATGAGCCCTCCAGCCCAAACTGTGCCCAGAAAGAAACTCCATTTTCATCTCCACTCCTCTCAAGCTGCACGTGACCCCTCCTGACTTGTCTGGGTGTCCTGTGTGGCTGCAGCCAACCTCATTTCCCTCTGCTGGAACTTGCCAGGAAACTTCCAGGCTCCCCTTCAAGTTGTAGGCACTGCTCGGGTGGCTCGGGCTGCCGCACTCCCAGCTCCCCTTTTCGGGCCCTGTGGTTCTTACCTCACTGACCAAGAAGTCTTTACAATCCGCCGTGGTCTGCTCAGGGCGCTCGTGGGCAGTGGCACTCCTCTCTGTGCTGAGGGCGAAGGACACCTGCGTTCATCCGCTGCTTCAGGACCCGGCCAGAGCTCAGCGGGCACCAGGCGCAACCTCCACAGGGGCACGCGCGGTCCCCATTGAAGACAGACCCGTAAAACGATGCCCTGGGCCGGGGGACCCTTCCACGTCCACGCCTGCTGACTGTCTCAATCAAAGCTGAGCAGGGAGCAGTGTGAGCCCCGGGCCGCGGGATAGGAGCATGCCTAAAGGTGGAATTCCTGTCAGTCAATATGTAAGCCATACGTGCGCTATGCATAAGTAGGATGCATAGTTTTAACTTAAGAAATGTTTGTGCATATAGGATGTAAAAAATGCATTTAAATTGTTTTGTGTTTCTGGTCCAGGGCTTGTATTTAGCATGGACAAATTTCTGTACAGTGAAGTTACTGAATGAAATGTTAACAAATGAAATTGTATCATATATGTTATAACGCAATCAATATTTTTTGCTAAGAGTTAAGAATTTATATATTCTCTGCCGGTGTTTGAGCAAATCATTAGTAGCCTGGATGACTCTGTGCGCCTTTGCATCCTTTTTGGGAATGTTGTACTCTTTATTTTTTCCTTTGTAATAAAATCTATACCATTTTATGGCTTCTTATTGTCCTTATGACAAGAGAAGAAACATAATGGTCATATCAGACTATTTTTTAATTGTAAGTTGCCATATGCTGAGGCAGTGGAAAATGTTTTTGATTAAGATCTGAGGACTAAAGACCGTATTTTAAATAAATTGAGCATCTACAGTTCCCACCACATTTGAAAAGAACAAAAGACAACTACTTTCTTTAAAAACTAGCCCAGTTAGGTATTTGTTTGTTACTGACTGTTTTTCAACATTGTAATTTATGATTCCCTGAGAATGAAAGTCTGGAACAATCAGAATTTGATCTTTATACTGTATTTTCAATTCCAGATTTTTACCAGAGCTGAACTGTACCTTTTATTTTCTGTGTGTCTCTCCCAATATGATTTATTTCTCTGCAAAAATTGTTACCTGGAAATGCAAGCAGATCATATAACAGATTCTGCAGAGAATTTGAAGCATCCTGCGAGTCTCTCAGTGTCCTGTTGCCATAGTGGACCCCAAGATCTCCCACTGTAGAAGCTAAAAGGAGCTCCTGGTCTCACAGGAGGAACTCATTGCCTTCAGAATTCATTCATTAATTTGGAACTGTGATTTTTGCATAAATAATCCTATTTGCTCATTTGTATTCAGTTCTAATCACTGTGGTAGATGTTACTGAAATACAAAAAGGGTCCTTAGTTTTTTGTTATAGCCAGCTGATTATCTTTCTTTCTTCTTTCCTTTATTCTTAGCAAGATTTTACCTGGGCATGACCCAAAGCTCGGAGTGTTGTTTGGATGAGGAGGAATTTTCTTTGGTGGAGAAGACCTGTCCAGCCAACGTGTATTAGTTAAGGCTTTGACTCTGGGTGAAATTTGTGTTTGGTTGGCAGAAGGGCCTCCTGAGAGAGCCTCTCCCTGAGCAGCAGTTTATCTCTGAAACTCTAAGGCTGCACTGCCAAAGCACTGCATGGGGCCATAAGAAGTGGTGTTTGTATATGCATCTCTCCCACAGCACTATGGGCGTGTACCCTGCATCGAGCACACTGAGGAGCTGCAGCTACAGATGAGCCCTCAAGAGTTATATTTTGTATTTTTATCTTGAGAGATCTGACAGATATATTATGTAATACTGTTATGGGTTATGATCTAGCCAGTATTTTTTTATTTAATTTTCAACAAGGCAATCTACAACTGTGTGTTTTTATTCTGCTGTATGTGTCCATATTTCCTATGATGATCTTCCCAAATAAATTTGATTTGAGGGCAAGGACTGTGAAGCTCCCGAGTGTTAGTTCCAAATTTGCTTTCCTGAAGCATGTTGGCTCTTTTGCGTATGGTTGTCTTTGACAAGAGATGGAGCATATATGGTTGTTTCCAACCCTTTCACCCACTTGGGACTGCACACTTTTCCCATAACTGTATCAGTTCACCATACAAACTTACTTGCATCCTCATAGCATGTTTGAAAACTTTAAGCAAGTCTTTCCTTCTTAGCCTTTATGGCTAAAATAGCCCTCATGTGAAGGAAAACATAACCAATAGATAACCAATAGAACACTTTTTCACAAAAACAATCTTACTGTGGTTGAAACTGAAGGTACCACTGGGACTGCTCTCATTAGCAACAGTTCTTCAGGAAGGGTATGACTTTCAGAGTCACCTCCATGGCCTGGTGTAAATTTTATAATTCAAGTTCAGAGTAACTGGGATTAACCAGCGTCCCTTCCTACTCAGATTGGAAATACATGGAGAGAATTCCATTGACTCAAGCACAAATCAAATCCTAACTAGGTACATGATAGAAATAGATCAAGACAACTACTTTATACTCATTCTTTGCAGTTCCTCCTTCCAGGTGCTATCACAGCTACCTGCACAAAGGACTTTCTTCTATTGTAGAGATGCCAGAAGTCAAACAAGCCCTTACTGTGACCCAAATAACTTCAAATTAACAAATCAAGATCACTAGTGGTGTCTAAAATGTGTATTTTTAACAGACTATACAATTAATATATGAGAAAGAGGAAAGTGTAAGTATGACTAATGTTCAACAGCAGCTTGAAGAGATTTGTGTGGACCGCAGTTTAGCAATCAAAGGTTTGTCTGAGAGGGAAGTGTATCCCTTTTAACTAACTTTTTGAAAAATGATGTCCTTGAAAAACAGTTTGGAAAAAGGAGTGGAAATGGCATTTAATACTGTGAGTAGAAGAAAGCATCCTCTGTCAAACATTATTCAAACATTTCGGCTACTTCCGTGGAATAATTTTACTTTCCTGGTCATTTAAGTATTTAATGGGTCTCTGGAGACTCCTTTTCTATGTCCCAGGGCAAACATTCAGAAGTTTTATCAAACTGTCAATGTCCAAATATTCCCCTGAGAACAAAGAAGCGAGTCATAACCATGGAGTTATAAATGGGAAAAATCTCTTATTGAAAAATGGGATTTTAACTGTTTTGGGCTTTGTTGCAAAATAATCTCTTTGTACTTACGCCAGTCCTTTGCTTAAAGATTTTGTGGGGTCAATTTTTGGAGAACTTTATGTTTGTTAAGATTGGACAGATAATATCTTAACCAAATAAGCCTTTCTGACAGATTACGTCGCATATGAACTTAGAAGCTGATGAATTTTGTGCATTTACAACATCCTGTACAGGTCATTATTAGAAACCTGAAGTAATATAAAGTTTTACCTAAATGAGGTGGTCAAAATCAAAATGGTAGGTACAATCTTGGCTCCAAGATGGAATGGTTAAATAGAATGTATATTTTTTCATTTTTATTTGGACTGTAGTTATAAAGCTGTCTCATCACCGTATAGGACCTAATGTTGGTGCACCTACAAACAACACTCCTGAACCTGCAAGAAGGACTTTGAGACTTGGATAATCATACCATAATCAAACTTCAAGTAACATGAAAGTTTTTGCTAATTATTTGTATAAAGCCTGATGGGATTTTCTCAATCCAAATTCACTGAGCCAAAGGGTCAAATTCACCTATGGTGCATTTCCATGAAAGCCTGGAAAGATGGTGCCGTTATTGGTTGTCTCTTGCTCTCTCTGTATTCAGCTGGTTTACTGGTTGTTTTCTGCAGTTGAGACTAATCTGGGGGTCTAATGTCTCTGTACAAAGTGCTACTCAACTTCATGCCATCTTAAATTCTTTTACTGAAATTGTGCCAGTCAGGAATGAACACTCACCTTTTTTGTTTGGGGTACCTCAGTAGTTCACAACTGAAATCACTGGCAGCATATTTGTGTCAAGCATTTATTATGATGCATAATGCACCTTTATTTTATCATTCTCATCTGGGAAAGACCGATATTCTGCTAGGCACAAGGTGGTTTGGGGTAGGGCAGAACTGTGGCTGCAGCCAGAGTAGTTCTAGAGGACATGTGTGTGTTTTCAAGTAAATAGTAGGTACAGGAGCATGGCTACAGAGTTGATATTTCCAGTAAAATTAGAGAATAAAAATGTCATGAGCAATTTAAATATTATTTATAATTGACCTTCATGTCTGTTTTTAATATTCAATCTGCTGAGTGTTTAAAAAAGCAATTAAAAGTCCCATATAATGTTAAAACCCTTGATAAATGTAATAAACAAATGACATATTCAAAAGAGAGAATCTATGTCCCATTAGGAGAGAAAAAGAAAGATGAGAGCAACATATGGCAGCATAATTAGCATGATTAGGGAAGCACATCAACAGAATTTATGCTGCAGGGAAAATGTAATAAGAAACCAACACACTTTCCTCACTGCCTTGAAAACTGCAAATATCACTCTCTGAAAAGGAGAAGATGCAGAAAGGCTCCCTGGCATTTAAAGCTGTAACTTGTGTTCTTCTGTCATTATTAAAGATGCACACAGCCATCTGCAAACCATTTACTTTTTGCAGAGTTCACATTGTCCTATTGCTTTGATTAATAAGGAGCAATATTACACCTCAGCTGCTTTTCAGAAAGATGCTATTTTGGAAACCTAATTAATACTCATTCCGCAGTTAGCTTGAGGTGTTCGTTAGTGCCAGATACTGAGTTCTTATTTGTTTCTCATTATGTGGAGAGTATTGCTTCTCAATGCCAACGTTTTTGTTTTGCATTTTGGAATAACCTTTCGACACTCCTGCTTCCCACAGCCCTCCCTTCAGACGAGCTAATAACACCTGTCATCATTATTTTCACATGCCTGTTAATGCCTGTTGAAGACACTGTGGGCTATTTACATGGATAGACTATCCTGATACACAGCAAATATTCCTGCCATTTTCTGAACAGCTGGGCCAAAAAGAGAAGCAAAATTTAGAAACTTGGCAATGCAATTAAAATCTCAGCTTACCACTAAGGGTCAGTGTATACTAGGCAAATGAATCATTACAAAAAAAGAGTATGTTTGGCTTAACAGTATTACAAAAAAAAAAAAAAAAAAAAATTCTGCCCTAAGAAATACAGATTATTTAATAAATAAACCAAAAAAAATCTATAGCAGAACATAGACACTGAACTCATATAAACCCCATCAGCCCGCTTTGATGTAACTGGAGATTAGTAGCAGTGGCCTGAGGTTTAGAGGGTGCAAAATATCTTGCCTGAGATTTGCTCAAAGGGCTGCTGCCCTCACCAGAGGATAAAGGAGAGAATACGGCAAGGCGTAGGAAACATTTAGCATCCATTTTGTTGCCAAGAATAATGCTATGTATGAAAAGGTTAAATGTAATTGCACATGGCAGGAATCACCAGAACAACAGAGGCTCTTTCTGGAGATCATCATTGCACGGAGTTGCTAGAGAAAAAAAAAAGAGAGAGAAAAAAAAGAACATCTGTGGACCCAAGCAGCAACATAGATGCAATAGGAGAGGAAGGAAAGGGGTCTTGCGTGTCAGCATGCTTTAAATATGCCCTTACACTGCCCCTACAGCATTAGTGGACAGACAGTGCCGTATGTACTTCAGGAATAAGGTCCCTCATAAAAAACCTCACGTCTCAAAAGAAAAAAACTGAGGAGGGGAACCCTGCACTGAGCTGGGGACATTTGGTTGTGCAGTGCCAGCGGCTACGCTCGTACAAAAGCAGACCTGCAGGAGCCCTGCCTCGGTTCAGCCAGCTCTGGAGAGAACTGTGACAGCCACCCAATGCTCCACCTTCTGCAATAAAATGAACACATTGTCTTTTAAAGAGCAAAACCCATCACCGGCCTGACC
Organism: Grallaria varia; assembly: GCA_013396735.1. Lineage (NCBI taxonomy): Eukaryota > Metazoa > Chordata > Aves > Passeriformes > Formicariidae > Grallaria > Grallaria varia. The sequence continues at coordinate 387,818 of VWZG01008353.1, forward strand.
CCTGGTATCATGTTCTGTTAGAGGCAGTGCAGATGAACTGGAAGTCCCTTCCCTACTGACTGCCTGGACCCTGGACACTGTGGGAACCCCTGGCTCAAGCACAGGCAAAGAACCTCTGCTTTCAACACTTCGGAGTCAGAACAGTAGTGCTGGCTGTGACAATTTTGGTTAAATAACACCAGCAGTGAGAGAACTAATGGGCATTTTTCAGTTTACATTACTGGGGAGAAATAATGACATTATGAGAAGACACTGGGTAAGTCCTTGAAAACGTCAACAGAATTTATGGCAATATTAAAAAAAAAAAAAAGGCAAGAAATCCAGTAATTAAATTGATAGCAGGACAAAAGAAGCTTTCCTGTACACTACACATTGTATTTCCCCAAAGGAAAGTCTGTTGTTGGCCAAAATCTAGGACTTTTCTCAAGAAAATTCCTTTGACTTCATTGGAAATTATGCTTTAGAAAGGAGTTTTAAATCTTGGCTCTTAATATCTATGTAAGTATTATCTGGTTTTGCACCTGGAGAATAAACAACATATACCATCCTGAACGTCAAACGGTGGGATTTTTCCAAGTAACTTATTAGCACAATGCCTCAGTAATTCGCTCTAGAGGGCGAACCTGTCACAGAATAACAAGTGCTCCGTAAGTAACAAGGCTGTACAATGCAGTAACGAAACGCCTCTATACCACTGAACATTAATGAGTTGAGGGATACCAGGGACAGACTGAGATCAGTCTGAGGAGGCAGCTGCCTTTCAGTTCTGCAAAGAACATTTCCTGCGATACCTTGAAAGCCAGAACAACAGCAAACATACCACAGCATGGAAAGGTGGTAGATTTAAGAACATGGATAGGGGAAGGGGGAAAAGACACAAATCAGAGTTGCTGGTTAATAAAGAACTATGTTCATTACTTGCCTGGGAAGTCTTTCTCTGCTTTATTTTTCCATCAGCCTGTTTGTTGGAAACAGATTAATAAAACTCATTAATAAAAATCTTACTTCTACCAAACCTGTAGGACTCCCCAGCAGGAGCAGGTATTGGGAGAGGAGACAGCTCAAACATGTCATCACAATTTTTCTTTAGGATGTTTTCATATTGGTATTTTCTTTGAGACACTTGGTGTTCACTAACCTTTTGTTTACTTTCTTATGCCCTGTTGATTTGTTTATGCTGAACTAGAAGACGACATTAATGGATATTTGCGCTTGTTTTAATTTGTGCTTTTGGGGACGTAACCACATTGGATAATGATGGACCACAGACTCCCACAAAGAAATCTACATCATGGAGTGCACCAGTGAGGGAGGGGCTCACCATGCTGAGAGACAGAGCTTTCAGCTACACCCCAAAGCACACGGGAGGCTTCTACCTAAGGCTGCTGTTCTAAATGTCAGCGCCTGCACCAAAACCCAGAAAAGGCCTGGTGTAGTAAACACACTGCTTTTCCTGACCTTCCTTTCTGAATGCCCCACACCCAGGCATTTCTGTCACAGGGCTCACTGTCTATACACTGCAGTATTTCACCTCTGCTTCATGGCAAGCACTTTTTTGGTGGGCTCTGTTATTTTACTGATTCTTTCCTCACAGCTCTGCTTGCTGTATGTCTCACATGTGGAAGATCAGACAAACAGAATTTCTGTTTTAAGCTAAAAATGGATGATTTATAAAGAATATGGGCATCTTGACTTTGTTCTTCAGATGAAGTTCCACCAGCAAGTGATGTCAGGGTGGATCCACAGTAAAATCTCTGCAGCAAGTCCTATCCCTTTGCTGGAAAGGAAGAGACTGTAGTCAGACATGCTTCTTGCTAAAACTTTGGTGAATAGAGAAAGAAATGGGCTTTTAACATGATAAAACAAAGGTAGAATGTTCAGAGATAGGGAGATGACAAGATCTGGAATTAGAGATGAATCTAAATACTGGCATGTCTGTCTGATGCTCTTACCAAACCATGGTGCTTCAATCAGATCACAGCTGTAAAACAGAATTGTTGTCCTCTCATTGCTGCAGTTGCAACCCTGGAAACACTCAGATCCAGTTCAAACTAAATCTGGGTGGTGTTTTTTCCCTATTATTTATAAACTGTAATCATACTCAGCTCCAACAATCATCCTGAAACAGGGTGTTCAGTGATGAATTCTCCAAGCTCTAATCTGCTGTTTTGCCTCTGAAACGCTGTGATTCCAGAGTGTTCAATACCTTTTCCTGGTGTCAACTGTTACAAACCATGTACATGTTTTCATTTGCCCACAGGTCCTAGACAGGTCTCATCTGAAGGCTGTGGGTACTAATATCCAGCCAAAAGCCATTAATATCCAAAGTGCTTCATTAGCCAGCAACACAGAGAAATGGTGTGAGGTTAAACACCGATGACTGACTCACGACTTGGGAGTACTGTGGCAAGGAGCAATTATGTGAAGAGCCTGGTGCGCAAAAGCAAAGCCATGGCAAAGCTGGGACTGGAGCCCAGCTCTTCTTGCTGTCATTGCAGTTCTAACTTGGGGCCATTCAAATGGTTTCTGAAGGGTCATTTCCATTTTTTGTCATTTGTGACACAAAAAGCTCTCAGTTCTCTAAATCCCATAGCTGCTTCTGTATAACTGAAGTCCTTCTTTTAGGCCTTCTTGCATCGCCTTGCTGATCTGGAGTCATGGATCCTGTTTGCATTGTTTCTACAGAAAATGGGAGCAGAGGACAGATACAGAGATGGAGGGGAAAAGATGGCTCTCAAATATAAAGAAACACTTGTTGACAGATTCTGTTCTCAGCAGGTCTTTGTGGAAGACCTCCGATTGAGAGTGAAGTCATCCTGCAAGGCATAGACAAAAGGCTCTGTTTTCATATACTTCAACCCTTTTTTTTTTTCTTTTCTTTTCTTTTTTTTTTTTCCCTAGCTCAACCCTTTAAAAGAGACTGTAATGATGGGAAAGTTAAACTGAGGGTAAAACTTTGTATCAAAGAGAAACAGGTAATACAAAATGACAGTGAATTCATTTTCAAATTTGTCATTGACAAAAAAATTGAAATAGTTTGTTAAATGTGGCTTTGAAGAAACATGGTTTTCCTTCTGCACCTTATTTCATTTTATGCCATAGAGTTTGCATGGTCTAACAAATGAAAAGGTTGGCGTGAAACATGCCAGAAGTCAACCAAAAACCTAGGGCTCAGCTGGTGTGTGGGACCCTGCTCACGGGGAACACAGGGATGAGTACATCCTTCTGCGGACAAAGAGGCACCTCTGCTTAATGTTGTTACTTGTTTCTGTCTACATTACTGCAAGTACCTTTATCAACCTTGATAAAAGCTGCCCTCAACTGAAAGGATCATCTTACATGAACATTCCTCTATGCGCTAGAAAAAGTCTCAGTACAACAGGCAGTCTTGTCTAAATTAATGTATTATTTATTCTGTACCTTTTAAATCGGTTTTATTTACAACAAGCCTTAGAGTACAGCTCACACTCAGTAGTTAAGCTCTGGCAGTACGGATGTCAGGCAGCTAACACATTTGGAAATCACATTTCTAAGTCATAGAAAATGAAAGAAAAATGACTTTAAAATAACTGGTTTATCTTCGGGTACAGGGGTCAGAGGACACACGGGCCGGTGCCTGCAGAGCCCGGCCGAGGGCGCTCCCCGGCAGCCCTGGCGCCGCCGGCGCGGGCAGCGGGCGGGGCAGGACACGAGCGGGGCGGAGGGTGCGGCGCACGCACGGCCCCGCAGTTCGGTTACTCGCCGTGTCGGGGCTCGGGGCAGCTCCACCCTGGTTAATGGCCCCACTCCTCTTCCCTTTCACCGACTCCTTCTTCTTCTTCTGGAAACACTGACTCACTCTGACTCTTCAGATGCTTAATCCCTGAAAATATAAAAGTCATGGTTAAAGATGTATTAGCTTGCATCTGGCTTTTTATTGTTGTTTGGTTTTTGTTTGTGGGTTTTTTTGTGTGAAGGAAGAAGCAAACAGAATATAACAGCAAGGTTAATGCCCATACTGACTCCTGGGTTCACAAACTTCTTAGTTCAAATAATGCTAAAGTTCAAAGTGCATTTACAACAGAAATGTTCTCTTTCTTGAATATAGGTTCAGAACAGTATTTGTTCTCTTTTCCCCTTTGTAGCCCTTGATCAGATTAGTGTTGCCCATCTCAAGTAAGTGACAATTTTTCAAAGCTCACACTGTATACATGGGAGTTACTCTACCAGAATTTCAGTTGGAGCCCCTTTCTGAGGCTGATCTGCTGAAGGTGCAGTGAAGATGAGCATCAAATACAGACTGTAAGATTTCACTCATAGCAAAAAAGCCAACCAAAGGCAGGGTATTTGTTGGGGCGTGGGGGGGATATTTAGAAGATTTGTTTGTATGTAAGAGCACATCCAAGTTAGAAAACCCAAGTTACTGGTTCCATGTAAAAATAAACTAAGCTTCATAATATCAGTTGCGAATAGGGAGGACTGCAAATGCTGATCCATGGAGTCTCCCTGTCCCATCAATGCCCTTATTCCAGGCAATGAGTAACTCTGAGTTTGTGGGCACCCTCAACTTTCTGAAGTGCTCTGGCTGCTCTGTTCTGACGCCGCTTCGTTTCTCTCACTGGATGCCCTCCACTGCTCTCTCCTTACTTGTGGATGGGACTCACAGGGTCCCAGCCATCCCGCTGTTCCCACTGGTTCCCAATCCCCTCTGCACCTGGCTCAGCCGCTGCTCCGCAGTGTCGCACCCTGGAAGGGGCTCTGCTCTTCGCCTGGGAGCTCTGACAGCAAAACCCTCTGCCAGACCAAACGCTGCCCCTTCCAACCCCTCCCTGGCAACCATTTCATACACACAGTGTGTTCAAACTCACCCTCATGCTGCTTTAAAACAAAGCCTGTCTGAACACTTCTAAAGCCAGCAGGACAAGGACCATTTTCCCTCAAAGGGGTTATATTTCAGAGCAGGTAATTTAATCCAATTAATGCTGATAAACAAACCCATAATTCCAAGTCATATTCAGCAGCCATGTACTAATATATTTTGAACTGGTAATTCTTTTTAAATGAAGTCACTGTCTCAAATCATATTTCTAGGTTTCTAGATACTTATAAATTATGAGTGTGAATGGGACAACTTTCTGGCACTTTTGCAATCACATAATAACATCCATGCTGTTTCATCAACAGCTGTCTTTTTGTTTCTCTCAGTCTGACCAAAGCACCAGATTAGAAGGCTAAGCAGTGTCACAAGATATGAAATAGCTAAGTGTTCCTGAATTAAGTATCTCCTGGAAAAAAAAATTAAAAATATTCAAGTAATTAAGGCAGCTCCCCACCCTATTTAACACTTCTTCCTTCACCCTGCTTCACTGCTCTAGGAAGAGTGTTGACATTTACCAAACTCAGGATTGAAGTCTGGTTGGCAGCTTGAATTCCCTGAAGTTTAAAGGGTATTTAGTTTCATGATTTGCAGTTGATCCTCTCTCTATCAAAAACACATTTCCAGATTTTCAGGAAGCAGTTAAAGGCATAGCTGAGCCACAGACAAAACAGGCTGATTTTCAGCATTTCAGAACTTGAATCGCTTTGAAATTATCACACAAACAAACCTGGCCAAAGAGAATAACAGCCAAATAAAAATGTCTATTTTATGCCAATGTGAAATGAATCATATTCCGGTTCCCTCAGCAAAAATGAGAATATCAAAAGAAACATCATCTATTCACACAACTAAACAGGAAAAAAAGACTATTCTTTTTAATGGTACATTCTGTTTTGCATTTATCAGTCAAATATGTTTTAACTTCTCTGATATGTCTCATAATTTTTTTCCCAATTGAAAAGAATTATTGATTTAAAAAACATAGTGAAACAAACAGACCCCTCAAAACCCCCACAAAAAAACCAGGGAAAATTCTTTTTTTTATTCTACAGGTTGAACTATGGGCTTTCTCAAAGTTTCTTGCAACCTAAATGACCATATGGTTTTATGAAATCAAAACTCAGTAAATCTATCTTACAGTCTATAATAGTGTCTTAACATTAACTGTGTGATTGAAGGCTATATTCTGATCCACCTGGGAGCTTCAAATGGCTTTTCTCTGGAAAGGTGGTGAAGTGTCTAACTGCACCAGTCAGGTGGATGTCAGGAGCAAGGTTTCTCTTCACTTCTTAAAACTATGGGGCCGGACTGAATCAGTATTTCTGTACTGATTTTGGGAAACATACAAACTCATAATGAGGATATGCAGTCCATTGCGATCTATATATGAGCTACATATTGTTCCCAAACACAAGGGATGAAAATAATGGGATTAAGGAGTTGCATCAGATTAAGTGTGAGTGTATTTCCAAAATCAGTGATCACGGAGCATCTCTTGCAAGTGACAGATACACGTGGGAGACAAAATCTCACATAGAAATCACATCCCGGTTGTGACCTGGCGCATAGAAATGTACCAGAAAAAATGTAATTTCCCAAGAAGGAGGCATAGAAGGTGGCTGTCCTGTGGAACAAGCCCTGGCACACCACTGCCTGCTGCTGAAATGGCTCATCTTCCCTCTGGGGCTTCAGGGGCAGGTCATTGTCTCAGCCCCTCACTACTGGTGTGTGGCACCTGAGGGTGCTGACTGCCACTGCAGCTAAAAGAATGTGCTCTCTGCCTGCAGATGCAACAGATTTTAAAAAAGCCTCCTGTAGTAATAAAACTAAAAGCCCATGCACTCTCTCTCAAAAGAAATCGCCTTCTTGCTCAGCTGGGCATCTGCAGAGTGGAAATAACACAGACTCTTAACACTTCACAAGATATTTTGCCAGATGTTTCCAGAAGCATCTGGTGTTCCATGTGAGGGAATGTGCTCCCTTTTGCCAGTCACTGCCAGCAGGAGAGTCCCAAGCCGGTCCTTGAAATGGGTGCTGCTGTCCAGCTTGGACAGGCACAGAGCAGCCTCGGCTCCCAGGAGCTCCACACTGCGAAAAGCATGCAATGCTTCCTTCTCTTGTCACCTCTGGCAGAAGCTGAGGACGATCAGAGCAGCTGCCTGGCTGAAAACTTTGACAGAAGCTGAGGAATTATGAAACAATTTTCCTGTCTGTGACTTTCTTTAATTCAACAGAATGCAACTGAATCAACCTCCATTCTCAGCATTTTCTGCTTCATAGACATTTAGAAAAAGCAGGTTTAGTCATCCTCAAATGTTCATTCTTAGGTGCATGCCAACTACGCTGCCAAATTTATATAAATGTAAGAAATACGTCTTGTCTCCCCTCTGCCCCACTTGGAGAAGGTATCAGGAACACAACTGTCATCACTGGTCATGGAGAAACTCAAAATTTACCACCTGCATATGCATATCCCAGGCATTTGACTTTCTTGAACAAAAATTCAGTTGTTTGGCTGGATAAAACAATAAATCAGACTATATATTTTTGTTTGGTTGGTTTAATATAGAAGGACATATATTCCAGGCAAGAGTAGGACAGGAAACAAGTAAGAAAAATGTTACAGTTTCCCAAAAACCTATTTTGAGCTTTCTCTTTTTTCCTCTTCACATAAATGACCTGTTATCTATCTCCCTCATCTGTACAATCAGTTCCTGAAACCTTTAATCCACTTTTACTTAATTGAGTGGTTTAGATAAGCTCTCCTTGCATACAAGTCATATTTCAGTGCTCAAGCTTTAGTCAGTAATGCTTAAAAACCATTAACCCTGTCCTTAACCCTACTTGCCTCCCCAGCTGCTGTCCAACTCTTCTTCTCTTTCTACTATTCAGCTCACCAAAAAAGATGCTCACTGCTTCCACCTCATCACCACTTCCCTCCCTCATCCTCCACTTTGATCAGGACTGAGACTGAAGGCTTTCTGGCAAAAGTGCCTAGTGGTCTCTACCTTCATCCTTTCCAACTTGTGGATGTCTTTGCCTCTGACACTTTGCCCTGGTTCTTCTTCCACTGTTCTATTGCTTTTCCCCATGCCATCCTCTGACTGTCAGTTGCCCCTTCTCCAGCCTCTGAGAACAGGTGGCAGAGGCTGCAGGGGTTTTTTTCTACTCTTACAAGTACTCCCAATCTTTGATCATGTACTTCTCAAATACAAAAGTACTAAACACCTTCATGAGGGTTCTGATGGATAGAGTTTACTTCTGTCCAAATGAAAACTCTCGAGTGCATCTTTGATGAAACTTGTGGAAGTGGAAGACATTATCTCAAAGTGGTCGAAATCAAGCTCTTGATCTGCAGTCCTGTCCCAAATGTTCATCTACTATGAACAACATATCATTTTTTTCTCTGAGATTTCCAGAGATTTAGGCTTATACATTCCTGATTTCCAGTCTTCTCTAGATCCTCATACCCAATTGTCATCCAAGTCTTGCACATTTTAACAGGGCCAACATGGTCTTTACTATTTATTCAGTCATTGAAACTCTCCTTGTCCTGAGGTCTTCACTAATACCACATCTCCTTCTCTAAGCTTCATAAACATACCTTTGCACTGCCACTATTTTCTCCCTTGGCTTTCCTCCATTGATTCCCCCCAAGATAGTTTAGACCAATGGCAGTTATTAATGGTTTCAAGGAAAATTAATTTTCTTCACATATTATAAGCATCATCTGCACTCAAATCAGGAAATGATACATCTTTGGTTCTCAGATTGCTAGGCTTTTAAATTAGAATTTTCATTCTTTCTCCTGCAGTTCTGTAGAGGTACAACTATCAACCTCCATGGCCACTTCCAAATCCTCCTCAAAGTCCTCAGCTGGGGAATTTCAGAAACGCCCTAAGAACATTTTTGTTGCCAGAATGCTGCGACAGAGTCTGCTGCATTCCTCCCTAACACTCTGTCTTTTCCTGGCTTTGATTGCTACACCCTAGCTGGGAGTTCCCTGGTGCAACAACCAGCTTCTGTTATACATTTGAACAAGGCTTATGTGGTGTAGACCTAATCCCTGGTGTGGGTTCCTGGAGGCTTCATTAATGTATGATGTGACAGGAATTGTGGCACACAGTGATGGGTGAAGGATTACCAAATATGAACTAAGAGCTAGATGATGATTGATATTTTATGCAAACAGAAGATGCATTTTACATACCTTTCCTTGCGTTTCTTAATTCCCACCTAGAAGAATGGCTTCTGCCTGACGACCTGGCAGCTATTATTTCATCTGCTGATGCTCGTGGTCAGTAATCACACCAGATGATCTGTGGCAGGAGGCTGGTCCTGTTTTCAAGCAGACCCAGCAACTAGAGCAGCAGCCCAGCCTTGCTGAGAGGGGCAGCCCTGGTGTGTCTAAAGGCAGGTGCCCTCTTGGTGGTCTCTGAGACACCCACAGTTCAAAGAGCACCAAAAAGTTATCTGTGACATGACAGGGATAAAACATACAGATCCAGAACTTGACAATTTCCATGTGTGTGAGTGAGTGAGTGAACGGGAAAAACATGAGGGAGGGAAGACAATGGATGTGGAAAATTTTGCTTTATAGATGTTGGCAAATGTGAACAGTCTGTTTGATACAGCCTTTGGAAGTTTCCTAAAATTTGAGTTGTTCTTTGTTGAGAAAGACTGAAAAATGGTGCACTGTGGAACTGTCTCAAAGGACCCTGAATGGTATTCATGCCTTTAAGTTTTTGTTAACCAAAGTATCATGGAGGAGAAGAACTAATCACTTGAGGCTTGATAACCAACATGCAAAGGTCACTCTCACTCATGTGGACAGCAAGTCTGAACATAACCAAGTCTTTTTTTATTACACAGAGCTTGGTCTCACTCCTCTGGAAGTTGAGATTTTTTCTTACTGTTTTTAAAGACAGAAGAGTCAGCTTTTGTAATTGTTCTTAAGTTCCAGTTATAAAGGAAAAAACCTAGCTACTGTTTATTTACAATGAATGAATGTAAAATGCTATAAATCACTGTTGCATGTGGCTTTAAAATTTGAGACATGAGACAACCTGACACAGACAAGAGGCGTACTAGATATTCTCAAACTCCTGTTTAGATTATCCAAGAAAAAGCAAAGTCAAGCTGTCACTCTGTCATTTACAGCTGATGGAGTCTTCAAAGGCCAGCAGACATGGTGGACCTCCAATGTTTAGAATAAAAAGAATGTGGAGCACCAGTGTGGCAGTTGAAACTATGCTGACATTTTAGCTAGCAGTCTAGAAATCAGCAAACCTCTGTTTGTGTTACATTATTTTATACCTAAGCTCAGGCTGAGAAGAAGAAAAAAATTCTCATGTGTGTTATTATCATGAGACCAAGACATTATTCAGCCTTGCAATGTCATCGATGGCTTTTTCTCTCTCTAATGTGCATGACTAAATCAAAACAAATGATCTGAAGCACTGGCAAATATGATAGGTTTATGTAGGTCACATATCTGATCTGGAGCAGATCAGATCATCAGAATATTCAGCAGGTCACCATGGCCCCATAGATGTTTGTGAACGTTCATTCGGAAACCCAGCAACAAGGACTGACTAATTTTCTAAATGTCTGCTGGTTGCTACCAGCTCTTCTCTCAGCTCCAGTCATACAATACCCAGTTGTCATGGTGAGCCTTTCAAACGACAAATGTTGAGGCTCATGCTACTTTATCTCAGTCAAAAGACTCACTGTTAAACTATCACAATGAAGGCTGTATGAGCGCAGCAAAAACCGTGTTGCAAATATCTGGCTGCTTTCCATTTTGTTGTCTCAGACAGCACTTTCCACTCCATTTTCCCCTCTCGGAAGTGGCTTGAAGCAGCACTGGCTCCATAAAAGTAGCATGAAGGAACTTCTTGAGCACAGAAAGGCTTTTGTCGGTCCTCCACAGGCTGGCCAGACCATGCACCAGAGAGAGGGGGCAGCTTTGCAGTGGCTGAAGGGACTGCCTCTCCCATTTACAGTAGCCAGAAGAGTAAACAGAGAGGATTTTGTTGCCCCAGGGGACTTCTGCTAGTAGGTCAACCGCTTGTTCTGCTGGTTCCTTCCTTCCTTCCTTCCTTCCTTCCTTCCTTCCTTCCTTCCNCTCCCTCCCTCCCTCCCTCTCTCCCTCCTGCATGGCTCCGGTCTGACCGGCAGCTGGAGGCTGAATCAGGACAGGATTACAGGTCTTTAGCTGACACTTTTTCATGCCAATTTTTCATAGCTTAGAGATGGGCTTAGAGCTGTTAAGAGTGCTTGAATTCAACCAGCACAGGCAGACCTTCAAAGGTGGTGTGCATTGATGGGTCCTGGGAAGCTTGTTAGATGGTCAGAATCTCCTCTGAGAAAGCAGCTGTCTGGAAGCCTAATTTTACTGGGCAATGTGTTTATTTGCTGGCATTGCTAAGCCCTCACTTTTAACACCAGCACCACTTTCAGTCAGGCAGACGTCTGCCTAAGGGTAGGTCAAAATCACAGGGCTGGCAGAATTGTCCCCGTATGTCAAAGGATTACAGTAATTCCATCAAATAAAAGGCCACATTTTCAAACCTGAATCAGCTGCTTCGTAATAACAGAATCCCAAACCTCTGCTACTGTCACAAAGTATGTGTTAGAACTCACTGGCCTTAAAAGTTTACAAGTAGCATTTTCTAAGTGTGGCGTCTCTAAGTTAAACCATCTCACATTTTCCCAGGTAACTTCTTTCATTCTTGTGATTTGCCACATGCTTCTCCAGGCTAGTTTGTGTACCCAGTTGGAGACACTCAAAATCACATCAGCGAAGACTTAGGAAAGCTGATATTTTAGGCAATATGAAATGATGCTCAGTATTTCAGCTACAGCAGCTAAGTCTGTTTAGAGTTAGGAACAAGACAAATTTCAGTTTTATAGACTCCTATGTGCAGAATAAAACAAAGTTATCACCTTAACTGCTGTAAGTAAATAAGGGAAAAAATAAGAATAGTTAGACAAATCTTAACTTTCATAAGTAGCCTTAATTTCTGCATTCAAAAATATAATACATCGTTCAACCTAAAATATGGATCAAGTGCAGAATTATGTTGACGTCTGCATTTTATGGCACAGATTCAATTATACAAAAATAAGGGTCCTTTCCAGGCCTTGAAATCAGTGAGAATTTACAAAAGGGGTCCTCCTCTTGTCTGTAGGAACAAACGCTTTGTTCACAGCTACTATTCCCTTTGCAGAGGATAAAAAAAAGAGTTCTGCTCCCAATATGTTAATGTATTAAATGGTAATTTATGTGTGAGAAAGAAAATTGAGTGTCATACCAGTTTTATTTCCTCTAATCTGTTCCTGACAATAGTAGCAACCAAGAACATTTTCTCTTTTGTTTTTTTTTTTTAAATTTATTTTTCCTTCCCTAGTTCTTAATGGAAAATCTCTGACCTGCTTTCCCGGTCATTTCTCTTACTACAGCACATTTATTCAAGTCTTTGTCTTTTTTAATACAAATCAGAAATGCGTTCTGGTCCCAAACTCCTGTTGAGGCTGTGCAAACCAGTCTTCAAAGCAAATGCCTAAGCACTTGTAAGGAATCTGATTTCAGCAATTAATTCTTGGCAAAAATGCTGTATTAGAGTACCTGAACTGACGGAGCCAGATTTAGATCTTAGATGGGCTGAGACTTGCACCTAGCTGGGATGTGAAGTATTTATGATTGCATTTGACATTATAGTAGCATGAATTTTCCTTTGCACCATATGTTTTAACTTCAAACTAAATGACTTCCATTCAAACAGCAATTTTCAATCGGGTTTAAAAAATATATTGGCTGGCAGAGCCACTGATAACAGTAATACCTGCCCTTTTACTCTCCAGCCTGGCCCCTCCGCAACCCTTTTTTTTCTGGGGAAAATAATTCTGTAGATTCCATTAAAGAAGAAAAAAATGACAAAAATCAAATGCCCATAATTAAAGGAGAATAGGTCCATTCCCTTTGTGAAAAATGTGAAACACTCTAACTTTTGTTTGGTTGGGTCTCTGGGTGGCAAGCAAGGGTTTTTTTAATGCCAGGGACATTTATAGATGTCAGCTGTGTGACTTGGATCCTCATCCTGATCAACTCTGTTTGTACTGCTCAGTAAACCTTTATCCTGCAATACCAATGGAGGTTGCACCCCTTCAGGCTCTTAAGGTTTGCTGAGAAAGTTTCTCTGCACAACTTGGTTAATCTGTGAAGGAAATAATGTTTTTGTGTCCCAAATACGTATAGAATTCTGTTAACTATAAAAGGTAAACTTAAAAGTAGTGTATAAAGAATAAGGGGACATAGGTACTTTGGCAATGTTAAATACCACAACAGTCCTGAGGAGATATGAGACAGGTAAGAGCCCTTCCAGGCTGGCTGGACCAGGTGTTGGAGAGCCCTCACTGGATTATCATACACAGACCAACAGTCACACTGAGGTGCAGCCACAGGTCAGATGTAGACAGGGTTTGGGATCCCATTTCACAAAGACTTTAATTATGGTCCCTTTGAACATGTCATTGGAAATGCTCATCCTTACTTACACAGGGCCAGTGCCACCACAATCTCACTCGTTTTGGCCATGATGTCTGGAAAAGGCTTTTGCTCAGTACAGAATTGTTTGTTGAACAGCAGGGAGGTTTCCTTTTTGTTTTAAGTACAAAAATATGTGATCCTCCCCCTTGTTGTAATAATGAAAATACTGTAAAAATGTAACAAGGTCAAAGCCATCCTTGCTTTAGCTCTGCTTCCTAGGTCTTTTTTTCCCTTGTTTTCTGCTCAGTGCTGTGACAACATAAGAACTGCCCCTGTGGAATGTCCAAGGGCAGCCTGGGCTTGTAGCTAAGCACAGGTGCCTACCCACCCTTAAATGTTTTAATATTGAATGCACTTGTCTGTGATTCCTTATCTGATCAGCAGAGAGAGACTTATAGGACCTGATTTTTTGCTGGGCAGGCTATAAGAAGCCCAGGGTAACTCCGTGTCTGACTTGGCCTAAGCAGGATGGATTCATGCCATAGCATTTATAAAAGTAACAGCAGCAGACTTCAATAGCTGAATATTTGCACTTCCTTGGAGCTGTACAATTTTTGTTTGTTCACAATTAGAAAACAACCTTGAAATTTTGCTTTAATTTCCTTCCCTTTATGAAGAAAATACAATGAACCCCCTCCACCAAAAGAATTAATATTTGCATCACCAAAACATGTAGTTTTGTCTAGTTTGTTAAACATGAAATCTAGACATGTTATAGGAAAATTAATTTGAATTTTTATACACCTTCAAACGACAATGGAAACTGAGCTTCTTTTCATTCAAAACTTTACTGAAAATGCTTTATAAAACATTTTCATCTCCCCAACTTCCAGAGCTGTTTCCAAGAAGCTGTGTTTCAGTTTTCTTTACGCATTCTTATCTGATGTCGGCGTTAGTGGACAGCATTATACAGCTGCTCGTTTTCCCCTGGACAACTGCACTGTGGCTCTCCTGTTTTACATTTTGGCTGAAATGGGGATATTTCAGAGGTCAAGAAAACTAATCAGTTGTGAAAAGACTTCCTGTCACAGGAGAGAAACCTTGATAAAGAAGAGGACACTAACATGGAGAAGGAGAAGCCTGAGTATGTGATGGGGTGAATGAAGTCCTGTGTGTACCAACTTAGAAGCGTTTGCTTTTTCATAGCTTCTTCTGTTTTATCCCCAGACCAGGCACTGTAGCCCCTGCATTATGTTCAGTCTATATTCTGGACCCATATTTTCTATTTTTGTTATTGTTTTTGTAGCTATTATTTCTCTCTGTGCTCTGGGGCAGATACAAACTTGCTAACGGCAGATTTGAGTCTCTTGCTGAATACTCTGTGCAGCCTGACATTTTTAGGGTGACTATGAAAAGCTTTCCAGTGAGTTTTCATAAAGAAGACAGGAGCAAAATCTCTGCTGGTCACCCAAAATTCTAAGGCAGTATTTCTCTGCTGTACTTCCATGTGCCATGTGGCTTTCATTTGTAATTAGTCCAGTCTGTTTTGGTTTTGTCAGAAGTATATAAGCTTCTCTATTAATTTGCTGATGAATCCCCTACTGAGTTATAATTATGATCTTCATTGTGATCCTTGTTATGATGACAAAGGAGCTAGGATTTTGGCTTCAGCATAATCTGACATCAGTAATATTGTCAGTGTTGAAATGAGCTCTTCTTTTCTTTCACGTATTTTATAAACAGCTTCAAAATTACAAAAATATTGTGATGATTAAACAAGTGATTGATAAGTTGGTGTTTACATTAAATTATCCCCATTGCAGTTGCTTCATGCACAGCATATGAATAGCAAGCAATTGCTATTTTTCGCGTGTTGCAGGTACTGTAGCTGTAGTCCTTACATCCAAGGAGGAATACATCAGAAAGAATAAGCCTCTTTAGTTCTCACCACCTCAGTGCCTGAGATCATCTCAAGAAGCTGGGATCCATTTCAGAACACTGAGGCTGAAAATGGTTTTAATCCTTCCCCTCTCCCTCTGCAGCAGGCATTTCATACTAACCAAAGCAGAGCCTATGGTAAGAGCTATGAATCAAGCCAGTTTAACTCCCTAGGAGTATTTCTGGAGGACCTTCTCTTTTCCCTTGGTGCTGGAATGGTTTTTGTCGTCTTAAGAGTTAATTTATTTGGGGCTTACAGCCTATCCTAGTACTAATTTTTGCTTCTGACACATTTTGCTAAGACACAGTATCACCCAGGCAAACTAACATGTAGAGAGCACTCTTACAGAAGCAAGAAACATACTTCCACAAAGTATGTCACCCATTGGACTGAAAGGTGAAATTCAGATGTAGGCAGCTGTGGGATGATGTTTTCACTGTGTTGCAGTATACTATACTGTGAAAGGTTTACAAGTAATACCGCTACCGAGTCACAGAATTGCAGAGGCTGGATGGTACTGCCAGGGATTGTCTAGTCCAAATCCCTGCTCAGCACAGGCTGGGCTGGAGCAGGTTGCCCAGGACTGTATTCAGTCAAACGAGTATCTCCAAGGATAGAGATTCTGTAAGCTTTCTAGGCAACTTGTTCTGTTGTTTTACCACTGTCAGAGTAAAAAAATGCCAACAAAAAAAACATAAAGATGTGCTCATCATTACTGTTTCATAAGACATAACTGTATTTATATATAATATTGCATCTCTGGTAGATAGATTCCATAAGATTCAATGCTGTTTACAGTGTTCAACATAGGCTTTTCCAAAGAATCCATGCTCACAGCTCCCAGATGCATACTGGCCCCTGGGAGCCCAAGTCTTACAGGTTGCAGCTTAAAAAACACACTGAAGAACTCTGTTCACTGACCTCCTCTGGCTGCCCTGGGCAACCATTAGCCAGGTCCCCAGTTTTGCCTGTGCCAGTTAGCTCTCACCCTTGTGTCGGCACCAGCCAGTGAACATTTTCCCTGGGTATTTTGGATGATTCCTATGACTTGGGAGCATAAAAAGATGTGGATGTGAGCCATGTGGAGCCAGCTGGCCTCAGGAGAGAAGCAAGCTCTTGGATAGGTGCAGCTGTGAGATCGTACACTGCTGAGTACTTTGCAACTCAACAATCTACTTTGTTCTAAAAAATAAACTCCTAGAACAAGAAATCCATGCCTAGTTCCTCGCTCTCATATAATAGGTTTGTAGGGTTTAGTTATCCTCAGAAGCCTTGTTTTTTAATCTTGTGTCCAATTACAGCTCTTCAAACTGAGTAACCAACACGCCCTGCATGATCTCTCATCATTTTAACCTACTAAACTTCTTGATTAAATCTGAGACTATGCAGATGTTTTCATCTGCTGGAATCTTAGGTACACCAGGCTGCTCTGAAGGAGCAGGGACAGCACATCTCCCCATAGGTTGGTGTAGCGCCTTTTGGGGGCTGAGATTTGGTATCAAAGCTGGAGAATAAATACCACAAGGTCCTGCAGCACACAGCAACTTTCAAGCTGAGGTGGAAGACCAGCCTGGAGAGTCGTGGCTTTGTCCATCAGCCAGGCAGGATGCTGGTGGCACTGGGGGCATGGGGAGCTTGGCCCCATGGAGCTGGGCTGCTTCCTCAGCAAACCACAGTGAGCAGCAGCAAAGCAGAGCAAATGACCAGATGCTGTTTACCCACTAGCTGGGACTCCTGCTGGGGAGCCCACCCAAATGAAACTGATGCCTTTAACCCTTAAGAGATGGTTGGTGATCTGTTGCATCCCGATGCAGCCGGAAGGGGAGGAAGCAGGTAACCCAGTTAGTCCTAACCAGCGGGTGAACTGTGATCAAACACACATCTCGATCAGCAGGCAAGTAGGAAGGGCAGATGCTTTCTATCCAGCATCCTGGACACCAGTGACTCTTTTCCACACAACATCAAATAAGAAACACCGGGTTGGTGGAGAACAGTTCTCCAGAAGTGCCCAACCACAGTGACTTCAATGGGAGATAGAGAACAGCATCACTTTGCTCCAAGGAACAATTTCCACAGTAAGGGTACAAATCCTTTGCATTAAGGGAGACAAACCACAATGCAACGATTTATGGTGTTTGGCACAGTAGTATAGGTAGATTTCCATAGCCTTAAAACAAATGCAAAACAATTTTATACTTATGCTTATCAAACTTGATGCTTATGCACAACCAGAGTGATTTTCTGGAACAAATTCAGCAGAATCAAAGTTCTTAGATATCAGAAGGTTTCTGACACAATGTCTCTGAACTTTTGGGAGAGGAGCAAAGAAAAGAGAACAGTGAAAGCTTTAGTTTGACAACTTTAGCAATATTTGAAATCTGAAATATTTTCATTTTAACTTGTTCAGTTTACAAACACCAGAAACCCCACCAAATTCTTACGTTTACATATTTTTGATTCCTGGCAAATTGAAAAATAATGTTAAAAAATCCATCATTGCACATAAAATGGGGTCACCACAAACCATTTACATTGCAGTAGATACAAGTCTCGCTTTGCAGTTGCCATGGGCAGCAAAACATCATGGCAAACTCTTTAGTGGCTCTTTATTGTGTGAGTGACTTGAGCTTGCAAGTAACCTACCTCTTCTGGTTTGCCTAAGGCATCCAAATACCCCAGAGCCAGCATTCAGTACTATTGGAATGTAATTACACTACAGAAGAACACTATCTGGCACTCAGAACTGTCATCACCTGAAAAAAAAGTATTGCTCTCAATTTTTTCTGGAAACACAGCAAGAATATCAGTTTACTCCGTTTTATTGTGGAAAATGTAGACAAAGTATAGAACAGATAGACTGCTCTTCAGATCACAGTCAAAGATTCTTGAAAAATGGGTATTAACACTTCTTACTTTCAATCTCGTTAACAGTGAGTTGGAAGAAAAGCCAGGCTCTAGCTACTCACGGGATTTGGGGAACACCGCTGGAATGCAGGCGAAATGTAGTAATAACCTGGTAGGTTTTAAATCGAAATTAGCCAGATTTAATATAACTCCACTTAAAACCATTCTTGCCATCCAACAGTGAACTGCAGCTGGGAGTCACCAGGGGGAGCCTGCATGCCAAAAATGCCACTTTTTTTAAACAACAGTTTTCTTCCAGATCGCAATGAGATTGAAAGATGAATTTACATAATTCCTCCTCACTGCTGAAAGAAAAAGAAGGGCCTGCTGCCTCCCTTTGTCCCTGGAGGGGATGGCTGGCCCGCGGGTAGTGACTGGTGTGCTGGGATGGACACGGGCAGCCACTGGCCCCGCCACGCACTGCCACGGTCCCTCTGCAGCCTGTTCTGCTTGCAGCAGCCCTCCCTGCTCTCCCCTGGGCTGGCCTCTCCCTCCCTGAGGCTCCTGTCTCCAGCTGGCCACACTCCCAGCTAGGCTGGGCCCGTGCCTTTGCCTTTCCTATACCTTACCAGCTGCCCCCAAGGGACAGGTGGAACCCTGTGTGTCCTGCGTCCCCACCACCTGGAAAGATGCCATGGCAGGGAGTAGCCCACAAACCCACCCCTTTTCCAGGGTTTACGAGACGTGTGTACTTCTTGCCGTGTGCCAACATCCACAGTAATGGTGCACCTTGAGCTGGGAGAATCACAGCAAGCATTTGAGGTGTGTGTTTTCCTTCTAGGAGGTCACCAAATCCCACAATTCCTATAACTGTAGTGTTAAAAATGCTTTGTAGATTTCTCAAAGCCTCCTGATCATCTCTTCTGGCTATAAAACCCCATGGAATAAAACTGGCTCGCAGGTTGGGGGAGCACTGAAAAACCTGAAATAGCCTCCCCCTGTTTCAAGTCAAATTAGCAGCTACTCCAGATGAGAGCTTTTAAACAACATCCTCCTGGCCTGTGCAGCGCAGCTCACAGGAAAATGAATCCCTTTTCAGATCCATATGCTAGCTGCAGTATTTCCTGTGTTTTTCTGGTCACAGTCACACATAATTCATGAGACTGTTCAGTCCTAGCTGCGGGCCTGGGAGGATGTGGTTGAAATCTTTAGGCTGCTCATGTTCTTGTCTCCATGCCAAAGCTCTGGTGGATGGTTTTGGGAACTCTGTGTTCTCGCTAAACTGGGCAATGTCGCATCCCAAGGGGTGAAGAAAGAGAAATTATGGAGGGGAGTAAAACCACATGGCTTTCTGTAGAATTTTTTTTCCCAATAAACTCAGACTAATAGGCATACATTTCAAAGAGAAAAAAAAATCAAATACTAAAAGAACCAGACGACATCCCCACCACAAGAAACCCAACACAAATGGTCCCTAAGAATCAGAAACATGGTTTCTCTATGGTTAGCCTAACCACAGAAATAAGAACCATACCCCAGAGACAGAGGCATCACAAAGCTAATGTACTACTTGGACATTGACTCGGATCAGAGTGAAACCCGATGGTAGGATGTAAAATAGCTGATGGGGAGCTGCTGTCCCTGGAAGAGCAGTTTGTGGGCAGGAGACACTCTCCTGGAAAACATAATTTTCAAACCTCCCAGCCCCGGTCCCAGGAGGAGGGAGTGATGGTGGTGGGAGCTCTGCTGACAGGCTGTGAGCCTGTGCCTGCTTACACATGCTCAGGGGGACCAGAACAGCTGATGGAATCTTAGCTGGAAGGTCGTGGGATGATTCTGCTGTGTCAGGCTAATGCCACTGCTCAGTGCACGGTGGTGCCATTCATGTTACACAAATTCACTCTTAACCTTGAACTTGTCTGTAGCTTGTCATTCTGTCTTTCGACAGCTTTGCCTTTCGGGGGTGGGGATTTTTATAAATGAAATCTGACAACATAGAGAGGAGACATTAATAGACAAAGAGGAACTGTAGGAATATGCAGTTAGATACAAATGTAGGGAAGGCTTTTTTTTCAAGGGTAAATTAAATAAGACAGCAGCCCACATATTATGGAGGCTTTTTAGAAGTATACTACTTGGAAAGGTATCTCTGTATTTATGCACAGCATCTATCTCTATCTCCAGAAGACCCCATTATAAACTGAGCAGACTCCCCCAGTGTTCCCCCACGTGCAGACCCCCTGGCAATGCTGCAGGAGGAGTGTGCTTTCCCCAGTGGGGCTGAATCATGGCACAGAGCCAAGGAGGAGTAAGGACCTGAGAAATGCACTTGCCCCCACTGCATGCACGATCCTGCACCTTCTGTCCAGGAGCCCAGGAGATGTCAAACACTGAAAAGCAGCAGCAACATGTAATCCAGGTCTTCATTCTGCCACCTTGCTTGGAATCAAATTGCAGATTTATAATGCTTTAGATGAAACAAAGGGGCAATTATTATTTTTTACAATAGGACTCGCTGGAGTCAGTGGCTGCCACGTGGCCTGGTTGTTAAAGGCCAGTAGAACATACAGTTAAAGCCAGGAAGTAAAATTTAATGCCCTGTCAAATGACTGGCTTCATAAGAATGTTACATCTTCTCCTACAAAAATATTATCTTTTCTTCAAAAGCTGTTTCAATGCAGAACACAACACTGCCAAAATCTTTGTAATTTCACTATAAATACATCTTGTGTTATAAAGTGACCAGAACAACACATGCTGCCCTTCCTGGGCTTTCTACTTTACATTTTAAAATATGCACATTCTTTTTCTATAATATTTTATGTTGTTATCTCTTAAAAGGTTGACTTCTTAATGTTGTCTGTTACTGCCATGTTTACACTGCTCTATATTAAATACAACGTTTAGTAATACTGTTTCGCAAATATTTCTAGGATTAGCTTCTATAATAAAAATATAGCTGTACCCTTAGGAGGGGGCAAGTTTAGAATTCATTGCACAAAGATCAGAAGGAATTATCTGATATGTGGACTTCACATGAAGTCATTGGAAATACTCCCCCAGACTTTGTGGGACCACGTGGTAATTCAGGGACTGACATTTGTGCTTGGCACAGCCTTTTCTTTTTCACTCTAGGTAAGAGTGGCAGATGACAAGTTATAACACAAACATCCCAGTTTTGCTGTAGAACAGATGTCAGGCTTAGTCTCTGCTGAACACCTCAGTCTCTCTATACTGCAATATTTATTGCAGCCAAGGCCAGAGCTGTTTTGAAGCAGGAGCCGCCAGCTGTGTGAAGTGAAATGTATTCAAAGCTGCCAACAGTAAGAAATTAAATACAGACTACGGCAGTGTCTGCCAACGTTTTGGGCAGTAGCATAATGGTGGCAGCCAACTGAACTTGAGATGGCAGCAATCTAATGTATCCCTGTCACCAACTCAGTGATTCACTAATTAATTCAGCTTTTTTTTTTTTTTTTTTAATTGTATC
>VWZG01008353.1:409719-439348 GCA_013396735.1 Grallaria varia
TTTTACCTGATTAGGGAAAAAGGAAATGAAACAATGATACTGGACTGCAGCATAAGTCTACTCCCAGTGCTTCAGAAGGTTCAGGCAGTCATGAGTGTTCCACCCAGGGAACTAAATGCATTTCATGGTATTTTGTCACATCGCAACACATAAACAAACAAGAGCTGTGCGCACAAATAGTGAGGCAGGGCTTAGCCTTCTGTTACCCAAAAAATAACGTATTGAAATAAATCTTCCACTTAAAAGAAATCTATGGAAGAATGGATGCCACCAGGCTAAAGAACAGATGTTGTCCCAGGAACATGGCAGCTCTGCTAAGGGGTTTGAGGAAGACTTTGCCCCAGCCTTGAGGATTGTTTCAGCTATTGCACAGTGCCTGCTTTTGGGGAGCAGCCCTAGTCACCTGCCCAGTTATCACAGCCCTTTAGCCTACTGGAAAAGGAAGGAGGTCCAAACTACACATTCAGGAGTGACAGGATAGTTGAAAATCATTCCCTTCTCCTGTTTTGGCCTCATGTTTAGCACAATAATCTTTGAAAAATGATCATCATTGGGGAGATTGGGAAAGTGTAATACTCTGAGTCAAAGTGACTGACCCACATAAGAAAGGCTTGACTGAGCACCAGTTTGGCCTTGATGTTCAGAAAACTCTGTAAGATGTCTTATAACTAAAACTTAATTCCTAAAAGTTAAATTTGAACCACAAAAAGACATGGTATTTTTGTTTCTAGTACAAAATGATGCTTCATGCTCTTACACTAATGTGTTTAGCTCCTCACAGACTTTACCATGTAAAAAGGCAACCTGCAAAACAACACAGGCTTCTAAAGTCACTGCTAAAGACTTAAAAACTTTATTCCTCTGCCACTTGAAGTAAATTTAGTCTGAGATTTTTGTTCCACAATGATTCTCGTGGGCTCCAAACTCAGTGCTTACCATACTAACAATAATCCTTCATGTCTCCAGACTCTACCCATGTTCGTTGTTTATCTTCAGTCACAAAGTAATGAGATGCATCAGACATCATCAAGCTGGCCTAAGGGGTTACAAATTTGGATGAGGGCCACATACTGTACTAATTGCTTCTAATAAATTACATATTTCAGAAGGGACATCATGATTTTAATCATTTATTCTGCATGTTGTTTCCTTTGGAGAGAAGAACAAGCAGGCACTAAACAAGACGAGCATCTGAAATTCATGGCAGAAGCTAGAAAGAGCTCATTTAATATCAACCATCATTGTAAATACTAGAATTATGCATGTATCAAATCCCAGGGTCTGAACACTTTGGGAACAGCCAGTGAGTTCTGGCTCGTTTAATGACTCAAACCGAAGTGATGTCTTTGAATGTTCCTTAGATTTATAACAACTCAGATTTAATTCCATTTCAGATCTTGTAGCTGGGGCCTAACTCAAGAAACAGTCTTTGTTTCTATGCAAAAAAAAATATATTAAGAGTGGAATTTAAAGCATTCATTTCCCGAAAGGTTGAGAGGGAAAACAGTCAAACATACATTTCACTTCTGTGGGGAAAGACTTTAATTATGATTTGATGGCTGTTCATCACAAAGGGGTCCAGCGAACACAGACAGCCACAAGAACTTGCTTTAAAGCCTTCTGAAATTAGTAGGATCTTGATCTGATCGAAACAGCCTCTTACAGGGTGAACTAAGATGAGTGAAGGTTTCCCATTTCCCTGACCTCTAACACATTCACACCAGGACATTCACTATTAATGAAATCTTCAAGCCTCTTGGGACCGTGCACTTCCTTAACAGGGGGAGACCTTGATAGAACTTAAATAGCCCCTAGTATTAATAGCAATAGCTAATAGATAATGTGGGGCCTTGGCAGCTCTAGGGAGCAATGCAGGTTAGGGAACAGCTCAGGCTGTCTTCCACTTGTCTTTGTAAAGCTTGCTTCCTGTCACTGCTGTCTGCATTTCCTTTCAAGGATGAGCTGAGATACCAAACAAAACATGACTATCTAGGTAAAAGGAAACCCAACTGGGCACAAAGCATGTCTTGGGGTAGAAAGTTGCATTTGTGGTCCTGAGACTCAATTGTGCTCTTTTGGTTTTCAAGGGGTAGTGAGACCTCAAGGAAGCTCCATTACCTGGGATAAGTGCAGTCTGTTACCGCCTTGGCAGTCGGAGCTGCCTTCACTTGGTTCCTCTCTACCTCTGAGGGTTATCATCCCATGAGAGACTTCTCCAGCAAGGGTGAGGGGAAAAGGGTGAGAATCCAGCAAGACTTCCAGGGGCTACTCTAACCCACCAAGCAGAATAAAGAAGATACCCCTAGAGATGATGTTTGTGCAAGGATGGATGGATCTTTGTGCTGAAATGGCTGGACATCTACTTTGGTACAGAGGAGAAGAACTAAAGGATTCTTCTTGGTTTTGTCATAGAGAACAAGAATCAGATTAGTAATAGAAGTAAAAGGCCTTACACAACAAGACTTGACTGGAAAAGGTTGCCCCAGGTAAAGCTGATGACTATTCAAATTGAGAAACATTCCTCTGGTTGTTTTTATGGTATTTCTCATAGGGAGATTCAAGCCAACCTCCGGACATGAAGAAGGAGAGCTTAAAGTGTGAGAGAATTTGAAGTTCAGGCATAAAAGCCTGAGTAACAGAAGTAAGAAGTGCTACAAACAGGGGAACTGGAAGTCATGAAAGCTCAGTTAAGAGTGCTGCTATACCTAGAAAAAACTGTGACAAGAGGTAAATCGCAACATACAGAAAATATGATGGATTACTTGGGTACATTCTTCAGATACTGACTTTCCTACATGAGAGCATAGAATTAACAGTCACTAGGGCAGCAGGTTAGAAAATGGAATGTCAATGAAAGCAAAATGGAAAACTTCTTTGACATCCATTAGGTTTGGTAATATAATACTAAGAAGCACACCATACCGAGCTGTTATCTGGTTGGCTGGCTGAGTCCCTCTCCAGATTACCACTTAAATCAATAGCTCTCACATTGATTTTTCCAGCACACTGTATTCCAGTAAAAAGAACAATGCTCTGAGATGAGTCAGCTATTTATTCCGTCTGTAGGAACTCCGGTGCATTTTCATTTAGGAAAATAAAAGCAGGAGCCAAAGTACACAGAGATACTTAGTAATAAGGACCTGCCTGTTGCACCATAACATGACACAAGCTCTGCAGGCACACAGGTTTGCTACAGCTTGCTGCAGAAGACACAGCCTGGCCTTGAGCTAGAGCAAGCTGCTGTAACAATGGAACTGAAATATTTGGGGATGATCTGAAATAAATCATAACATCGAATTTTAGTTTAGTAACTGCTATGGCAGAGGAGAAAAATATGCCCACATGTATATCATTTTGTAGAGTCATAGAATGGTTTGTCAGGGACATTAAAGACCAGCTTTTTCCAACCCCCTTGCCATGGGTAGGGATGATATCCACTAGACCAGGTTGCTCAAAGCCCCATCCAACCTGGCCTTGGAAATTCCAAGGATGGTGCATTCACAACTTTTCTGGGCAATTTCAACCCCTTCCCCAGGCAATTTAACTAAGAAGCTGATCTGCACACACTTGCCATGACACGTAGAACCTCAGCAGTACTGTATTTCCATTTATTGCCTATATTTTCATGAATTTGTATATTCCATGTAACATGTACCATAGTCCTGATATTGTAAGTAGTGAGCTTGGCCTGTTTCTAGGAACTTTGAGTTAACAGCAGCTAAAAACTACTAAAATTCCAGAGAAGTTAACAAATGAAAATATTTGTCCCTCTTGTCCGCTACACTTACTATCTCCAGCTTTGAATGTACCAACACCAGATTACAGTCTATCCCACCTTCCTTTAATAGCAGCCTTGAAGGATATGGAGCAGCCAAGGGGCATATAAGGGAGAGAGATTCAGTATTCGCAGTTTTATTCTTTACTATATATTGAATATTGTGAATAGACTGAGAATATTATATATATATGTAAAGTTGAGGAACAGTGTGCAGTAATGAAACCTGTTGTTCTGAAAATACTGCTGAATAGTGTTATTTTCAACTGTTATAGAACTAGAAAAACTTAAAACATTACAAAACCTCTGTATTTCTCAGTAGAAATAGCTTTGTGTATTTCACAACACCGTGCATTTCACTGCTACATATTTGCCTCCTAATCCCTTAGCTAAACAAAATAATATTCATGTTTTCATACCAGTGAAGAGTAATGAAATTTTTGCCAGTTAATTTTTAAATAAAAAGATAGTATTTATGACAGTAACAATATGGTAACGATGGAGCAATCCAGCCTGTTTACAGGAAAGGTTATCAGTTTCCAAGTGTCCACCTGTGTATCTGGGAGTACAGTGGAATTTAGAGTGCTAAAGTGTGGAGGAGAGAGATTTTGTGCTTTGTTTTGTGCAGTTTACAAAATATTTCAGGTTAGTTGTGATCTATTTTGAATCACGTGCTCTCCTACTTCTGTACTGTTCCCCGAGAATTTAGTTGATGTCAAAGTAAACTATGCCAGGCACTTTCCCAGGTCTCAGCAGGGTGTTGCAGGTAACAGTGCATTGGCTGCAGTCCTTGAGTGAAGATAAAATGACCCATTTTACACATCACTTCACTTGCACAGCATTTAGTTTGGGCTTGTACAGAAAAATAATACAGCCGTGAGATCACTAGGTATTATTGCTATCCATGCAGAGCATTTTCCTTTCACAGAAATTATTTTAATTGACTGTAATAAGATTATTTCTAATATTCAGTACACAAACTTTTGCCCATTTTGACAAACAGACAGTAAGTCTTTTGCAACAGTTGAGTGATGTTTTAACTGTGTCTAAGACAAGTACTAGAGAACTGAAGCTATAGAATGATTTACATAGAACTGGCTGACATGGTAAATTACTAATGACAGCGGCAGTATTTCACACAACAAATCAGACAGCCCACCTTTTCTGCCAGGTAATAAATTCTTCTAAGCAGACATAGGGAAATTTATGTATTCATTATCTATTAAGAGATACTTGGCAGAATAGCCCTTGGTCTGCAGCCTGGAAATAATCCTGCTCTGACAAGTGTCAGTCAGGAGTGCTGGTGAAGCACTACAGATCTTGCTTCACTGCAAGCACCAAGTCAAGCTCTGTTCAGTTACTTAAGAACGAAGGCCTAAATGTACTTGCTCTAATCACAGTTGATATTCCTGCTGCTTTTATATGTATTTCTAAAAAACATGTTAGCCCCTGAAACATTTGCTAAGATTTCTCATTTTTCCTTATCTTCTGAAGAAAGGTTTCACACTTGCCATGGTCAGATACCTAGCCCACGGTTTTGGCTATTCCCCTTTTCACAGCTGCCTGGACTGGGAGGCAGAATATGGCAGAGTGGTTTGAATTAGAAACAGAGAATGTGAGGCCAGCACTAATAGAATTTACATACTCAAAGTTTTTCTTTTCAAAGTTTGGCAATGAATTATCCATTCTATCAAGTTAATAAAAGTAGCAAAACAAATAAATTCACCACTGCAGAAAGATTCTGTGCTGAGGATAAGTAGATGGCCAGCACCAGGCAGATGGTCAATGCCGGACAGTGACCCCAAAGTGCGAGGGCAGCGATGGCTGAGCATGAGCCTCCTGCAGCTGTGCTGCTTGGGCAGAGCCACCGCTCATGCCCCGGTGTTTGCTCTGCCGGAGACAACCCCAACCACGCACAAGGGGCAGGGGCAGGACCTGCACAGTACCTTTGAGGGCAGGTGGGGTGAAGACGCTCTGCTTCCTCTGCTTGGGAGAGGCGCTCTGGGACTGGGGAGGGACAAAACACAGAGAGACGCAGTAAGAGACGGGCACAGAGAGCCTTCTGTTCATGGCAGCCCCGGGTCTTGCCCCACAGCCGCTTCCAGGGGGTGCACACACCCATCTGAGGAGCTTCTAAGAAAAATACATGGGGTACATCTGATGCCAGCTTCTGGCAGAGTAAACTAAGATTAGATAGGCAAGAATACGTATTTAATGGACTAACTTTATGGCTCCCAGGCAAGACAGACCCAATACTACTGAAAATTGCCATTCACTCTAGAAAAGATATTGTTAAACATAAAATTTGTATAGCCTGTACTTTAATAGTCTGTGTAAATGATTCTCATAAGGCAAATAAATGTTTACATACATTAAAATAGTTCCAAGATTTATATTAACCAATATTCCAATTAAATACAGTGTAATCAGTGATTATATGTATAGGTAAGGTAGAACTGAAATTATTAATATATACATTTTAACATACTTAGGTGGAAAATATCTGTCCCTTCACTTTTTCAATGTGTTCTATTACATCTAAGATAACAATTTCAGCAGCCAATCACTCAGCCTTTAACTGAGCCTGATTTGAGTGTTATATTTAGACACAGCTAAATTTTTTATGGCCCTGAAATTGCATCTATGCACAAAAGATAAATTATTCCAAAATAATGGTAGTAAAATTGCATATAGAGTACTAATAGTATAATTATGCCAAAGTTTAGTTAGCAAAAACTAACTGGAATACATTCAGCATTAAAGAAGAGCAGCTTTTGCAAAATGAAAGCAGATTGGTGTTCATATTTTATCAATATGGAACACGTTGATATACAAAGGACAGTAAAGCTATGTACGATCACACCCATTGCTCCCTTTGGAAGACATAAACACTATAGCACAGTCCTAACAAAAAGCTTAAGGAAAAGCTGTATGTAGGCAAGGGGCTTTTTTCTCATCTAATCAATTTCTATTTATATTTGACCATAACAATGTTGCCTTTTTCCAAATATTTTCTAAAAATGCTTAGTATACAGAATGTGAATTTTAATCAGATCTATTCCTTTATGGAACATTTGAGACAGCTCTTAACAGAACCATTTTCACATAAGTACGGCCAATCCTATTACCTCACCTTATCACAATGGATAGAGTGTTAAGATTTAGACATAAATACCATCTTCTTTGGAAAGAGAAAGTTATTTATACACACTATGGGATAGGTTGTTGATCCTCACCCCAGTGAATCTTTGTAAGTCGGTAGTTAAGTCCAAATTTGAATCAATCAATACCTACCGCTGCTATTTAAAGTGCTGCCTGCTGCTCTGGGCAATGGGTGAAGGAGAAAGAGAGCAGGGAATTGCAGGAACTGTGCAAGCAGGGATTAGAAAACGAGACTGGCAGACCACACTTGTAACTCTTGTGCAAACAACATCACTGCACTGCCTGCTGTAGGCTTGGCAAAGGATGGAGAGAGTAGAGAGGAGTTTGCAATGCTTTTGTTGACCAGCAGTGACCTGCAGATCCAAAGCAAAGCTGGGATGGGCTGAGCTGGCAGGGCCAGGTTTGCTGGGCTTTGGCAGGGCATGGCAGCCAGGCAGCGGGGACTTGTGTCTCCCAGTTCCCTGCTACAGGGAGAAGGGAGAGCCCGTGGAACTGACACACAGCACAGCTTTACACAGCCCTGGTTTGAAAATGATGGTTCTTAAAAGGCTGTGCTACTGAAGCTGGCAGGACAGTGTAAACAAAACTATTAACCAGGATGAACCAGTGAGTTTCAAAAGGGTTTTAACAATAGGCCTATTTTAACAATAAACATGTTTTGGGGTGTTTTTTTTAAAAAATGTTTCACTTACCTCTGCCTGTGAAATGCTTGTTCTCTTCTCGTCTTTTTCTAGAAAAAAATATATGGAAAGAAAAATTAATTACAAGAGTGTTTCTCAGTGCTAACTTGCAACCCTACAGCACTGTTGTAAATAAGAAATTAACCTTCTGATTTACAGCTTTTCTTTCTCTTTTGTATGCCTCAGAAAGCCAGAGGCCCTGATTAGCATTTCGACATAAGAACTTCATGTGAAGCACTTGACTTCTGTTTTTCGTGTGTGAATAACAGCAAGTGATGGAGTGCCTTTAGGAGCAGGTCCTTTGGGCTGGCAGCAGGGCTTTGTGCTTCCGAGTGGGGCTGTCAGGGTACAGGCTTGCTTTGCCCAGGGACTGCACTTCCTTCTATAGTCAGAAAAGGCTTGGTTGCCAAACGGTGTGCAGCAAACTCACAAAGGGCTCTACTGCACTCAAATAATAATAAGAACCTCACCTCATTCAAGTTATTGATATACCAATACTTACTGAAGAGCACATTTCAGCAATATGCAAAATTAACAAAACAAACCTTAACAAAGAGCAATCTTTCACCTTAGAGATTACGTGACTCTACAGGACTCAAATTTTTCCTAGAATTTCTTACTTTTGTTGCCTTAATTGGTTATGTGCATGGTAGAATTGGCAAAATTAGATATTTCTAATAAAATAAGCATCTCTGAGAATCTGTATGAACAACTAAGTAAAATTGTATGAAGCAGAGGAGGCTCAAGGATCTTCCTAACTATGGTATGTAATCAGTCTTTGCATAAGCTAAATTATTTTGCTACTGTTGTTCTGATGTGGTTAATGGCCAGAAAGTGTCTGTCTTCTGCCAGTGATTTCACAAGTATTTGATGAATAACACACAGGATCTTTGATGCACAGCAGTTTGGAGATCTAAAATAAAATGCCATTAAAAACAGAGACATCAATCTCTCACTGTACCAACACCCTTTCTAAAATTTTCCACTTGCCGATACCAGTGTGTAATTTTCACTGAGGTGTGGCAGAACTGTAAATGTAGGTCTGAGGGAAGAATAAGGTCTAGGCCGTATCACTTTATCTGACTTATCCCCTAGATATTGGCAGCTTGTTGTGTGCTGTGTATGAAGGGACGAGCCAGTGCAGGCAGCTGGATCACATTTTCTATTGCATTCTTCACCATTGTATCTGTGCATCTTACAAACATTAATTGACTTCGTGGATTTTTCAATGTATGTATTTCCCATTACCTCCATCTGAAAGACACTCAAATCACTGATGCTCAAGGTTAAAAAGTGTAGTTGAAAACAGTGCTGATTGCTAAAGCATGATCCCACAGGTACAGAATTAGACAGGACAGTCAGGAGGCCAGTTTCCTGCCATTGACATTTGTGTGAACTTTGGTAAGGTCATTAATCTCCTCCTTGACATCCCTACCTGGAAATTGTATAGCAGTGCCTATTTCAGTATAGAAGCGTCTATTCAACTCCATAAAACACTTTGGGGTATGAAGCCAGGCTGGCTGAATGCCTGATTATTTATGTACTTGTAATCTTTCTTATTGGTTGCATACCAAACAGACACAGACTTCAGTGAGTCAACACTGGACTTTTTTTTTTTTTAGCTCAAGATCCTGGATTTACTTTGGAGGCTGAAATTTGAATAAATCAGGAACTTTCAGCAAAGAACAATGAAAATTAAGCTACATCCCATTCCTTCCCGAAACTCTAAATTTGTCCAGATTAAAAATACATTTTGTAAACCCAAGCTGAAGGCTTGCATAAGGAACAAAACCTGTGATCAGCAGCTTTGCCAGGTTTCAGGTCTTGATCCTGAAGATGTGCACAACCCTAACCCTCTGGGCCTGCACATTTCGTGTTCTGAGTGATGTGACATTAAAACTACTAGAACTGGAAAGTTTCCAGCCTTTCCTTTCACCCAGCAGCCTTCATATGACAGGCAACTTTGGGAAAAAGAACTGGTCCCATATGGAGTTAGAGAAATCATTCATATCCACAGGGCAAATAGTGCCCTTGAAAACCATCAGACAACAGGGGCATTTCAGAGTGACTTACAAGATCATATGAAAAAACAGTTTTACAAATCAGTAAAGAGGGATCAGAAATGAACCTAAAGTAGTGAAAGATACAAACTTGAGGCAGCAGCCATGAAGGGGTTCAAGTGAGATGAAGAGCTGCCTGGAGATGCACTTTGGTCAACGGTACATTTTGACATGTATTTATTCTGAGGACAGAAAGAGCATTGCCTGCTTATTTTTGACTGGCATTTTGATGGATAAGACCCAAAGAAGAGTACAGATTTTTAAGGAGAGGTGACAAGGAATGGGAACAAGGGAAGCCTAGATCCCTGAATGCCATAGACTGAGACAGGGAGAAGAGAATAAACAAAAACCCTTTGTGTAGACAAGGAGGAAAAGATGAAAGGCAAGGGGGGCATGGAAGGAAGGACTAGCTTGTGTGTAGCCAAGGTAGCAATGAGAGACAGGAACAGTGGGGTAGCAGCAGTAAAGGGGGAATTTAGTGATGTCAGAGAGCAGAGCTGGAGTGCAGTGCAGGTTGGAGCTCAGCCAAGAGCTCTCTGCTGGGGAAACACCTAGAGCCACCTTGGTCTAACTGAAGGATCACATCAATAATTGTGTGAGGAGTTGTCCATGGACAAATAGCGCTTTTCCAGTGTAAGTTATAAAGTTTTGAAAGCCTTCAAAATAAATTAATGAAAGCATGTCTCACTAAGCAAGTATCCTTGTGAGAGTCAATGGAAGTAGGAATAAATGCTCTCACTGCAACAGGTTAGTACTGGCATCAAGAGGTCATGTAGAAAAGCTGTGTGACACCAAATTTTATGTTGAGAATGGAAGATAAAAGGTAAGCAAGAATATCATCAGTTAGCTACTGCAAATGAGCCATTTCCACCTACAGAAGCCAAGCAAGTTATGCATCTCCCACCCTCAAATTCATCAACAGTTATAAGCTGAATTTCTTTACTGAACTCTTAGAGCACAAATTCCTCCTGAGAAGGGTCAGGAAATAATCAGAAAATAAATCACAGATATCACACTGCGATACCACTTGATTCCCAGGACAGAATGAAATCCTAGTTTGTCAGCATCCTTTACATCCTTGACTACTGTGCAGGCAGGATTCTACTCACAAAAATAACAGTTATGCAGAATGAGAAATTCACTTATCATGTTTATAACTAGGCAATTACATCTCAGAGAATGTGAATTCAAATGATCGTCTATTTCTTTTACATGAAACAAACCCCTAGCTCTCAGCAGATGACTTCTCCCTACAGGTTTGCTCTCTTTTTGGGGCTGGAAGGGAAACAGACTTTTAATGATGCTCCATTTTCCTCCCTCACAGAGCGTAACATTTTTCACAGAACATCATACAGCTGTGTTGTATTCTAATTCTCAACATATGATTTTTTCCTGTTAAACTTATTATCAGATGCTCTAATTAGCTAACAGGCATCTAATTACTCAAGTAATTTCTAGACAATTTTTGTGGTTTTGTTTTGAAGAGGTATAATAGAAATTACAGAGCTGAGAATGGATTTGTACATACCCGAGTACTGGAAAGTGAGGTATGTATAACAAGATTAGAGCTTTATTTAGAGGTTTTTTTGACACCTGTGCTGCGGAAAAAGCAGATGAGGACTTTCCCCTGTGCTGGATGAATAATGTGTGAGCCTGGTGTGATCCTTAGCTTGTACAGACTGGAGTAACACCTGACAAATAAACAGAGTTTCAGGCTTTAGTCAGTGTCCTCAGAAAAAATAGTCATTGAAAGGTTCAGTCCAAAGGATGGTTCCTTCAGCCCAGATATGTACACAGACTTTCTGAAACAAAGCCTTGTTTTTTTGAGGAGAGACACTTCTGAAAGCCCATCTTCCTGCTCAGATCCCCTTTCAGCGTTAGACCTGTAAGCTTTAGCCTTTACCCCGGGCAAAATCTCACTCAGTCGCAGGGAAACCTGCAAGACTTGGCCTGACTACATTGCTGAAATAGGTAGAAGAAACGCCAGGGAATTTGACTCCCAAACGCTTGCTAGAAGAGCTCTGCTGAATCTTTATTAGCACATCCCCAAGCCAAGCTGATATAATAAGCTGAGCTCCCCCAAAGATGTTGGTACGCGGAGTCAAAGGAACTGAAGGGAAGGAGGCTGGATGCAGCTGGGACCACAACTGCTCCATGGTGCTGATCACTCTGCCCATGAACCCCCACCACTGGGGGAAGCTTTGCGGTCGTTTTAGAGTAAGATCAAAATTCATCTGCCTTGCTTCTCCCACTGGATAACGTTAATACACTTGGAGCAGCTATGCAGGGCAAGGGGTGACCTGTTTTAAAAGACCTGGTCTCTGACATCACCCATGGGCTCAGCAGTGCTCTCCCAGCAAAGGCTTATGTCATCCAACTAAGTACCCTGCTTGCTTTCTCCCTGGCAAGAGCAAATAAAAGCCTTTCCTGTAGGGTTTCAGTCAGGCACTGGAGAAATAAAACAGGTCAACGAGGCTGGCTTTTAAATGAAAGAAGCCCAGTGAGAAGCTGGTATAATTGTTGGAGAAAGCTTCTTGTAGAGAGTTTGGAATTTTCATTGGGAAAACACAGTTGAGCAGTTTCAGATAAAAATCACAGGGCACTGATAGGTTTGGATTTGGTTAATTTTAGTCATAGTGTCTAAATTTTCTCTTAAAACTAATAAACACAATAGTCTTTAATTGCTCAGATGATAGGAATAGCCCACAAGTTTCATACATAAAACAGGTGTTAGTTAAAGAATTATTTAAACAAGAATGGTTTGAATCTGAATGAAATTAGCCTGCTGACAGACTTCAGGGACACAATGTTTAGTCTGGAGCCACCTTATAATCCTGCCCTTGACCCTCTATATACAGTGCCATTGGATGGAGCAAAATAGACGAGTAAAAGCATGGCTCCAACTTTTCACATGCAAACTAGTGCAGGGCACCCCAAGCTAGTGACAAATCAGATGCTGCGGCTGATATGAAATTGTCCAGCCAGTTTCATTTCATTGCATTAGTTTTGATGGAATATTTCCCTGGCCAAGCAATACTGTGTCCCTGAGCAACGTCTGCTGTCAGAAACTGTGAAAGAAATGAACAAATTGCTGACTCCTGGACAATGTGCTCAATGATGACATCGGGTTGGGAAAATGAAAATAAATTTTGTGCCTTTGAGTCTACTCTTCATCTCCTGTAATGAAGAGGAGGGTGGCTCTTTCTTCCTGCTGTGTGCTTGGGCAGCGGGGACAGAGTTCTGCTCCCAGCCTTACTTGGTGCAACAAGACAGACCACTTGTTTTTAAAACTGACCTTTAAATGGCACAGACTCATGCAATTTTAGAATTAAGAAGAGAAATGGATAATTTTAAAAATAGCCCTTCATTGCCCTGCCATTTAGTGGCAAGAAAATCCGAAATTTTCCAAAATTTTGTTTAAGTCATTTCACATTTCAATTTCTCTATCAGTAAAATAAGGGTATTTTTGAATCTAGCAGGTTGCCTCGCTGGTTTTTGACCAGTGCCATCTGTATTAGCCATTGGTATTTGTAAAACAAGCTCTCTGAAATCTGATTTAGAAATTGACTGACATAATATTTTGGTTTTCTGCTATCACAACTACTTTCTTCTAGAAGATATAGAAAGATCAAAAATTATTTAATGCCTTGCTTTTGTCAGAGTTCTAACTACATATTGCCACGTCCTGTAGCATCTCATTGCTTTTTACTAAACCACTGAGGTAAGAAAAGGAAAAAAAATTCAAAACAGACAAATATAAAAAATGCTTACGCGGTTAATTGTTTGATTTTCACTTGCTGGTTTTTATCCGTCAGTATCTATCAATAAAAGCTTGACTACAGGTCTAGATGTCGTTACATTTAATGACAATAAAATATCCTGGAGCGAGTATGTGTTTCTGACACTATTCCCATCGCCGGAGCTCCCCGTCAGAGCCCCCTATCTTACAATTTTCCTCCCCGCTCCTGCGCGGGCAAGAGAGGGCGGACACTGCGGTCCGGCTGCATCTCGCACGCCGATCAGCGCCTGAATGACTGCCGGGCCCTTTAGGGAGCACTAATAACAAGATTTGGATAGGAAAGGGAGAGAGGAATCTGCTATAGACGCAGGCATGTGCATGCCCGTCCTGTCGGGTGCCGGCAGCGAAGGTGGGCGGCGGTGGGAAAGGTCCCTCCCTGCGCCGGCAGCGCCATCCCCAAGGGACCTCTCGTCACTGTGTCTCACAGATCGTAACGCAGCTTTTCCCAGCCAGCTACCGAGTGTCACCAGCCCGTCAGATTTCAGTAAAATGCTACAGGCCAGATGAGTCTGACACTTACAATTTTCTTTCCATACAGATTAGTTATTTTTCTGTATTCCCCCCCACCCCCGTCAATGTTCAAAGCAGCCTTTACGACTACTGAGAGCAGGGGCTGCAATCTCCTTTGTTAGACCAAATCCTTCTTAATGGTGTGCTAAGTCAGCCACCAAACAGAAAGAACAATCATCCTTTTACTCCCAATGCACACAACAGCATCTGATCCAAATAGCAGCTGTATCTCTGATCATACGGACAGCATCCAAGGGCCCACTTTAAACTGCATAGCCATAAGAATATGAAATAAAACCACTGTTCATAAATTACACAGATCAAAATTTCTTTAAAACATGCATTCTGGTACCATAATCTATTTTGAAAGAAACTGGAGACATTACAAACCTCAGATGTGAACCTAAATGTATTTGTTTACATCACATGAATCTCAGAAGGGAATTATAGTGCCCGATTCAGCGACCTTGTTATTCCAGCTTCATGCCAGACTCATGGAAATCAGTATCATTTTACTGGCATTGAACTGGAAAATAAGAGTGGTGAATTAGGTCTCAAGCCTTACCACAGGACAGTCACGAATTATTACAAGCAGCACAAGAATCATCCTTCTCTTATGCATTTTGTTTCCAATTCTTTCATTCTCCCTTCCTAAAATATGTGCTAAATATTAATATAAAACAAATTCTAAATAAGTTCCATACATCAACTATAACTTCTCAAAATATACTTTGGAAGAGAATTAAAATTTAATTATTTTCTCCCTTCTTACTAATAAGGACTGAGTTGTTCTGTCTGTCATCTTGGAGTTGCACTTACACCTGACTCTGTGGTCTTCCAGCTGCTGCCAGCTCTGTAAGGCTCTTTCTGGTATTGCCCTGGCTTTGAATGACAGGACAGAAGACAGGTTTTGTAGAAAAACCTGTAATGAAAAAAATACTTTCATGCAGAAGCTTCTTTTCCTTAATAGCACAGAAGACCCTGTTCTGCAGCCCTGCTCCATGAGAGAGAGCCTCAGGTGAGTGAGGCACAGGAATGGACCTTCCTGATATGAAGTCCTGGATCTATGACATGGGGACAATGACAGACATGGCAGGTCTGCCCAGGAAAAGTAATGAACCCAGGGAGAATTGTGCTTGAAATAAACATTCAGTTTGGATAACTAATATAAAGATTGACCTTAATTCACAATATGATCAACTCTAGCCTTGAAGGTGCTTTCCTCTAGTTGCTTTTTTAGCAGCACAAACTCCTCTTGGGTGAAGGAAATGGAGATAGCTTCCAAAAAACAACTGACTAAATAAGAGCAGCCAGGAGAAGCTAAGTAGAAATCTTTTTCTTTTTTATTTCTTTTGATCTCTCAGGTGAGACATTTTCTGCGCCAAAGAAAAATCTCTTACTAAATTACCAGGAATGACTCTGAGCTAAACTGTTCATGGAATTCGCAGTTGACCAGTGCAGAACACTGACATCAGAGCTGGGAGAAACCTCTGGCAGGACCACAGGGTGTTATTGCAGGCAGAAGCTCTAGGTCAGGCTTTGCCTCCAGTTTGCTTTGGAGCTCCCTGAAATTTACTCATTCCAAAAGTACACCACTTAACAGCAAAATAATTCTTTCTGTTTCCAGCACAACAAAGCTAAGTTCAACGGGAAATCTGGGGTGCCTGCTATGCTTTGACCCTTGGGGAAGAGGA
Source organism: Grallaria varia (assembly GCA_013396735.1). Lineage (NCBI taxonomy): Eukaryota > Metazoa > Chordata > Aves > Passeriformes > Formicariidae > Grallaria > Grallaria varia. Next base: position 425,400 of record VWZG01008353.1, read on the forward strand.
GTTTGCTGTGCCCGGCTTGGCTGGGTGATACGGGGAGCAGAGTGGTGTTCCAGGCAAAATGAGTCCCACAGAAGTTGAAAAAACAGAGAAAAAAGTCAAACTACTTTCTCATTTAACAAATTAGTTCTAAACTTAGTGCAACTGGGAAAGAACTTCAGCCACACATAAACTGACAGTCAAAACTCTAGGTCATTTTCTAAACGAAGTAATGACAGTCATATCAATATCCATTACATCATTGGAAGTCCAGGTTAATTCATCCGATTAAGTAAAGATAAATGAGACAAACTGAAGAAAACTGCTGTGATTAGTGATGTGAAATTTAAAATCCTTGGTCTATTGGAAAGCTTGCTGCTATACTCAGGTGTCAAGATGAGCAAAGTAAGACTTGAATGTTACATGATGATCTACATATGACTTTTCTATGCATAGCTATTTAGGATGATTAAAATATCCCATTTTGATTGAAATACACATAAGAAAAAAATCCCTTATTCTTGCAGCAAATAAATGTAAACCAGGGTGATACTGGTTTTCTGGCATGAGCCAGAAGGGAACCTGACAGCCGTCATTTCTGGGTGCCCCAGGCTGTGCTGAAGGGGCAAACTGAACTAGAAGAAAACGTAAGAAAATTAGACTTTCAAAGAGGTACGGAACAAGCGACTGCAAAGTAGATGTAAATTACAATGTGGTGTCTTGAAGTTTCTCCAGCGGTATAGAATAAGAACTCACCTCATTGTAAGGTTACCCTGACATAGAGTCTGTTCTGACACAACAGCGGACGTCAATACAGATTGCATCTTTGCTGGATGGACTAAGGGCAGTTCCCACACTCACCGCATTATCTCACCAGTCTGAAACCTGACAGTGAAAGAAAAGGCTCACACAAAGAAAATAGGAGAGCAATGGAGATAAAGAAGGGTTTTGAGAGGTTAGAGGAAGACCAGATCTGTCGAGTGACTGCAAGCAAATACTCAGAGAAATAGGTTCAAAGAGCAGAAACACGAATCTGAAATGAACGTGCCCAAGCAAAACACGCTGCTAGACTACTAAATGTTTGCTAATAATTGCTGCTGTTTTGCCAAATGTTCCCAAAGCTCATACACAAAAACTTTCCAAACAGCTTGGAATTACTTTGTTCATTGACTAAGTCATAACAACGTACTAGTTTGTGAAAAGACTTAATGTGTTCATTAAGTATTTGCAAATACAGAAGGAAGCCAAGTGCCTTCAGAAGACAGCTACCCTGGGCTGTGTATCCGTCAGTAATATTGGATAGTATTGGTAATGCACTAGTTTCCAGCTGCTTGCTTGCTTTAGGTTCAGTCTGCATTCAAATGACTCAAAAAGCTCAAGATCTAAATACAGTCGAGGCAAAAATCATGAAGTAAAATCCATGGTTACCAGGAATATAAGAACTAGCCAATCCCCGATATATATTTAAACCATTTCCTGGTAACTTCATGTGCAGGAATAAATTGCCATGGAAAATGGCTCAGAATTGACCTACTGATTGCAATCTTTCTGTCCGTGTTCCAGCTGCAATAGCTATCACTGTGAGCAGTTCCTTTCTCGTCTGTGAGCAGTAGGAGTGTTCTAATCTCTAAAATAAAAACCAGCAGCAGCCAAAATCAAAAAAACCCACAAAACACCCCAAACAGCTAAACGTTCCTTTGCAGGCTATAGCTCATAAAGCTGTTTTTATAAAATCCTATCTGAACAGTTGTGTTTGTACATTCTGGGAAGTGACATTTGCCAGGGGAGAAGAAAACATACAAAACAATAAAATTCTTCCTTAGCCAGTGATTATTATTGCTGCCTTAGCAGTTTCCTTCCTTTTGGAATAATACCTCAAGGATTTCAGTAAGAATGTGTTGTAAAGCTAGTCCTGGCCAACTGCTCGTGGTTAGAATGCACACGCAGAAAGCTCCTCACACTCGTGTATCTTCTTACATGTGAATCAAGTAAGCTACTAATAATAGGGTTTTTCGGGGTTTAGGGTCTTTTTACAAAAAGAAGATGCAAATACCAGTTTTGTAACTTCATTTTTTGGTTTTCCAAGCTTTCCAAAAGTCAGCAAAATGAGGTTCCATAATCTCATTCTTGCCTTCAGCACAACTAGGTGGGCTGGAAAAGACCAAGGCAATCATTGTTAGCTCAGAATAAGTCAGCTGTAAATTTCAAAGGCATTTTCCAGAATTTCTACTAACCTCACTACATACCAGAGACAGGGGGGACCCTCAGTTTTGTTTTATATGTCTCCATCTGTACTGTCACCATCAGAAACACCTTGCTGTGATTCCCATGGAATGAGCTGTCTCACACCTTCCTATGGGATTTGCTGTGCACATTAAAGCTGAAGTCACACACCAACATTGACATTTTAGGAAGCTTGAAAGCACACTTCTAAACAATTGCAGCCCTGCTGTCTACTTACTGTATTTCAAAGCCAGACAGTAAAACTCTAATGTTGGTCAGGATCAAAAATCTTCTGAACCACCATTTTTAAAAGGGAAAATTTTTTTTCTCCTCTATCCCCCCAATCACTTTTTAGTTCATCAGTACAATTCCACTTTAAAGAGAAAAGGTTATGAAATAGCATTTTGTAGGAGAAACATGTTGCTTTCAAACCAGCTAGGCTTTTATGTTAAATTGCTCCCTGATTCTGTAGCTGTTCTGCAGATCCGAATATAATGAAAAAGGTGGAGCAAATGCTTCAGATGATCCCAGAGATGCTACTGTTTGGTGCTGGTCAAAGAAAGAGCAGGACAAGTTCGTCCAGATCTTGGTTTTCTACCACTGCCTGAGAACAGCTATGGCAGGGAACTTCAGAAAGTCTTGAAGGGCATACTACCACCACACATCACTGAGTGGTGGAGGCTCAGCGCAGAAATGTTTAGGCTATGGGATGTCTAGGCACCAGGACAAACTGTATTGTAGAGTGCAAGAGAGCTCACTGCTTTACTGAGCTTTCTGTCTGCCTTGTTCAAGCTCATTTTCTGCCTGGTGTGACTACCTCTGCTTGTCTCATCAGAATGAAGGACGTGGCCTCAGGTGAAAAGCACAACCTTTACAATGCACCTTCAGCTACTTAACCCTGCTAACTCTGTTGGTGCAATTTGTTTCCACAAGATGAATGATGCCAAGACATCCGTTCTCTGTGGTACACCTGCATGCCAGCTATCCCAGGAAAACATGAGCAAAGAGAGAGCCTGTCACTGTGCTTCATTCTGCTACTATGACAGACCCTCCACTAAAGCCACAGGAGAAAAATATTAGAAGTGATTTTAGATACTGTCACAGGAATGGTATTTTGAAGGGGAGAAGAAGAAAACAGAGCTCCTTTCAACAGACATACTTAATTCTACCCCAAAACTGCTTTGGTTACTATAAAAAGAGGCTTGACTGGTCCAGCTGGTCTTGTTTCCACCGGCTGATGACACAGGCAGCTCCCATTCACAGGAAAGCAAAGCTAAGCTCTACACCACCCTACACTCTTGGTGAGTTTCTGCAGCCTTCTGTTGTTGGCAAAACCTTTGAAGATTTATATGTTCAATTTGTTTAGCCTCTGCTAGCTTAAGGTCCAGATTCATTAAATTCTACCTTTTGATGTACTTTGAAGTGAAGCTTTAACTTCAGTTATGCCACATGAAGAGTTAAATTCTCTAAAAGCTCGATAAATGGGCTATCTTGATTGATGCTTTAAGTGCAACCCCTTCCCAATATTCTGAACATAATGAGGTTAGTGCTAAAAGCTGGATTTGCTCTCATCTGTCTGCATTATCTATTTATTTCGCACACGTCACCATGGTAAATGAGTGCTGCATTAAGTACTAAATAGTAGAGGTCAGAAAAACCCTGTGTTGTATTTTTTTTTCCCTCAGCAAGGCTGAAACATCTATTAATGGATTTTACCTGATATAAACTAAAAAAATATAACCCCCCCAGTATTATCCCATTATTGAAGTATAATTTAAATATCATCTCAAAACAAACCAACTTGATGTTCTCATTCAAAACATTTTATCTTACAATGTCTAAATGGACCTAATTTAAAATAGCCTCTGAATTTTTTTACCACTTAAAAAAATTAAAACCCTCAAAATACAAATAGAATGTTTACCACAGGCTAAACTGGACATATTTTCTCCAAATTTAAGTGCCATCAAATTGTATTCTCATGTAGCTATGTTAAATATAGCTTAAGTATTTTGACTATAAGGAGTAGTTATTACAACCAGGCATTTCATTTTTTTAAGTAGAAACTCACCATCTATTCAGAATTCTCACCAAAACAAACTATGTGAGGTGTGCAAGTGCTTGGCACAGTGTAAATCTGTTAAAAGCACCTCTAGGAAAATTAAGGCTCATGAATGCAATAAAGTCCCACTAACTTCCTCAGCAGATTAGGCAGCCGTGCACGCTGCCATTCCCTACCCATGGCACAGCTCTGCCATGCGATATGCACAGGGGTGATAACAAATGTAAACATTCCAAAAGCTTATCAGTCCTCACGCTGAATGATCAAGCAGCTGGAGATCAGTAACATGAAGCCATGTATATTAGAAATTATTTGCAAATAATCTCCTGGGGTGGAAGAAGGTTGTTTCTATGGTCCTTTTGTATAAGGAACAAGGAAAACAGATGAGGAGTACAAGGTTCACCTCTAAAAATACCTCATTCACTTTTAGATAGTTCCATGGACATTGACCCTTCCAACACAAAACCAACAGGCAGGAGGGAGCAGGAGGAACAAGTAAAGTACATGGTACTTGGTACAAAGTAAAGGGTACACATTAGGAGCTTAGCTCCACTGATAAAGAAGTATGTCAGTTTTCATCTCTTGGGTATTTAAGGTTGGAACAAGAAAAATGGATTAAATGTAATTCCACCCATACTGGGACTGAGTAAAACTTTTGGGTTTTTGGCATCATGTCCTCTCAGCTGCACCACTTCTCTAATCTAGGCAGAAATCTGAGTCCTAGTTGTAAATATCCAGCCTCCATTTCCATCCCCCAGAGCTTACTCGGGAGATGTTTGCATCCCGCGCCGCCCAGTCTCACAGAGGGATGGTGGGCTCCAGTGAGCAGGAGGGACTTAGTCTTGTTTAGACTAAAATTACACACTTCAGCCAACTAGTGGAAGAAACCAAGCTCAGAGGGGACATGTGCCTTGTAAAATGTACCTGTGCAGGTGTCAATAAACACTGAAAATGAAGGAATCATGGATAAAAATAAACATGAAAAATTATGCAAAGTAAGTTAATTTTGATCAGGACAAGCACACCACCTTTTTGTTTTGACATTCTCTGAGTAGCTGTCAGACCTTTCTCCTTGTTAAAGCACTGCTTACTGATCAGAGCAACAGTCCAGACTTTGAAATAGTACATTTTCTACTGTTTCACACTATGGGGTTAACACAAGGACTAAAAAATCCTCAGGGAATGTTTCTATTTGCGAATTAATGTGTTTATGACCTCAAAAATGGCAAGAATATAGCTGGCTGCCTTGGTGATAATCATCAGTTTAGGTCAAGCAGTGCCCAGTGCATCCTAACCAACTCAAGCCTTGTCCTCTGGCCTGCTGTCCTGACTGTGCTGTAGGGAGCGTGACAGCTCTTTTGTCAGGTTTTGACATGAAATGTCACGCTTTCACATGAAATGGAGCATATTCATGAAATGGAGCATTTTCATAAATGATGCTAAGGAAAACTCAGAGTAAGTCAAATGAAAGGGCATCTGAACATAGCGTACATAGGTAAGAAAAAGGGATGTAGTTTGCCACTGAACACTTGCATTCACAAGTCAGCCTGCAAATAGCAGGATATTTTCAAGCACAGACATTTTCACCTCTCTTCTGGAATCCCTATCACCTGTCACCAGGTGTTATGCAATGTTTGTTTTATAGATTTCATTGTTTCATTGTATCAGATAGTCCTTTTCAGCACCGGCTGAAAGAACAGGAAGGTCCTCACTGCCCTGACAAGCAGTGCCTGATCTCTGAACATCCTGGTGCCATCCATAATGTGCATGGAGCTACACGAGCCCCCTGGTGTGAGGGGACACAAATGTTCCCCACTGCTTATTGCCATACCTCCTACACCGATATAAAAAGAGACAGCATACTTAATAAAATGGTATACTTATTTAGCATATAGAAAGACCAACTATTTTGACTTAAAAACCCACTGTAAACGACAGTTTTTGTTAATGTACTGCTTCTCTGAATGCTTTATTACCACATTGGAAGCCTAAATTTGCAATTGAAAACAGCTGCTGTTTGGCTTACTCACTTTCTAGTTCTTGAACCAAAGTAAGCAGTATGTCCTACCAGAATCTCAAGCTTTGGAAAAACATATCAGTTTTCATGAACTCTGAGACCAAGAATTCTCTGCTGATTCAAGTTTCAAGGAGATTTTTCCCTGAGAAAGTATCGCAGAAATGCTTGGCAATGCCCAGAAGCAGCTGCCTCCTACTTAGTATGTCTTTTCTGACCACAGTTTATTTTGTCTTGGGAGAAAAAAAAAGTGACCATTAGATGTAATACAAACATATTCACTCACTTAGAAGCATCATCAAACTAATATCAGTCACAGACATTAACGCGGGGCAAAGCATATCACATTCATCCCATCAGGGATGTGGGTCTGGTACAGTTTGCATCACCAGGAAAGCACATCCGTATGTGGTAATGAGATTTACTGTGCAGGGAAAGTTCAGGAGTGTGTAGAACCAATTCAGCACAAAAAATCTCAGCTACTTTGGGTTGTCATGGAACTGACACAGGTGTCAGGACAGTTTTTCCTCCCACCGCCCACCTGCCTGTGTTTTTGCTACTGCACTAAATACTCAGGCCACTCATGAAGCATCTCAGCAGAGCTCTGGGGAAGTGGCAGAAAGCTGAAAAGAATGAATCTCTTTCTGGATAATGGAAAATCAGTTAGGAACAAGAAAGCAAAGCTGCTAATGCCCGAAGACAAGACGCAAGCATGTTCCTTGTCTGGAGACCGGTACGGCTTGCTTTTCTTCAAGTTATGATTTACAGCGTTCGGGAACCTCAGAGGTACTGAGTTGTACTTAGAATAGATGCTTTATTTTGCTTTTGCAGTGATAATATACCCTTTTTGCCTTGAAATGAGATCTCAAAAAACACAAAAAGGCAGATCTGGAGAAGAGTTATCAAAACACATTACTATGTTTTTCTGATTTCCAAACGCTGAGTAGCATTTACATTACAAATAAAAAAGAAAAAACAGGCAACAAAGCAGAAACAAAGCTGAAAATAAAAACAAGTAGAAAATTTAGAAACACAGAAGTTTATCCTAATGTTTACCCATATGCTAATATTTCAAGAAGACTGACCACTTTGACACAAGTTGAACAGTCTTTTCCAGCCAGACTGTTTGATATTGTGTTGGCTTTGTGACAAAGCCAGTCTGTACAGGAACACTGGCACTGTTTCCTGATCAAAGCGAGCCCTAATGGTATTAAACCTGAGTTGTGGTCTGACATGCTTTCCTCCCTCAGCTATCACTTCTCTACTTTGCCACTAGCTTTTTCTTGAGCTGCTGCAGTATGATATTCTGCTAGTTTAAAGCACGGTCCAACCTTTATTTCATATAATAAGAATTGATTTTCATATATATTCTGCTGTGCTGGGTAAGGAGACAGGAGGTTGTGCATATACAGAGAAGGTTGCTTTTAGAGCATGGTGATATTCAGTTTCTGTTGACTCCAATGATATTGCAAGAGAAATAGGAAGCAGGAGAGATTTAGCAACTTTTGGATTAAACTCTTGTGCAGCATAATAGTTAAATATGTCATTAAAACTAAACATGTGCTTATGTTCCTTTTACAAACGACATAGAGCAACTGTGGCTACAGCAGGATACGAGTGGGTTGCCCTAGTAACACATGCAGCATCCTGCACAGGATTAGATGCTCCTCATTTTTCTAGTTCCATCACCTTATGCTTGTGCTTGTTTTCACAGACAGTAAAAGGGTCTTAGAATTCAAAATAAAAGTGAAACTAATTAGATATTATGAAGTCAAACATAAAATGTTGCATTGATGGCAAACAAAGAACAATAGATTTAAGCAACTTCCTAACTCGAATCTCAATTTGCTAGCATTAACTTCTCTGCTCAGATGTCACATAACCCATCAAAGGGCACTTTATGAGCACTTAGAGAAAGAGTTAAGGGTTTATTTATTGCTATCACAGGATCACAGAATATGCTGATTTGGAAGGGACCCATAAAGATCATCAAGTCCAACTTTTAAGTCCTGCACAGGACTGTCCCCAAAGAGTCTTGCTTCATAAACTCATATTATCCACTGCGATCACTGCTGTTGCTGCAATTCAAATTTCTCTTTTGTTGACTTTGATTGCAATTATGTATGATGCCAACTAGAGTGAACATCAGAAAAAGCAAGTCAGTGATGCCACAGGCTGGATGTCACATACATCACCACTCAGTGTGGTCTGATACTGTCTCCTTGGAAGCATGCAAGTCAAGCAGACTCTTCTTACAGTTTTTGAGTAGCTGTCATTGGTTTAAAATGACTTAACTTTAGTAGATATTCCATCTCTGCTTTATAGCACAATTGACCTGACCTGTGTGAGTGAAGACATATTCCTGTCAAAGCTGTTAGCAGACATCAGGGATGGGTGAGAAGACTTAGTAGAAAACAACTTTTAGATCTTGGTACAGGAGAACTCAAACTGAATTTATTATGAAGTCCTGAAATGTCCAAACGCATTTCACTGCTTTCTGATTTCCAGATGGGTCTGCATCCAGACCAGAATACCACAAAAATGCTGCTTTTTTTAGCTTCTGCACTCATAAGCAGCTGTAAAGAAGGCTATAGAAAAGTCTGATTCTTAGAAAATGCCCGTCTCTGTTTTCCAAAAAAAGAGAAGTTTAGATAATTAGAGTAAACTTTGCATCCAGACATTCAGAATTGGATTAGGACATGCATTTCAAACTCCTGGGAGTATATCCTTCACTAGCTGTTTGCTTCTAATGAAGGAATTGGAGTACTCCAGTGGGTAAAAATCCAAGAGACAGGATTCTCATTTAGCCCAGCTCTAATTTATAAATATGACTTTGACAGTATCACTGGAATTCTCTGCTGTTCAATTTCCCTGTTGATCTAGGGAATCACTCTCCTAAAGCAATTTTTTTAGAGTGTTCACTTAGCAGTCTTACTACTATTATTATTATTTTAACTACAACCGTGTGCAGTGATGAATTTATCATTTTTGGAGACAAATTGTATTCAGTATCCCACTGAATTCTATTCATAATCCAATAACTGATCAGCATTTTGGGGTTTAGTCATCAGGGTGTCAAGAACCCCTAGGACTGGCTGACTGAAAACCGAAGCTATACCATAATTCCAACTGTACAGCACCTTGCAAGATCGAGACCACAAGGATTTTTTTTAGCATCTGCACTGCCATTGTAAACCTATTATCTTCTTTTCCAACCTGGCTTTACAGTCCCTGTATTCAGTGGGTTTACACAGCTGCATCTGCACACCCTGTTCAAAACACTAGACCATATCAAGCACACCATATGGAAATACACATGCAGATGCTCATGCATGAACCACATGGTGAGGGGCAGGGAAATGGAGATGCTGTGAAAGTTTTTGTTTTTATCTGACTTTATATAAAATTTTAAAAACGGGGCAAGGCTATAATTTAACTAAAGAATAACTTCATTAATATTAGTTCCCAGTATCTAGAAAGAGCAGATAATATCTAAATAAAGAAATAAATAAAAACAAGTGAAGACTAATACTAACTCTTGGGCTTCTATGGAAGTTGACTGAAACTTGCAGCAATCCTGACTCATAATAAAAATGATTTATTAAAAGATTTATTATGAACATTGCAGGAAAGGTGATAACAGACATGTACCACTTTGTTTACAGTAAATTTTCCTGTAAATTAAAGAGTTCTTATTCTCTGTTTGGCTTGGATTTGGTATTGTACCAAGTATCTGTTTATAAAAGGAAATATGACGGTACAAAGTGTACAAAGTGAATTGCAAAAGAGATTAGCAGTCAAGGTGAATTTGCTTTAATAACTCCTAGCAACACAGACACCGTAGATCCCATTAGGGTAAGGAAAGTCAGTCCAAGGCAGATTTTTTCATGCCCCATTACTGAGAGAACTGCCTGAAGTTCAGGCCAGGAAGCTACTCTGCACACTGGGCTTGGGGTTACACGGGTCACCCTCGGTGTCAGAAGATAACCTTTGCCATGTGTGACACCCTTGAACATCTGTGTGCTGAGCTGCAATGATCGAAACTCCAAGAGCTGAGCTCTCTAAATGCTTCTTTGTGTACATTTCTGAGGAACTTCAGCTACTGGTGATGTTGATCAGAGCACGGTGAAGCCAGTGGAGACCATGAGAGACCTAAGGAGGTTTAGTTTCACTGAGGTGCCAGTGCACACAGCAATGGCCTTAGAGACAGGTCAGTGAGAAAAAGCCTGAACTGCTTTTAAAAAGAGATTCAGTTGATTAAGAGATAAGACAGGGAAGAATGTTGCAAAGCACTACAAAAGAAAAATCTGTTATTAAGTAGGCTCCGTGTTTCAAGGGGATTATGTGTTGAGGATTTTTCCATTTTTGCAGAGCTTTTTTGTTCATAATACCCCCTAAAACAGCTTATTACAGAATTTTTCTGAAGTCACATTTATATGACAAAGTGTGTTGCAACTTCAAGTCACCCCATCCCACAGAAAATTGTCTGGGGGGAGCCTCGGATGAAGATAATGTATTCACAATTGAAAAGGATTAATGAAAACATGCATTATATATTTTATCACAAAACCAGAAAAGAACCTGTTTTGCAGAAGTAATTCCCTTGGGTGAATTAGCCCTGGAGCCACCCTGACAACTCTGGAGATTGGACTCTGTGGGCCTCCAAACCCTCCACCCAAGGAAAGAAAATATTTGTGGATGGAAGAACTGGATCTAGGTCATATCAATTCTCCTTGTACATATAGCAAAAGATGTGAATGGAGGATAAAATCGTGGAAGTATTGACATTATCTGAAGGCCAAGAATTACACATGTTCACAGGGTTTACTCCGAACCGTCCTAAGATCTGTTACTCGATATTTAGCGCTATGAAATTAATGCTGGATTTTAAAAATCATGTAGTTAATAAAACCAGTTTGCAGGCAGTCCTGTGTATACAAGTTCAATGGTTTAGAAAGTATGTTGGCGCTCACCTGGGGGCACATGTTCATTCATGATGACGAGGGATGCTGGCGTAGGCCTTCTTTTCCTGATCTGTAACAGGTATAAACCAAGGAGAGTCATTAGGGTCCATCAATTGCCCCACACACAAAGCAAAGTGAAAAAATCCATCTGATGTTCTCCTGAGTATAGACCAGGCGAAGTTAAAAAATAAACTATTTAAAGAACAGCAGCACTTCAGTGTCTTACTGGCAGTTTGTCTGGTCTTGCAGCGACCAGGGTCATGCTCTTGCTTGTACAGGGACTGCAAAGGCATGGGGAGAGCTTTCCAAAATACCTGTATGATTTGTAATCATCTTCACTTACATTTTTAGACATGTACTGCTGACAAATACCAGTCATATCTTAAAATATTGACATTTAGCTTTCCGGTAGGAAAATTATTGCAGTAGTTTGTGAGCTTGTTTGTGCAAATACCTTGTCCTGTCATAGCTCTCACAAGTAATAATTAATAATATTTTGCAAGTGCACTTCAGAGTTGATAACACAGGTATGCCTTACAATGAATTTATATTTCTAAACTGTGCCCAGAGGCCTTACTACTGTTCTTTAACTAAAAAAAACTTCAGTATTTAAGACTTTTAAAAGCGTTTTCCCAAAAAAGCACAATACAGTAGATCTTTACATGCCAATATATTATCCTGAATTGTATGCAGTTTTTCTTATTCAGACTTTATCTGGGTAGCTACTTTTGTTCCATTAACATTGGCTGAACTGCATGGTACTGGACTACCCTTCTATAATGCACACATTTGCATTGAAAGCTTTGTGTTGTTTCACTAAAGCCTCCAGGCTTGATATTCTATTGAATTTAAGAGAGGGACCAAGAGTATTTAAGCGAAAAACCATTCTGACACAAAACCTCAGTGTCAGTGCATTTGCTCTTTTTCATTTGCTGATCCAACATCTGTATTTAGCTGGATTCAAATTTTGCTTTCAGAGGTGTAAATGGAAAATTACATCATCAGGGTTAATGGGTTTGTTCCAGATTAGTGTAACTGTAGCTGACAGCAGAATTTACTATTTTGATTTCATCACACACCCACAGTGAAACTGTATAGCACTTGGAAATAAACTCACAACACACACACAAAAAAGGGACTGCCCATAAATACCAGGAAGGATTTGGGCCACAGCATTTCAAAAGCCATGGGAATTCCAGGAAACCCTAATCCTATGGTTCTCACAGACTTCGGAAAAATGCCAGAACACATTCTGCTTGAAGTCATTGCAGAACTGTTCAATAAGGTACGGACATTTTGCAGCTTAGAAGTACCTATGGACAAAATGAAGACCCAAAGCAATTCTCTTCTGCACCCTTCTAATGTTTCTGCATTCACTGGTCACTCACAACTCATTGTTTTCTGGCAAGGGTGTCTGCCTTTTAAGAGACATGACATCAGAATATTCAGGAAACCAGATACCTGTCCTAAAGGTGCAAAGAATTTCATAGCTAAAGTATGGAACGCTCAAGGTTATAATATTCCCCTGGTATATCTAAAACTTCATTTACCCAAATAGAAGCAAATGTTGAGAAGGACTTGCACTGAGAGAAATGTACTGGGTCACCTAATTATGATTTATCCAGTTTTTCTCACAAGACTCCCGGTGACTCTTTTTATGCACATCTACACGTATCCATACACAGTAATAGAGATTTTTTTCCTCCTAAGATATATGTGTTGCTATACAAACACACACACACACACACACACACACACGTATATATATATATATGTATATATATATAAATGTGTATATTTTGGGAGTGAGTCAAAACCTAAAATACCACACACATAATTTCAGTGTGGATCCATAAGTCAGGCATATTTCTATAGGTGTATATTTTTCAAACATGTAAATCACTCTAAGAATGACACAAAGAAGGCTGTATAAAAATCATGAGAAATACAGGAAGTAACTGAAGTAATGCCTATACTGCAAAACGTAACTTGTATGTTCTCCTGTTAAAATGAATGGTAAATAAGGTGTCTTCTGCCCAATATTTACGTCAGGTACCCATTATCAGCTTCATGTTTTCTTTAGGTACACATAATATACTTGAGTTGATTTGTTGTGAATGTGCATCCATGTGAAGTGTACGTATTAGGGTGCAAGTGCAGTTCCTTAAAAGCACAAAAAATGTATATTGAATAAACATACCCAAGGTAAAGAAGCCTTATTCTGTCTAGAGGACATACCCTTCTTCCTCGTTACGTATATCCAGACATCGTAATAACCTCCAGAGCATTTAATCTACAGTTTCACTAATGTAAGTTAGAAAAGCATTTAGGCCACAAGTATTACCTGTTCTCACCCCACATCTCGTCCCCATTCCTGGCCCATTCTCTCAAAACAGCAAAAGAAACTCATCTTGCTTACCTGCTCAGCTGCCTCGGGATCTATTTGACTCTGGAACAGGGGCACAGCGAACTGTATTTTTTTGGGGCTGTTGGGCTCCATTGTGATGCTGAGACGAGTCTGACAAGAGAAGAGGCTGGAGCCCGCGAGTGGATCTGCGGCTCTCCGCAGGCGCCCTCCCCAGCGCCAGGCTGAGCGCTCCGCAGTGACAGCTGGAACTCCCCACTTAGCGCCGGAGTCTGCGGGAGTCCAGCAGCTCCCCTATTCCACATCCACAGGGATGCCACTAGCTTGGCTATTGCCTTTTTTTTT
>VWZG01008353.1:439377-458896 GCA_013396735.1 Grallaria varia
TTTTTTTTTTTTCTCTCTCCCCTCTCCTTCAGATCCTTCAGATCCTCTCAGCAGAAAGCTGAAAGGAACAATAAGCTAATTGTGTACCAGCTCACTTCTACATATGCCAAGCATTCACTCAGGAGCTAATTGAAAATGCAATACTAGCATTGCATGGCCTGGAGCCCTGGGATTTGAAAAAGAGGATCTCTCCACCGTATATTACTAACTGGCTGCTCAGAAGTGCAATGCAAGCTCCCTCTGAGTATTGCTGATGGGCTCTTAATTATTGATGAACACAAATCAGGAAGTTTTCAGATTTTGGGGGTGGAGGTAGCAGGAGGGGTGGACACAATAATTCGATCTCTGTTACAGTATGCTAGAACTGCTCTCCTCACATATCAAACAATTGCCTTTGATCTTTCAAATCTTTTTTAAGCCTTACAGGTTTAGAATTTTCTAAATCTTACAGGAAGATTGTTTGATGATGATGCTACACAGATGCCCACACTTTCATGAAGGTTCTCTGGTGTTCTAAGTGGTTTTGCACCTTGGGCTGGGTTTGCAGATTTAGGCTTTGAATTCTTTTGGTGGGCTCCATTTCACATGACTCTGCTATAGTGAGAATATCCACATTTACGCCAGCTGTCTGGGCTAAGCACATCAAGGGGAATTTCATCCTATTCTAGTAAGGCGGGATATTGTGTTTACTTGAGATTGAACTTCCTCTCCTTTAACTTTAGAAAAAAGAAAGATGATTCCAGTTACCTCTGTTTTAGATGGCTAAAATTCAGAGGCCAAATCCTACATCAGGGTTCAAAATCCGTTCCTTCTTCCAAGACAGGGAAAATAATTTGCTTAATTATATCAATAGTACTCTTTTGTGAATATAACTGTTTTCACTTGTCATGTCATGTTAATTCAAAAGAAGTGTGTTAAACACCACACAGCAACCACTGACTTAACCTACTCTTTTGTAAAACTCGGAGGAATTTGAAAACATGTTCTTTGCTCAAGCCACTGAGAGCACCAAGGATTTTCACAGCTCACCACAAGCTTATTCAGTCACTGAGTATTTTCCCACCTGTGCCAGTGGAGGAGGCAGGGAAAGAGGAGAAATGTGGCCAAGAACAAGGCACCAGCCCTACACAGCAGGACAAACCACCCAGTCAGGGTTGGAATATTTGTCTGGCTTTGATTTTTACAAATGAAAACTGTGACACATTTTTGGAACACCGGGACACTTCTGTACAGAGAAAAGCACACTAGCTAGCTGCTTTATGAAGGACATGATAAAGCTCAGGCAGTGAAGATACACTAAAAATTAAGGATCCAGTTGGCTCCATGGTCAAAAGTAGTTCTCAGTGAGTGCCAAAATTCCCCTCCTCATCCAAATCCAAACTGCTGTGTACCGTAATGGTTTCCAGCTAACAGCTGGTAGCTGCTAACTTTCCTGTTTGATTTCTTGTGATAGTTTTAGCCGGCATTAACTTAGAACTGTAGAACCACAGAAGAGTCTTCTTGGTGGGGGCCTTCTGGAGACACCTGGTCCCACCTGCTGCTCAAAGCAGGGCCCGAGATCAGGTTATTCTGGGCCCTCTGAGTCCTGAATATTTTCGGTGAGAAGGTGAAATGCTCAGTTTCATTTACCAAAACAAAGAGATGCATTGAATACTGATGTTCACCTTTCCATATGATCATTTTTAAGCCTTCACTATTCCTACAAGGACAAAAAAAAAATTTGCATTGTAGACTTCCACAGGCAGTTAGATCCAGAGTGCAATTGCACCAGTTCTGCTGGCACAACTAAGGATAAGACACTAAAGTAAGAGAGGCACATGCTTTCACTAAGGACAATTAGAGAGTTTTTTTCAGGACAGTCTAATTATCCAGTTTCACAGGTCCTTTGTGCGCAGACGTGCTATTACCTTCAATGACAGCTTCAGGCATAACAGGGATATATACACACAAACATACCCAGGGCTACACCAGGGGGAGGACATGCACAGGGAACCGAAGTTGTGGCTTTCTTCTTGAACTGAATTGAAAAAAATTAATTTTTGTTTTCTCAGTCCCAGATAATGTGAGAAAAATGTTTTCCAGCTGCTTTGCTATTATATATATTACTACATGACATGTTTTAAGTATCGGGTTTCTCTATAAAAACATCTGTTTGTCATAAAATATCTATTCTAGCAGTCTATGAAACTTCATGTATTAAATTGCACAATTACAATTATAGTATATATTATTGATTACAGGAGCTATAATTATTACAAAGGCTTAAAATTTCTTATGTTAATGATAAAGTAGTTTGAAAAAAACACATTCAGATAGTGAAAATTTATTAAAATATTAAACGCTCAAATTATTACAGCTCCAGATTGCAGGACATTGCTGTCTAAAGGAATCATGTGTCAAACATGTTGCCATCAACGGTATATGAGAAAAAAGCTCAATAATCTTATGAAGAAACAAACCAACAAATTCACTTCCTGGCAGGTTCCAAAGGGAGACAGACAACAGGACAGAACAAGACACAGGGACAAATCATTAACGCGTCTGCTACGTCTGGGAGAGAGGCCCACCAACAATGTGATGTGGAGGTATTTGCTTCCTGCAGTCTCCTCTCTGTGCCTATTTGGCTGCCCAACAATCTTCACATGCCTTATAACAATAAAAGTATTTTTAAAATAGTATAAGGGGAATATTTCAGAAAGCACTCAGACACAGAATTTCAGGATTACTACCTCAGCTCACTCTTACACCTAATTTGCAGCACTTGAAGTCTCCAGGAAAAGTGTGCTTGCATTTTCTATAGACATCATCATAGTCTGGGGAAGAGCTGAAACACATTTAAGTCCTTTTAGCTCATCTTCTCTTTTTAGTGCACTCCCCACAATGTTTCAAATGCCTTCGTGATTCAGCTAAAACTATAATGGAATTAAAAATAATAATAACTGTCCAAGATCTTTCCTTCCTATGTCATTTGCTATGTTCTGGTATGAAGCGTTGCCTTTTAATACATCCCACCGTAGTGATGAGCTATCAGAGCACTCACAGCATAGTTCCTTCTTGAGGTATTTCCGCTGTTCTCTTAGGAGAGGTTTATATCTTGTTTCCAGCCAAAGACAAGGCTGCTGAGATGGGAATTCAAGGGTGTCTGTCCTGCACTGTTCATGCACAATTTCTGACGTGGTTGTGATCTACCTCAGCTTCTCTGGTGTGGTCAGGGACCTACTGTAACATCACTCTGGAGAGGAGAGCAGAGCTGGAGTTCATTGTAAAGCCAGCCTGTTTAAGGTTTTGCCTCCTAAATTGACCAGTGCAGATGCAGAGAAGCACTAAGTTACAGTACCCTGATCCACTAGGCTGCCTTTACAGAGCAAGGACTCAGCTTGAAAGTGGCACTCCTTTAGTGTGTCTCTTATGACATAACTTTAATCCCCATTGTAGCCATTGATATGTGAGAGCCTTAACAAAGATGCTGATCTGGCTCTCCTTGGGCTCTCCAGCTGAGACTACTCCTCACAGCAGCATGTCCTCAGCATCCTGCTGGGCAGCCCCAGCTGCACGGGGGAAGAAATGCTGCAGAGCTTTCTGCCACAGCCAAAAGGACTTTCAGCATGCCCCTTCTTTCTGCTCATTTCTAATAAACTGTCAAAGAGTTTCTTCCCTGTCTTTGAGGGAGACATGGACATGGACTTTGCTGTGCACACGATAACTCTTCGTGGATGAACTCTTCTTGGGGCTCTGCACTGTGCATTGCTCATAGGTGCTAAAATCAGAGGCGAGCCTTCCAAGAATGAAAAATGACATATTCAAAATGACCCTGAAATTTTTCTTTCAAAACAGGCGTTGCAAACAGAGTGACTCCCACTGAGCTGCTGGAAACACAGCCTGCTATTTATATATAGAAAATGCAAAGAATTTAAAATCTGCAGGGGTGGGAGAATGTAGAACAGATCACATCTGTCACTAAGTGCTGACATGGGCAGGTGAAGAAGAAGAACAGAAAGCTCTGTCAAGCAGTGACAGAGTCAGTGGGACATTCAGTGAGGGCTGTTGGCTTGGTAACAGCCTAACCCAAATTTCCATCACCAGTTCTCATCCACAGAACATCAGACTTGGACTTGGTAATGTACTATCTATATATGTGGATAGATAAAGCCTAGATAAGTAAAAAAATGCAACTATTTCTATTTATATAATTTCTTTAGTTAAGATAATAATTTCCTAGGAGTACAGTTTTAATCAGAATCAGTTTAAAGTTAATTTATCTGGGCACACAAGAGCTGATACTGTCTATTCCTGTCTTCCTCTGAAACTCACAGCTCTCCAGACTTTCAAGTAATGTACAAACATTTACTATTAGGTCCTATCCACTACCATGAGTAGAATACACACATCCAAATCATGGGCAAAGAGCGGGATTAATGGGACATAACCTGATTAGATAGTCAAAAGATCCACGTCTAATATAGACTATTAGTTCAATAATGCAGAAACCAAAACTCTGGTACTGGTTTTAGGAAGGTATGTCACCAGGAAGTCATGCTAGAATTTGCTTCCTTACTAAGAAGAGGGTAAATCTAATGCATTTTTCAATAAGCGGAAGTGTAGGCAGTGTACATAGGTTTTAGAATTAAATTATGTTATGTTATATCCATTTTAATATTTAGTGCAAAAACTGACTACATCACTGAATTAAACAATTGAAATACAAAACTGAGTTGTTACTATAATTTTTTTTTAAAACTAAAGTTGAAATATAGAACACAGAGAAGATGACAAAGGAATGAACTTCCATAGTTTTGGAAGCTGAGTTAGAAAACTCCTGAGCACACACCTGCAGTCGGAAAAGGAAAAGTCATCAACTGGCTGTAGTAGCTCAATATGCCAAATTCAGAACATGTTTTTAAAATTCTCATTTTTGAGACAGAGACTGTTCAGATGTGTCTTCTTTCTTGCCGTCTCCTCCCCCCTCTGACGACATTCTAGATCTAAAGAAGTCACAGCAATCGTCAAGGTTCCACCTGCAGCATCTGCAAGGGAGGGACTGAGCCAGCCAGACCTGTGGTGCTGGCACACCTGGAGGTCAGTATCCAGGTTTTAGTGGCCTGGAGAAGGCAGCTGGGGCACAGTTGTTTGCTATTTGCTATACAGGTGTCAGGAGCAGCAGGAATGAGTTGCTTCATGAATAGGGATGAGCCAGCAGCCAAGGACTACCCCAACTCACAGATTTCATAGCAAGCAGAACAGCTACTCACTCACTGAGGCAATTCTGGCTTTTCACTGTGCTGCTCTCTCATAGCTACCTTTTCATTAGTTAACTGTTGTTCAGGGTTTCTCCTTTTATCCTGAAAATAAAAGAAAAAGATGTTTCTGTATATATTCACCATCCCTCAGCAAGCATCTATGCAGACTCATCTAATATATAAGCTATATGGAATCATCAAGTGATTTTCCTTTTTTTTTTTTTTTTTAATTGTCTGGTCTGTTGTTAGAACTCTTATAACAATATTGTGCATTTTTATTCTATGGCATGAATATGAAGGATTACCATCCCATCTAAAACCACACATGAAAAATCAAAGTAAATTTGCTTTATGTCAGGTTACTGAGTTTCCTGTTTTCCCTGAAAATCAAATCATGTTAATTCAGAAGAAAGCATTGCAATGGACTGGAACCATCTAAACAGCAATTATTCTACATTATACCATCATCCAAGTTTCAAAATTTTAGGTGTGTTCCCTATTGAAAAAAAATCCTCCAAAACAAAATTTTCCCAGTAGTTTAGGTATAGTTTTGTTTTATACTGCTAGTCATGACTTGCATTACTTCAGTTTCCAAATTAGGCTCTTGTTCCTTCCCTGTAATAGTATCTTCCTGTGGCCAGCTTCATTGAAACAGATTTACCTGTGGTATAACAGAATGACAATGTTCTGACCTATGCTGCATTTCCAGTGTAAGCCATTGGCTCAGCAGGACACAAAATCCAAAGGCAATACCATTGCTGCCCCTCAAGGCTCAGCGAAGCAGTGCTTGTGGACATCAGGGACTGGACTGCAGCAGCAAGGCTCCGAGTTGTCACCTTAAAAGGGACAGCAATCAGAGCAAAGTGGTGCAGAGGAAATGCTCAGCTTGGGCCTCACTTGCCTTCTAAAAGCAGGCTGCCAAGGGCTTGCACATCACAGCTTTAGAGAAAGCAGAATTACAGGGTAGCTTTTCCTCTAAGAGGGTTGTGGTCAGCAAAAGCATTTGAAAGAGCTTTGAGAGCATATCAGTTCTTTTGGTAGGGGCAGGGCTGCTTTGAGTCCTCTCTAACAGTGCTGCAGAAACTACCAGCAGCAGGAGCCTCTCCTCCCTCATACTCACCCCTGGTCACCCAGCTGGCTCCGTGGCCACGCTCAGTCCTGTCCTTTCCAGGTCTCAGACACGTGTTGCTGTGAGCCAGGGGCAGCAGTGCCTCACAGGCATCACAGCACTAACCCACGTGGTGTGGGGGGCTGTGCCCACCCGTCCAGCTATTGCCTTCAGCTGGTGAATGCTGAGATGCCTCACAATTCAGCAGAGGGGATTTTTGTAGCTTTTCACTATAGCAGTGGGGGCTAGAAACATGCTACCCACCTAAAAAACCCACAAAACAGAAAAAACCCCTCTAAGTACTGGGTCCACAAACCTCTGCCTCATTTGAGCTGTGCCACAGGCATGTGTTGTTCTGCAGCAGGTTAAAGACCAGCCTGTCTTGCTACTAACAGGGATGTTGCTGTAATATACCCACAGAAACCAGCTAGTCCTCAGGGTGTTGAAAATACGGCCCTTGGCTTTATATTGGAATCACAGAACTTGCCAAATTCATATAGCACCATTCACCACCAAGCTTTGGGCTCAGCCATCCACCCAGTTTTTAACCCATGGAGGAGTGCACCTTTCCAGGTCTTGGGCTGCCAACTTCTCCAGGAGGTTGCTGTGGGGGACAGTATCAAAGGCTGACTGCATCCACAGTCTGTCCCCTCATCCACTAGGCAGGTCACCTGGTCATAAAAAGAGAACAGGTTGTTTAAGCAGGACCTACCTTTCCCAAATCCATGCTGGCTGGGTCTGATCCTCTGGTTGTCCTGTATGCGCCATGTGATTGCACTTAAGATAATCTGTTCCACAGCCTTCCCTGGCACTGAGGTCAGGTTGACAGGCCTGCATTCTCCAGGAATCTCCTTCCGACCCTTCTTGTAGATGGGTGTCACATTGGCCAGTCTCCAGCTGTCTGGTCCTTTTCTGGCAAACCAGGACTGATGATAAATGATGGAGAGTTGCAAATGGCTTGGTAAGCTCTTCTGCCATCTCCCTCAGTACCCTCGGCTGAATCCCCTCTACCCCATAGACTTGAGTGTCTACACTGCTCAGCAGGCCACTGAGTACTTTCTCCTGGATTGCAGCAGGTCTATTTTGCTCCCTGTCCCCCCTCAGGGGGATAATTGCCCAGAGGATAACTGGTGTTTCTGTTAAAGGTTGAGGGAAAGAAGGCATTAAGTACCTTAGCCTTTTCCTCATCCTTGGTGATAGTTTCCCCACCATGTCCAATAAAGGATGGAGATTTTCCATGGCCCTCCTTTTGTTGCTTATATATTTATGAAAACATTTTTTATCTTTCACAGCAGTGGTCAGATTGAGTTCTAGGTGAACTTTGGCCTTCTGATTTTCTCTCTACATGATCTAATGACATCCCTGTACTCTTCCTTAGTTTCCCACTCCTTCTTCTAAAGGCTCAATTTTTTTCCTGAGTTCCAGCAAAACCTCCCTGTTCAGCCAGGCCTGTCTTCTTCCCTGCAGGCTTGTCTTTTGACACATAGGGACAGCCTGCTCCTGCACCTGCAAGGTTTCCTTCTTAAAGTATATCCAGCCTTCCTGGGCCCCTTTGTTATTAAGGACTGTTCTTCTAGGGACTTTCTAAACCAGTGTCCCAAACAGGCCAACGTCCTCCTCCTGGAAGTCCAAGGCAGAGATTTTGTTGACCCTTGCCTCCTAAATTTCACCAAGAATCAAAAACTCAATCATTTCATGGTTGCTATGCCCAAGACAGCCTCTGACCACCACATCTCCCACTAGCCCTTCTGTGTTTGTGAACAGCAGGTCTAGTGGGACATCACCCCTGCAAGCTCACTTACCAGCTGTGTCAGGAAGTCATCTTCCACACACTCCAGGAACCTTCTAGACTGCCTCCTCTCCACTGTGTTGAGCTTCCAGCAGACATCTGGCAAATTAAATTGTCCCACAATAACAAGGGCCATCAATCATGAAAAGTCAACCAGCTGCTTATAGAATAGTTCATCTGCCTCCTCATCCTGGTTGGGTGCTCTGTAACAGACTCGCACCAGGATATCTGCCTTGCTAGCCTTCCTCAATTCTTACCCATGGGCACTCAACCTTATCATCTCTATCCTTGAGCTCTGAGCAGTCTAAACACTCCCCAACGTACAGAGCCACCCCGCTGCCTCTCCTTCCTCACCTGCCCCTTCTGAAGAACTTGTCACCATCCATAGCACTGCAGTCATGCCAGTCATCCCACTGTTTCCGTGATTATGCCGTAGCTTTCCTGCTCTCCTCCCGTCTGTCACCATCACTGCATGCATTGGTGTAGATGCACTTCATTTGGGCTATCGATTTGACCCCCAACACTGGCATGCCAGCCCTAGGTTCAGCTCTAGTGAGCCTGGTTTATCTCCCTCTACCTCCAAACCTGGTTTAAAGCCCTCTCAAATCAGCCCTGCCAACTCATGGGCTAGAATCCTTTCCCTCCTTTTAGACAGGTGAACCCCATCTGTCTCCAGCAGGCTTGCTGCCATATAAACCAACACATGACTGAAAAAGCTGTAATTTCACCAATGCCACCAATCTTTAAGCCACATGGTGATAGGTGGGTTCTCCTGTTATTCCTTGTCCTGGCTTTCTGTAGCTAGCCAACTAGCAAGGACAAAGATCATTATCATAGTGAACTTTAGAAAAGCATCCAAAATATCTCTGGAATTACTGTTGGCTTTATTCACAGCAAATTTGATTGACCAGTATTTATCAGCCACTAATAAAGGTATTTTAATCTGCACAGAATTCACATCAAATTCCAGACTGGCATAAAAAAGGACGAGTAATTTGCAGGGAAGGTAGCTTTTAAATCATTAAACAAAATAAAAACTGCCCATGCTCAGAAAATCATCCAGCTGGATTGACGTTACGAAAGGATGTCATCTGGGTTAGGTGTGCGTCCAATAACAATGATGGCTGTTCCTAAGGCACAAGCAGAATTGTCAATAGAGGTTCATACCAGCTTAGCTTAACTATATGAGAGAAATGCACTAAAATTACTATTTTTAAAAGAAGACTTCATAAACAATCCTATACCCCCATAAGTATTACTCAGAAAATATTAGCTGGAAGTGTCTTTAAGAATGGCAAAAATCTGTTATCCAGATTATGGAAAAATAGATGCTTTTAAATTCATTAGTTTTAGTACAGTTTTTAGAAATGTAATTTTGAAATGTCTTTCTTTTAAATAATGCCCAAACCTCAGATATCTGCCTTCCATCAGCTGGATGAAAATTTGGCACTATTTTTATTTTCTCCATACATATTAAACATTAGGTTCTGCACAGCTAAGATCAAATGCCCTCACTTGCTGAAGTGCCCCAGATACTCCGGGATGTTACCTGCAAGTGACTTTTCTTGTCAGAGCAGCAAGAAGTCAGGCTGCTGCCTCCCCGGAGGATGCTGCTGGCAGCCACTGCTCAACTGCCACCCGCTCCTGAAGGGCTTTCCTCCATCACTCCTTGAGAGCCACAGTTGGCACCTTTCTTGGAAAGAAGCTTTGAGTAGCACATGGGCACAGGACCTACGTTAATGGTCAAGTGTGCTAATTCATCAGGCTGGGGGACAAGGGGAGCATCTGACACAAGTATATGAGCAGAGTTTGGGTTTGAGTGTTTGCAAAGGAAGGTTGCAGTCGCTCTGGTCTGGCTGGCTGATCTCCTGTGGCATTCTGGAATGGAACTGTGTACTCATGAAAGCTGAAGCAAAGCAGGTATCTACTGCAGCTTACCACCTCATACAGATAGCCATGTGTAAGTGCTGTCAGGTTTTATGTTGCAATTTTTAAACACGCAGAATAAGCTATTCAAAAAAGCACTGGCTCTATTCACAGGGACAGACCAACCAAATTCTTGGAGCCATGACAGAGATCAACAATTTTAAGAGTGTGGTTTTAAGTGCCAACATTGCTCTCAAATTTAAAACTCACATTTCCTATGCATGAAGGGTCCCTTGAAGATCCGAAAGTTTTGGAAACCCAAGTCCTGAGCTTTCCTGCTGTTCTCCATTCTGTGTACTGTTTGATCAAATCCATGTTACTTATTTTGCTTAAGAATAAACCATGCACAATGAGAAACGCTGACACATTATAGGCAAAATAAATATTTTATTGGTTTAATATACACCTTTTTTAAGAAATCAGCCCTTGTGTGTCTTCCTAACACAATTTAAAATTTCATAAACTTTTTCATATAATATTGTAATATTTGAAAATATTTTTGATTAAAGACCTTGACATAGTGTAAAGAGTTTTAGTGGAAGGAAATGGCAAAGGAGTAAAGATATTTCAGGCACAGCCAAGAGGGATATTACACATCCACTAAATGTCTATTTGACCACATAAAAATTCCAATGACTTCCAATTTGCTCCATTGGAACAAACGCATATTCCCCAGGCTAACTGAAAATATACTCAGCGAAGGATAGAGAAGGAAAAGAGATTTTTTCCATTTTCCCCATAATACAAGCAAGGTCCTTCATCCATTCCAAGTTGCAAATCCTAATTGCTTTCAGGAGATCAGTACTTTTATTGCATTTTGGTTAATATGAAGCAGAAGAGAACTTCCCTTGGTGTGACTGCGAGTAATCAACACCAAAGAAAACAACCCAGTGCTTAAATAAGGCACTTTCCTATAGAGGGATGAGCAAATGGTAAGGAAGCAAATAAAATTAGTTAAAAGTTGTCTTCTACACAGAGATAAGGGTTTCAGTGTCAGAACTTTAAGTAGTTTTAAGGAACCTCATGTCACTCTACCACTCTGCTAGTAGTAACCGCCCCAAGAATTAACAGCAATTTTTACAACAGGATTGTTTCCTTCCTCTGAAGTGGCACTAAGTAACAGCAGTGGAAACCATTATTGGTTATTTCAAGCACTTAAAGTGGATCAGTTATTGCACAATAAATACCTCATAGAGGTCAGTGTTTTGAGGGAGGGTTTGTTGTGGGTTGTTTTTTTGTTTTGTTTTGTTTTTTTTAAAAGCTAGGCTGAATGCATACGTGTTATTTATAAATTGGTTATGCCTGGAAATCTTCAAGTTTCATGATGCATCATTAGACAGAAATTAGCTACATAAAAATTTACAACAGGGACATACAAATAAATACAAAACCGTTCAGAGCGCCACAATTTTCTTGATCCTTTAAGGAAAGCAATGAACTCGTTAAAGTGTCTACGTCTTTACAGATGAACTCAAGGAAAGGCACACATCACAGAACCAAACGCTGAACACAGTAGCCTATCTCAGCAGCTTTAACACCTCTTGAAGCAAAACCAACTCGACACTTTCACCAGCGTGTGCTGCCCAAAGCAGAATCCCACAGCATTTCCGACTACATCCAACCTTACAGAAAAAAAAAAAGAAAGCAAGATAAAGATGTTAATTAGATTTTTGGAAGCCTGCCTGTTATGTCAAAGTATGTATTTTTATAATGTTAATATCTAAGGCAGACAAACTACAGAAATCCTCTTGCATGATGCATTCACATACAAAGTCATCATGGAGCACACTGAAACTAAAAATCAAGGACCACAGTATGAAAGCTGACAGTAGAATGGGCCAACGATAAAGCAGCTGATTTTCCAAAGTTATCCACAATTATCACTATCCTCTGTATTTAACGAACCTCAAATTTGATCACTCACGTTTCAAGGGCAAAATGCAAACAAAGCAAGGTTTAAGTTAACAATGATATTTCATATGGTAAGAAAAATAAAATCTGGTTCTCACAGATGCCCAAAGATTACCTGTAGTACCAGTTTCATGGCTGTGTATCTTGTTTTGGAGTTGCAGATCTGCCTTGGGGTGATACAGCTGCGAGCAATCCACTTACTATTTCTCGTCTTATTTCACCAACAATAGATTCCTTGATCTGAAAGGGATTAGCCAAAGTTTTAAGGTCAGTAAGTTATATAACCAATGCATAAAACTAAATGATATTGCAGATGTGTTTGACACTATCAACATCTGAAAACATACACCACCAAAAAGCCAACTTTTAAAAAATGCAAATGGAAAAATATTAGAGTGGAAAAACAACTGTAAGTAATTTTGAAATTCTTGCAAATCGTATAAATTAAAACCAAACTAGTTCTACTTTTCCATATGGTAAATGTGTTTTATACTTAGGATAACTGGTTTTATGTTCAGAAAAAATACATTTCAACTATGCAAAGTTCTGAAAATAGCATTTCAGGATATACACATCAAAAGCACTCCAAATGCACTACTTCTTGACAAGTTGTTATTCTCTTGAAAAAGAAGGCAGGACTGATCTACCTTACAAACAGTTTATACAGTAGAAAAGATCCAAGTCCATGAACATCAGCTGTTGTTTTCATATAATTTAAAAGGAGATGAATCCTAATTGCATTCAACAGGAAAGACAAATAGAGAATTTCAATGTTGCTTACATCATCAGTTGACCACTGGGGTGTGATCTGTGCAAGCAAAGGCTATTTTTCACAGGATTGTGACAAAATATTTATCCATCAAGTTTTAAAAACACCTAGGTGTTTCTAGAAGCAGGCACCTGAGTATGGCTAAGGCTAGAACAAAGGAAGAGCAGAGCACTGATGGCTACAGTAAAGGAAACAAAGGAGAAAAGGAAGGAAAAACAGTTCTACAAGAGCATATTATGCTGGAAAAGAGCAGGGCATGGCAAAGAAAAATAATATGGGCTTCTTGCATGTACAAGAAAATGCTGGCACCAACTAATTTTTTTGGATCGTCTTCAGGAGGGACAAGTCGAACGATAGGGGAGGACAAGAGTTGTGAGAGGGTGCAGAGGAGCCAGAGCCGGGTCTAGGGTCACACACAGAAGCCCAGTTAAGCAATACACTTTTCTTTTTCTTTTAAGTCTCCCCTTTTCCTGGTGCGTCAAAAGGATTAAGCAACAACGTCAGAAGGGTGGCAGCAGCATTAGCAACAGGTTATTTATCCCTTGTTCTCTTTGGCAGGCAATTCAATCCCTAAACCATTAGTGGCAAAGTTCCTCATTTCACTACTAGTTTGCATCAAGCAGAAATTCAGAGACTATAGTATCACTGGGAATCAGGTTTCCAGTGTGGTTGTTTGCTGATTAACAGACAAAAGGAAAGCTGGTGTGTAACAGGACCTGCTTTACTGTCAGCTGAAAGTGCAGAGGATGTCTATGCTGATACACACACAACTGATACTCAAAGCTTTAGAACCCCTGTCAGCATAGTAAGGCTTTGGGATTTAGAAATGTGGGCACAGGGAAACCTGCACAAAGCCCCCCAGCTGTCCATTAGGCAACTCTCGTGAGCCCCCCATGCTCGCTCTACTTCTCTTCTTCAGTATCACATGGGGTGGGCCTGTGAGTTTTCTACAAAACAGTCATTCTGTGCCCTTCTCTCAACAGACAGACAAAAATAAACCTCACTTTCCGAAGAAAACTGATAAAAGCTTCCCAAATTAGCAAGTAAATGGTCTAGTATGACAGACAATCTTGCGACAAGAGATTGGAAGCAAAGCAGCTCCTGTTCTATTCTCAGCTCTTCCAACAACTTCTCGCTTGACCTTGGTGGATCATTTGAGCCCTCTGCTTCTCATCTTCCTGTCTGGATGACATGGCCACCCTCCACTGCTTCTTTTCACTGCCACTGCTTCCTCCCCCCTCTCCAGACTCAGCAAGGTCATTCCTGTGTGATGAGTGGAGCACTGATTCCTGCAGTGACTCAGTACCACGCGTGTCATGACCAATGGCCAATATTTGTCTTTTCCCTTACAAATGATTTAGGGCAAGGTGCACATACTATTTGCTCAGCAGAGGACACAGCCTGTTGCCAAGGCTTCCTCCACAGAAAAGACAGAAAAGCAGTCAATGAATGCTCCATCGGTTATTTTTAGCAGTTGAATGAAAAATTGATCATTTGAAAGAGGAGAGAACCACTCATTTATGGTACAGATACTACACTGGTACAACGCTAATATTCAATATTGCATTGATGACATAGTACCACATTCACAGATAGCTTTACAACAGTAAACCAGTGATCTTACTCCCAAGGAAAAAGTTACCATGATTGTAATATGTTGGTGCTAAATAAAGAACTGACTGAGAGTGAAATGTGCCACTGTGGCAATTCTGGAGATTAGTGTTCTTCACCTACTAATGAAAAAAGGGATCAAGGCTTTCACAGTCCTCATACTTCTGAGGTATAATTAAAAGTATTATTTTCTACTCTGTTTTCTTCTTGTGCCACTTTTTCACGGCAGCAGCTGGTGAGTTTTTATGGTCAAGATAGTAAGATGGGGAACCCAACACCTGCACACGGAAGTATGAACAACCAACACACATTTCTGGTCAATGTTGAGATAACAAGAATTTGAATGGAAAATGGAAAAGGGAAGATTCTCTACCAAACCACATCTCTCTCTTATAAAGACTCATTACAGCCTCTTAAAACAGATGTTGTCAAGAAAATCATACATTCTTTTAAACTGTGACTTCATTTACAATGGAGAACCATTAGCAAAATCAAAATTTCCATTGCTCTTAAGCAGAAAGCTTTTTAAACTTTCACATCTTTTAAACTGGAGAAGTGCACAATGAGAAGGCCTGGTGACACTCCTAGTGACACCGCGACCTACAAGTCAAGCAATAAGTACTTCATGTGATGCTCCAGTGGAGGTCAGGCTGTATGTTCATCAAAACAAGCATGCTATTGTTTGGCATTTTAACTTTTAATGTTGTTGAATGTTTTTCCATGGGAGTTAGTCCATTAATGCTAAGAGTTAACACCATGGGGTTTTTAATGCCAGCAAATAGTTACAGGTCAAAGCTCACATGCATTACAGCCCACCCAGGCATATCACACCCACTGCCTGACTTTTCTTTCCCCAACACAAGGTCATGCAGCTACAGAGAATGGAATAAGCAAGGGTTTAATATTTGTGAGTGCATACATCAAGAATGCATCCTACCAGATTTCTTTTGACAATGAAACTGGAATTCCTTTGCTAACAACAGGGCTACTCAAGGCATATTTCAATTTATGCTCTGTTTTAGCTCTTAGCAAATACAAAAGGTTTTTCTGACCAGTGTCTAAATGCATGTTCTGGATCTGCAAAATCTACCAGATGCTTTGAGCCAATGCATCTCCACTGTGACCTGCAAAAGTTATGCTGAGAATCTCGAATTGATCTGAAACCCACTGCCAATGGAGTTAAATTGAGGGAGAAACTCTCTGTGTGCTCAAACATTGACGAAGTGAGTCACACAGTTATTTGCTGACTGCTCATCTTTGAATAGTAGTCTCTCAGTTCACTGTGGATTCTTTCAGCATTACAATGTCCTCAGTGCCACACAACCCAAATAACAACCTCTGTGCAAAGAGTACACGTCTTTATTTGCTATCAATTAATGAAGCTAAAGAGGAACTTTCACATGGGGTAACCGAGAAAATATTGACTGAAGTAACTCTGTCCTTTGGCTCCAGCTCTCTTTACTGTCTCTGCTGCGATTGTAGTACTTCTGAAATACAGTTCTCCTTCCTACCTCAGTTTCTCCTTTAGAACCCTCCACCATGACACCCTCCTCTGACACACAGATTTTTACAGATGGCCTGTATACATACACATACAAATGGCCCACTCTGGCTTCACTGCAGAATCAGCAGCAAAGTGCAAGGTGTAATAAATATCTCATGTGCTATTCTTCTCTGAGCATTAGGCAAGGAATCTCTTTAAAAAGACATGAAAGCAAGAATGGACCAGAAAGAGAGAATTTGGGATGTCTGGGACTATTTTATGACGTCTCCAAAACAAGGCCTTTCTCGAGACTCCTTCCAACTCTAGGTACTTTAGAGAAGATGGCAGCAGAAGGGTGATGGAGAGCAAGGACATCGGAAAGTTTGTCCCTGTGTCACTCCTCCCTTGGCTTTCAAAGTAGAAGTGTCAAGTTGTAGCATTACTAGGTCCACTGTAAAGGTTAGTGATGGCCAGGTGTTTAGCTCCTAATGCCAATCACACCAATGATCAAGTCCTTGGTCTGATGGTACCTCACTGTGAGCTGACTGCAGTACCCTTCCTTCCAAAGGATAATGCCATTTTCCATAACTCATCACACTGACTCTAATAGGGCTACTGATGGAATGAAGCACTCACTATTCAGTATCATGAGGCTACTTATTGAAAGCTGGTTTCCATTTCACCTCACTGCCAGTCTTCATCCTGTAACACCTGCAGTTCACTGATGATTAATGCTTGTGGCTACACATTATTCTTTGCACTCCCAGCTCTGGTTATTTATGGAGTTACTCAAAGGTTAACAAAGTAAATATCTTTGCATGCTTTCAGCTATTCAAAAGACTCCTTAGTAATGCTTTACTGCTTCACAATCTCATTGTAAAGTGCTTACACATAGCAAAGCCCACAGTGAGACAGCCAAGAAAACACCTCCACTTTGCAGAGACAGAGTCTTGTGGTCAGATGAGTAAAAGGCAACCCTATGGTCTAGTACACTCTGCCTCTTTCTGCACTAAGAGAAGAGGGGTGAAGGTGCAGCAAAAGATTCCTCTGGGACTACAGTTCCTGTTTTATCATGAGATGAGTGGCCTGCATCTAATCTGTTTTAAAGACAAAGCTAAGGCAAAGCTGGTTCCAATTATTCACAGCCTCAACACAAGCAGATCTGGAAGGTACCGCAGTGTTACAGCCTGGCCTGTTGTACGTTTCTGAGCGTGACACCTTGCCTAGTCTTTTAAGTGGTTTATGGCAGAGCCATACAAAAGCTTTAAGGAACAAGCTAAATGCTAAGGCTCCAACGATCCTCAGCTAAAGGCTACGTGGTCCCCTTTCGGTGAAGGAGTGAGTAAAACCCACAGGTTCTCAAGTCTCGTTGCTGTATTCACAGCAGAGACTTCACTCTGCTTTTTCACAGGCACTTCTTTGCAAAACAAGTAGTTTCTTTGGCTTCCCCTTCCCATTTATATTACTTGCCAGAAAGCTTTCTGTCACACCACTAACAAAAAAACCCACACAGTTTTAGTCCTGTTTTTTAACCTGGCCCACAGGAAAAACAACCAAGCACTCTTCACTTTCATTGACTGCCAATAAAACTAGTCCAATAGGATTGGT
Source organism: Grallaria varia (assembly GCA_013396735.1). Taxonomy (NCBI): domain Eukaryota; kingdom Metazoa; phylum Chordata; class Aves; order Passeriformes; family Formicariidae; genus Grallaria; species Grallaria varia. The sequence continues at coordinate 456,820 of VWZG01008353.1, forward strand.
CCAACATCAGTCTGGAAGTGTGAAATAACTTCTCATCTGCCTTTAGCTTGCTTCACTTATATTCCTACAGTCCTTAGTGGCTGGGGTAGAGTATGCTTAACGTTTACTACAGCGTTGTTTCAAAAACATTATTTCACCACTCAAAGTAACTCCAACTTGGCATTTTAGCAAGCAAACATGAGAGAAATTTTTCTTTGAGAATTTGAAATACTGCTGCTTAACCAAGTAGTAGAGATGAAAGTTCTTTGCCATCCAGACTTACGGTAGCAATTAGCTATTAATTTATGTGCTAACCACTCTCACCGAAAAAACATCTACTGCTTTGCACATGAATACAACCATGGCTCAATCACCTAGGGACTTGTTCTGAGCCTTCAGACAGAGCACAGTAACAGTACAGAGCTGTGACTTGAGAGGGAGGAGAATACTCCAGTGGACAGGAGTTACAGCCAGCCTGTCTTTAGGTTTCAGTGAACATTGCTCAGACATTCCATATCTCAAACCCTCCTTCCTCACCTCCCGTATGACTTGTTGCAGCTCCTCCTGCTCCACAGTTTTGTGGATTTCCTCAACTGAAGGCATGAGAGGGACTTTTTCAAGTTGGTGCTCCACCTCTGGCTTGGAGTCTGCAAACTCCTCAGAGCTTTCCACTTGCTGTCCAGTGCCTGCTCTCACTGGGGGAGTTGGTGTTAAGGCAACGGAGGCTCGGTACAACTTCTTGCTTTGACTCTTAGACTTTCCTGTTAGTTCAGAGGATCCAACACCAGCTTTTCTACCTGCATGACCAGAGCATACTGAAGAGGAATCCGAGTTTCCATGGGAGAATATGGACTCTGTACCTTCTGTTGGGAGAGTTTCCAGTCCAAGATCTCCCAGCCCTAAACCCAGTTCAGACTTCAGAAATGACTGCTCTCGAATAAGTTCAGAGACCTAAGGATTCAATAAAGAAACAGTCCTGAATAAGCATACAAAAAAGTCATATACAGACACAATTATGTTTTCTTGCTATTTATCACTCATTCAATCCCTCCCTGTAACAAATACAGTTATAAAATAAATATATGCTTTGCCTTTATGACTACAACAAGGAGGATAATAAAAAGGAATGTGCTTTTTTGAAAGCCAACATAAATAAAAATTGTGGCAGTTCCCCAAGCCACTGACTTTTGCAATACTGATGCATCTTGCCAGAGCCATTGACAGAGACACACCTAACGGCTTGATTTTTGTTTGTTTGTTCTTTTCTTTCTGCATTTTTGAAAGACTTTTTTTCATCAGCATAAAATGCACAAAATATAAGAGATAATTTTCCCTAAAAAATTCACCCTGTAGCCATTGTATCAACTACATACAAGCAACATCTCACTTCTACATATTCCTCTTAAAAGCAAGCAAAACTCTACAGCTACTGACACCTTAAGGAAACACTGCTTAAGGAAAACTGCAGTTGCTTTCAACAAAGCTATTCAAGAGAGTAAAGTATTTCTAGAATTATGTGTCAAATTAATCTCCTGCAACCTTTTTTAAAGTAACCCCTTCCTGGCTCTTTTTCTTAGTAAAACAGACAGTACGCAACAATTGCTTACCGGTTCAATGACATTTAATGGAGAAGGACAGGACAGATTATCAGCACTTCTGCTTCCATACATACCCTGAAAAATTAAGTCAAGCCAATGCACTAAGGATTTGTTTAGAGCTGTCAGATGCTTATATATAAACATGCTGCATCTCAGACAACTTTCTATAAAACCAGAAACTCGGAAACAGGAAGCAAAGCTAACTAGAAAAAGCTTATTTCAGCCACTTTTAAAGCTGGCCTTCGTCTATAAAAGGATTCACAAATAAAAGGATATTTATATGGTTCAAAGAATGCAAGTTTGGCTTGAGATCACAGTAACACCATATTTTCCTGTTCTTGGGTTTCAATTTTTTTCCCATGACAAAATACTGAAGAGGAAGATGTGGTCTGTGCCTGTGTTGTTTCTACAGAAGACGACTGGCTAAGAAAGAGGAATGAAACCCAGGGAGAACAAATGATACTTTTTGTCTGTGCTTCTTCTGTTTGGCTGATGACAGA
>VWZG01008353.1:458929-488171 GCA_013396735.1 Grallaria varia
GGGGGGGAGATTAAAAGGGAAAATAAGAAAGCACTGACAGAGGTCTGCCTCTCAGACCTAAAACCTCAGAAAGTATGTATTTATATGTATTAACACTAAGAAAGTCACACACCTTTTTCCCAAGATGAAATGCTGAGTGAAAATCAGAAAACATATGGCATCATCAGATTTCCCAGATATCATCCCACTTGCAGAGTTCTAACAGTTATGAGTTATTATTTGTCCCTGCTTGCTGCAGGAGGGTTGGACTAGAGGACCTTTAAAGGTCCTTTCCAACCCAAACTATTCCATGATTCTGTGATGAACATGACACTGAGAAAACACACAAAGTTGATGCAAAACTAATACTTACTATGTGTGTCTGAGGTCTGTAAGGTGAAGACATGTGTAGACTTCTCAGCTGGTCTTCCAAAGCCAGTAGACGGTCTTCTAACTGCATCTCTAACTCCTGCAGCTCCATGCGGACAGACTTTCTCAGGCCCTGTAGCTGATCAGCTTCGTATCTGCACCAAGACCATCACAAACAAACAAAGTATTCACTGCACTCAGCTGCACTGCAAAGGGGCGGCTGAGCAGGACAGTCCCATGAATAAAGGACTTCATACAAGGCAATTTTCAAAGTGGAACACAGAAAACTCTTGGAAAAATTTCACAGCAAAGTTAGCTGAATGCCTATATAGAACAAAAGTCTTTCTCCACTTAGAGAAAATATATATGACTTTATGGAGAAAACAAAACACCTTAGCGTATCACAGAATATTCTCAAAAATCTTTAGTTTTAAATGCTTAAATATGTGCAAGCAGGAAAAAAAAATCAGCATTTATACATATATCGGATCAATCCCATTTGAAACTGGTAAGAACACCCACAGAGCAATGACGTAATTGCATCTTACTTCTCCTGTGTGGTTACAGATTCCCCAGCAGTCGCAGCTACATTTTGGCCAGGAAGCCATTGTCTAAGGTGGCCAACTGATTTCAAACATGTTTACTTATAGAGTGATAGGTCAAGAGCTGATTCAACTAAACTAAATAAATCAGCAGTTTTGGAAATTGTTCCAGCTCAGCTGCTACTGCAACTTACGGTGAGCACAAACACAGGGAGCCAGAATAAGAATGCCATCTGTATCCTGCTGAGTAGCCACTGAAAGTTGGAAAAACATCTGAATGCTACAATGTGCAGTCTTTATTTACATGGGGGAGGGGGACCTAAGATGAAAATCTTTAAGACTTTTTCCTTTGCAATATTCTATGTTCAAGTATCCCATCATAAAAGTCCTTAAAATCTGCAGCTGTAGAATCACTTTGGAGAAAGGATGAAGAAAAAAATCATCAATTAATCGAAATAGGGATCAGAAGAAACAAAGAGTAAAAAACTCTAGAATGAAGAAGTATAAAGAAAAGAGTAAACAATGTTTTGGAAAAGTCAGCTCTAATCCTGTTCAAATTGCAACTAATAGATTTCTTGCTCTGATTTCTGGGGCAGCAACACATTTCTTGATACACCAGCATATTTTCTCTCTCTCTCATTTTTTTCTTTTTTTCTTTTTTTCTTTTCTTTTTTTTTTAAAGATCATTTTACCTTTCCTCTTCTGTCATGTGCTGATAAACTGTGGTCTGTTGACGCAACATAGTCAATTCCAAATCCATCATTTGGGTTCTGAATAAGTTTAGATTTCTCCTCACCACTTGTAGCTCCTGGAAGGTATTCTGGGTGAAAAAAATAAAATAATGAATTACATGGGAAAAATTAAAATAAGTTTGGATCCTGTAACCACATTTGCTCATATGAGCCCTTTGAGTTAACACTACCTCAACAACTTCAGCATACGATGGAAGCTGCATGTTGGGCATTTACAATGACTCTAGAAAACATTTTCAGCTGTATCATACAAGCAAGCATGTGAAAGAGTTTCAATGTATTTAAATTAATTCTCCTTTAACATTATTTGCAGGATGGAGCCATCTGTTATCTCTTGAGAGCAAACACAAGGAAACGCCCAATGTCAGCACAATCTGTGACATATTTAGAATGTTTCTTTGTATTTTAATTTTGAATCAGTACCACTTCATAACCAGAGTCACTTACTTCATAGAGAGGTAGAATGGATGATCTCTGAGTAGTGTAACCAGCGGCAGCTGAAAGATCCTGACCCCTCATCACTGGGTACTAGGGAAGAAACAAACGATTTGAAATGGGAGTCAGCCATCTCCTTTATGAACTCATTGTCTCAAACGTGCAGACACTCCAAAACCAGTAACTGTTAAAACACATAGTTTCTGGTATTGAGACTTCTGCTAAGCAAATATTGGGTGAGGAAAAAGAAACCTTAAAAAATGGCAGCACAACCTCTTAAGTAATGCATATGCACCAAATCTCTGCAATGCAAGCATGCTGCAGGTGAAAAAGCAAACTAATCCTATCTGACACGGTGAGTAGAAATAAAAACTACGTTTTTCTTCACAAAGCATTTTATGCCTGAAAGCTCAGTAGTCTCAGTTTTCTTAACTAATGATAAAATAACAACTCCATAACCAGAACTGAGCAAATTAAACTGCCCTATTTTGAAATTATGATTAGTCACATTTGTTGTGAGTTCTTAGTTCCCTTAGTTCTTAGTTTGCTACTTTTTTTTTCATTTTGGTTGTTAGTCTCACTCCCTTGCCTACATCCAAAGAGCCCTGCTTGTTAACAATCTCTCATGAAAACAAGATTGTTGAAGAATTTCTATTTCCATGTTGCAACAACATATGGAGCAAACAGATAAAATTCAGGGGTTATTACATGTAGAGAGAGACATGGCACAACAAAGAACAGTGAAAACAGCAAAAACATTTACCTTTCCAAACATGAAAAAGACAGTTTATCCAACATAATTTTGAAAGAATTCAAAGGACTATTGATATGCCATGGAAAATTTGAAGCATGTCCATTCATCCAGAGAAGTCTTGTACAAACACAATCACATCAAGGGGATGGGTTTGTTCTCCCTCTGCCAGCTTTCTCTATTCCCTGTTCTATAAGGAATTTATTTATTCCTCTTTTATTCCTTCCTAAAATCATAATCATATATTTGAAACATCTCTGCTTTTTCTTTAGCCACTGAGTATGCTGTGGGCCAAACTCAATCTCTGCTGTAGGGAAAAGTAGGGAATGCATTTTCATACATGTGGCAGTAAACAAACAATATCAGAAATGGAAGAAGTCTTGTGAGAAATGGGCTGGTGAAGAAGGAAGAAAAGCTAACCTGAATACCTTAAAAGCTGAAGCTGTCTCTATTGTTTAAGATGGAGTCTTGTTTTTTTTACTAAGACACTGTGTCTTCTTCCCAAAATCCCTTGAGAAAACCCTTATCTCCCTAGCTAGGTCTGAAAGAATGTATCCTNTGATCCCCCCATAAATCAACCGTTGTACATACAAACCTCTGCAATGAGAAGGACTGAGTTCCCAACATGTAACTAGTCTTGACAAAATATGCTGGAGGCAGAACAAGTGGGCTAGGAGATGTTATTATCCCCTCTAATGCTCTTTTTTTATTTCTTTCTTTTTTAAAAAACTGAACTGCCACCTGGGTGTAATGCAGAGGTTTCTTCTTTAATAGCTTTAGTTACCATGGTATGTGTGTTAGAAGTACTGTAGCACACTGTAACCTTACACAAATCAAGGCTGCAATTGGTACACATGAGGGAATTCTACAAAGAAGGTTAAATTCTGGAAACACTTCCTCCCAGGCACACCTTGAGCAATGGCTGACTGAAAACACACTTAAAAACACGGCCGATCAGCTTTCTGCTGCAGAGCTGGTCACAGTATCCAACTTGCTCTGAGAAGCAGTGCCAGATTATATAACCAAAGGAAGACTGGACTCACCCGCAACTTTTGACAAGTGGCAAAACTAACAAAACAATGGGTCCAAAAAAGCCCACTACAGCCTACCACCATATTGCAACATGGTGCAGCCAGGCACATGTTTGTCTTTGGGCTAGAGCCACAGAAATTGTAGGTCTACAGCTGAATAGTCTTCATGTATTCACAGAGTCTGAACTGCTCTGCCCACTTGGCCTCCTGCAGGAGCTTGTAGGCTCCTAAACTGGACCCCTACCTAGGAAAACAGCAGTACTGGGATGGCAGGGGAGGGACAGCTGCCAATCAGGAGGGGAGGAGCAGAAGGTGTGGCAGAAATTGGTAAAATATATGTGCTGGCATTGTTAAGCATTTCTTCTCTGAGTGATGAGATGGACAAAACTTCACATGCTCTGACAAAATTGATTCCTGCCAAATGACTGATGATATCAGGAACATGTTGACTAGCTCCAGAGTTGAAAGTGCAAAAAATTAGCAGAAAACAGCACAGAAACATGTAGAGATCAATTAATGACATCATTAGTGACATTACGAGACTTGCCAGGAAAAAATAAATTTTTATCAGCTGGATGGGAAGTATGTCAAAGAGAAGAGAGGTCAAAGGACTGACCAGACCAATCTGTGATTCTATGAATATGTATTTTTAAATCTAAAGCTAATCATCCTCATCTTAAAATAATGGCTGATAAAGAGTACACTGTTCCTCCCACCCACCCAAGAATATCCATAAAAACTAAAATATAAAAAGTATTTAAAAAAAACCAACAATCTGGGTCAACTGCAACAAGAAGACATTAAGTGCAAAAGTAGTGAGGCACCAGAATGAAGATCATAGTATCATGGAATATCCCGACTTGAAAAGGAGCCACAAGGGTCATCAAAGCCCAGCTCTTAGCCCTGCAGAGGACAACTCCAAGAATCACACCATGTGCCTGAGATCATTGTCCAAGTGCTTCTTGAACTCTGTCAGGCTGGGTGCTGTGACTAATTCCCTAAGAAGCCTGTTTCAGTGCCCAGCCACTCTGTGGGTGAATAACCTTTTCCTAATATCTAACCTAAAACTCCCCACTTTAAACACTTTAAATTTGCGACTTTAAACAGAAGGTCTTAAAACAGCAGCAAATCAAACTTGCACAAAATGTCTTTTTTTCCTGATCTGTTGAACTACACAAAGGAATATTCAGGTTATCATTTTGGTTTGCTAAGGATAAAGTAAGAAGTCCCTTTGTACAGAGGCAAAATTTGGCTTCCTCTTACCTGTGAGAGGTTCTGCAGAGAGTTTCTGATGTCATGTAGGACCCTGCGTAGCTGCATCTCCACAGTGGAAGGTGGATTGATGGCAGGAGGTCGATGAGGAACTCCAGCATGCCTTGGAAAGAAGGGACAGCTGAAGGGGGGAAGCGTGGCACTGAAGGAAGAGCCGGAGGTGCTTGGGACACTGTGGGTGCTGAGCGTCCTCATGTGCTCACACAGTGGCCTGTCCTGCCACTCGGTGGGCAGGGAGTGGAGGGAGCACATTGACTGGGACATGTATGCCGGCATGTGCAGCGGGCAGCTCTGTACCCTGGTGGGACTGAGCTCCTCAGACAGCCTGCTGGGCCCAGTCTGGGGCACTTCTTTTTTGGAGGATGAAGGTGCAATAAACAGTGTGGATTTGCACACTGGCTGGCTGGCAGCTGCCTCATCCTCACATTTATCATTCTCAGATGCTGCTTTGTCATCTTCCTCTACATGTGTGTACTTGTAGGTGAAAGAAGGAGGACTGCACAGTGTCTCTTTTCCTGGAGTTAACTGGACATTCACGGAGGACACCACTTTCACTGGATTCAGCAATGCAGTTGGGAGAGACTGAGACCGCCTTAGAGGATAGCCTGATTCAGCAAACCAAAGTCTCTGCTTCCTCAGAAGATCTTTTGACTTAAGCAGTGTGCATCTGGGCCTGGAATCAGAGGAGCTGATGATCCTCATCTCGGCTCTTTTCAAGGCGACCTGAACTCTGTCTACAGGTGATGTGGAGGAGCCACTGCCTTCCAGAGACTCCATTGACTTGAGGATATGGTGTGTGTGGTACTGAGGAAATTCAAACACCCTGCCTTCCTCCAGCAGGTCCAATTCTTTTTGCTCACTGGAAGTGTCTTTCTCTTTACAGACGACCTCTCCTTGGACTGTCTCTAATATATGAGATGACTTGCTTTCTTGTCCTTGATTTTTTTCAGTTTTATTGTCAATAATTTTTCCATCTTCACTCCTTCTGCTATAAGAAGGTGCCCCTACCTTTCGTCTCTCTACTTGAGAGATAATATCCTCTTCAACATCGTCATCCTCCTCCTCCTCATCTTCTTCCTCCTCCTCAAACTTATCGTAACAGGGAAGTTCCTTGGCTACCGGTGTCTTCTGCTCCTCACTAAGCGAAGTCACGGTTGTCTCACTGTCACAACTGTCAGCACTGCTTCCCATGCCCTGCAAAGACTCCTGAACCTAGGAAACGTGAGACAACAAAGGGGTCAATGTACTGGAGACTCAACTACTGCCTTCTCAGGAATCAGGCTAAGAGTCCAAGTCCATATTCACTGGTTATTGGAGTGGGGAGCAAAAAGAGTAATGCAAGAGAAACAGTGAAGGAGAACAAAGAAACCATGCTGTCAGATACGTCAGAAGCACGATGAAGTATGGCATGAAAAGACTTTTTTTTTTTTAAAGAGAACCCTCTTCACACATTCCTTTGATTTGACAATAAATGCTAAATTGACACAAGAATAGAAGGGCCAGCAGAGTAAAAGAGTAAAATGCTAGTATGTTAGGTAGTGATGACAAATGAATAGCTGTGTGGTAGTACATAGCATCTTCCATATATAAAGGTCCACAGCACTGAAATGAAGGAAATATATGGGAGATATTTCTAATATATTAGGAAATATATGCAGAGAAGTGAGGAGAACTGCAGACTAGTGAAATTAGTGTTACAGGACAACACTAAGAATGCCCATAAAATCAGCCTGTTTAGAGTTGTTGAAGACTTAGAATCTCACATTAGGATACTAATCTCAGTTGAAGACTGCGTTCAGTACTATCAGCCCATCCTTCCTTTCTCCTGATACTCCTTCCTCTTTTCATTGTAAATCAGTTTAAACCAGAGCATGTGTATAAGAGAGCTGCTAATTTAATAGGTGACAAATGGCAAGAAAAGCATCTATGAGAAAGGAAGAAAAAAAGAGGTCTATGGATTGCAAAGCATATTCTTTAGACTGGCCTGAGTGACTGGTGTCAAGTGGACAAGACATTTTCCTATGAGTATGTGGTATGAAGTACAGTCTTGAAAGTTTACCATAGTTGATGCATGAACTAGAAATCTTCCCATCTCTAATTTCTACAGCTCTCACTGCCATTAGGGTATTAAATATTAGTTCCTTCTAAAAAGATTACTTGTGGTGTATGTCAGTCCATAGCTCCTTCTTCAACCACCCAAAAGATTTCTATCATGAAGGTCATCTTTGTAAGTACGTACTTAACATTGCACTCATTGGCACAGCCATAAATTATTATGAAAGACTGTGCAGGTTCAGATACTTTTCAAGTTAAAAGTATAAGAATAAAATATTATAATGTCTAGGTGAAATCATGTGTGTATATCTGTGTCTCAAATCCTCCACTGCATTGTTCAGTTATGAGTAAGGCAAGGAAGGCTCCAAGAACTTGCATGGAGAATTCTTCTAGCTTCTTTGGATACATGAAACTCCCCTGGAGAATATCCCATCTCAATATCAAAATCTCCCTCAGAAAACTTTTTTTGGAAGTCAGAGATGAAAGGCAATATGGTTCAAATTCTGAGTTTTCTCCTGAGTTTCAGAGAAAAGCTGTGGCTGCTAGAGTCAATTATTTAACAGTAGATGGCACTAACTTACCATACTTTTAAGAAACACTATAGACTCGTCTATATCCCCTTCATCTTTTCACAGGTTCTCTTCACTAGCTGCCAAGTTCTCATTTCCCCTAGCCCCATCATTCACCCGTATTTTCTGAATCCAGCTCAGCACTTCGCCTGAATAAAGCAGTGAAGGTGGCAGAAGAGAGCCTAGCAACTCCATGGCACCAACCTCGTGTAGTCTCAATACACCTTTTCAAAACAGCATAATAGAAAGCAGAGATATCTCTTCCCTTCACGGCCAACAGAGACAAACTCCACCAATAATCCAGTGAAGGGGTACCTAGCTGCAACATGCTTATAATGGACTCATTAATGAGTTTGCAACCAATATAAAGACCAGGAGTGACCAACTCTAATCTGACTCACCTTCAAACATGCCTGTTAACTTCAGTGCACTCACAGTTTAGTAGAGAGCGGAACAAGTATATCGGACTATTATGCTCTTTGCAGAGACTCAGGCTCATGATTTTCTTTATTCACTTTCTTGCTCTGGAAAGCAGAGGCTGATGTTTAAGGGAGACACAAAGACTAGCACTGTCTTGGCTTTTATTTTGGTACTCAGCTGAAAAGCTACTGAATTGGAAAGCACAGAATATCAGTACCAAAACGGAAAAGCAACAGTGATGGATGGGGAGGGTGAAAAATCTCTTCCTAGTAACTTCCAAACAGCTTTTAAAGTGCTTGGTGTGCCACATGGGAAAAAACATATGGTAGCATAAAAAACAGTTCAGTAGATGCAAGCCATAGAAATGAAATTACTGGAGGTATCCAGAATCCCATTTCTCCAGTCCCCCGACTGTGGTTTAGGTGCCACACAGCTAACTGATGGCCTTGAAGCTGACAGGCCAACCAAATCATGGCTATTACTTTGTGAATGTTTTAGGAGAACCAAGAGAACAGCTCTCCAAAATAACAGGTAAATGCTGTGCAAGCGTGTATTAAGCAGACCCTGGAACACCATGCTGGAACAAAAGCTTTCCCTAAGACATGGAGTCTCTGGTCAGTATCATGGCAAGTTCTAGGACTGAGATCAAAGGAACTGGAACAAGAAAAAGCATGGAAGCTCAAGAGTGACTAAAATTAAAATACATTCACAGAAAAGTAAGTATGAAATTGTTTTCACTTTCTGTCAGTTGCTAACTTTTTAAAAAAAGGAAACATATGCAGGGATGGGGAAAGAACAGGATGGCCAAAACGATACAAAAAATGAAAAATCAGCAGAACAGCTATAGTCTTTCATAAACTTAATCTCTACCCACTACAGTCATGAGAGAAATGGACTACAATTCTCTAGCCTCAGATAGTGAGAAAAAATAAACCAAAGCCAGCGAAGAGGACATACTGAATTTAGAGCTTATTCCAGACCCAAGTATACCCAGATTAGCCTATCAGAAAAGCTTTCAAATTTGAACACAGTTCTGTACAGCAGGTCTAGCTCTGAAGACATATAATTTTATAGGACCTAGACTGATGGTCACAATAGCAGTCAAACATTGGCATCCCTCCTGTCCTCCCAGGTTCCTACTGTCCCACAATAATCGTTAATATTCCAACTACAGCATGAGAGACTTACCTGAAGCTGATTAAAAGGAGAACAATCCGTGGAAGAATCCTCAGCAAAGCCACTGCTGTCAGAGTGCTGACTCGCTGTCCGTAACAGCTGATCTGTTTCAAACAAGCAAAACCCAACCGTAATTACTTTACAAATCACAGCCTTTCAAGCTCAATCACATTCAATACGTGCTTTCCTTTTACCTCGAAGTAACACTAAGTGGATAACACAATTCCGTTTCAAGTTCCACTTTGAACAATACAAAGAAACAACTTGTTTGTTTCAAGCAAAACCTCTCTCACGCAAAGTCCTACTTGTGAGACTTGGAGCAGCAGTGGAAGAGAAACCACCTTTTACATTTTTCTTTCCTGTGCTGCGGAAAAAAACCACTGCAGGTATTGCCGCTGCTGGAGTTCTCCTTCCACAAAACTGATTAATTCACACACAGGCAGCGGAAGAGTTGCTTTTTTGTTGACAAGTACAGATGTGACGCCCCTCCTGATCACAGAGATTAAAGAGAGCTCTCTACTCCTACAAGCCTACCCCACCCCATACACCCAAAGGAACTGCACCACATGAGCAGGGAGGGCAATGTGGACAACTCTGCCGACTGGTGGAGATGGTCCTCTGCTGGTTTAGCAGACAAATACCAAACATCCCTTACACATCAATGGGCAATCTGCCAAAGCACATTCCCAGTGCTCATTTTATACATGCAAAATAAGATCCTCCTGCTTGTTCCTTTCTGCTTACATTAGGTAAGTGCTAAAATAGCCTAAAGAGGCTCTAAAATCCTCAGTGCTTCCCAGGAGTGATTTTCTCTGGTGCAAAGCTGCTTTACAAGGAGATCTCAGCTAGCTCGGCAGCGCACTATTGCATGTGTATTGTTCCCAATGGGAGACAGGAAACACCCACCAGGTGTGGGTTTATCTTATGGCACCATAAACATTTTGCTTAGCCTGAAGGCAGTAGAGGCAACAACCTTATCTCACCTCTAGGTCTGAGCAGAAGTGTAAAAGCTTGGAGACAGGGAACAACCACAGTGATCTAGCCCGTGTACTCGTCACCTCCTCCTCCTCACCCCTGGGCAAGAGCTTGCCGCTGTCTTCTTAGAGGCTCACTGCAGAATTTTGCCCCACATTCTTTCAACTACTTAAACGTCATCATATAATTAATCCCAGTGCACAGCTCAGTGCCTTGGAATGCATTATGAAAACTGTTTTGAAACTGTTGGATATTCATAACTCATTTTATTTAGTATTATTTTTGATGAACATTGCACTAATGCAGAAATAAGAGCCTGCACAGCTTGTGAACACTAGGAGAGGCAAACTGCCCACTAAGCTTCTGTATCAGTGATTTCAAACAGCTTTTAGGGAGTGCCTTTCAAATTCTGCTGCTGTTCTGTTATCATGGCAGCCACAATATCCTGCAATGATAAACAACTTTTCTACCTCAAGACAGACATCCCCACCCAACTCCCAGTAAAGACAATGGAAATTACTTCCCTGAGAACTAGACTAGATCTTATTAATTCCCCAACACAAGTAATACAGCCGAAAGAGCATGCTGTGAACAGGTTGTCACTACAGCTGAGGCTGGTGGGAAGCTGTTACCTTCTCCAAGGTGAACAGTTACCTACTTTGGCCTCTTCTCTGTCTCTTTTTCTGTTTGGTGAATTTTAATTTAAGAGAAAAAAGCACTACTGGTGAAAGCCTTAGCCTCTTTTAGGGAAGACCTTCCAACTAGATCAGATAAAGCAATTCAGAAGTGCACGTACTGACATCTGGTTTAATGTGCATGAAGTTTATTGCTGCTCAAGGAAAATACTGACCTGCCCTTCTATTTCCTCCTCAGTCAGTATTTCCTTTTCAGCTACAAAAGTAAAAATTACATCTAAATGCCTCCTCAAATCGATTCTTGCTCTTCTCAGTGACACAGTACTAAAGTTAAAATCATTTTCTATAGCTTTTGCTATTTACGCACATGCTTTGACAGCTTTATGCAACAGATACTGCTGGTCGAGGGGTCAGCCTAAAGCAGAGGCATTCACACCTGCCTCATCATCTTCATCCATGGCAAGAGACTGGCACAGCATGAACACATTCAAACTGCCTTGGTTCCATCTATGGAGGCATCCTCTTAATACAGTTATTAATCCCTTGTTTTACGTGTTACAAAGCTTCTAGGATTTTTTGAACATTTTAAAGCAAATCAGAGAAGATGTTTTCTAAGTGTAAGTAGTCATCTTCTACCACACTTTACCCTTGCCTTTTGCAAGTTCTCAGAGTTCTCCACTATACCACTATGATGCAAATGCAGGAAAAACTTCTAAAGATGAGGAATCTCTGTTACTTCAGTAGCAAAATGACAAGGTTCGGTTCTGTAAAGACTGGAAATTCCAATTAGTACGCTGGGATATACTGATACATAATGATATTCACCCTCCTTGTCAACTACTGAACCCAGTTGAACAACCTGGTCTAGAACACTTGGATATCTCTCAGATTCAAGAAAACAAGGGGAAAATATGAAAACATTTTTTAAAAAAGCTATAGAGTTACATTCAGATCTCGCAATGGAGAATCTTAAGACTTTGTGAAGAGATAGGGCTCTCCTCTCTTCACTGTGAATGCAGAAAACTCAGCACTAAAGGCTGGGGGGTAGGGCCCAACCTGGGACCACCCATTGCCCTGTGTAAACCCACAAGGCAACTGTACCTTCTGCAAAAAGGTCACTGCACAATACTGACTATGCCACCCAAAGCTGCTCTAACACTACACAGGGGAAAGGTTCTGAACTAGTGGGAGAAGGCCGGGGGCAGCAAAATGTGGAAAGTGTGGGAGAAGGAACCAGCCCTGGCGAACAAAAGCAGAAGGAACAATCAAACTCCCACAAATGAAAATGCCCCTTTGACTGCTGTTTTAAGCTGTACTAAAAAAAAAATCAAAATGAAGAAGAAATGTGGGTATTCATAAATATAACTGAGTTGAAAAAGTTCTAAAGAAAGAACAGATGATGAAGAAACCAGCCTGTGGTTTACAGAACATGAGAGCACAGGTTCATGAGAGAATCCCTAATGAAAAATTGAATAATTCATCTATTGTAATGTAATAATCAGCTACCAATGGACTATCAGTCTTACCCTTTCTGTGTCACTCAGCTGCTCACATAGAAGAGGAGAAGAAATATGTGGAAGCTTTAACTTTAACGTGTCTTGCACCGTCCCTATTGGGAAAGCTCTAATGCACTTAGTATTTTATGAGGCAATTATTAAATCAAATTAGCATTCCCAACTTTGCTACAAAGTATTCCATTATGAGATTAAGTACCGCTTGTCCCTTTTTCGCGCATTGATCACGCCCTGCACCCAGCACTAACAAAACCAGCCCAGTGGGGAGCCCTGCTGCAAAAACGTTCCCAGTCCCTGGGTATTTCCTAGCATCTGCACAGACTTCCACAAATACCAAATCTGTTCCAGATGTTTTCTTCTTACTCCCCCATCTCCAATCTCCTGTAGAGCTGCACCCACAGAGAGCTATAAATACAATAATATATTAAGGACCGGAAGTGCTAATGATGTGCTTTCTTCCCTTTCAAGAACTAAATTTTCAAAATTAATCACTATCAATGTCAGATGCCTTATAAAAAAAAAAAAAAAACAAACCAGGTTTGTGGCTGCTCAAAATTTCAGAGCCACTGATGTCAACAACCAGACGCTCACAAATTACAATGACTCAAGAATACTTTGTCCTCCAGGCACTGTACCTATATTTGTCTTATTTGTTGGGCAATTTTTTGGAATGAGAGGTGCTGCTGTATGATTATGTCAGGAAGAATTTTGTTTTCAAACTAACAAACCTTTCCACCAGATAACTTCTCAACAAGCTTTTTTTATAGTGGATGTTTAACAGCGCTGTATGTTTACAGTGCAAAGGACCTGAAGTTCCTAAAAAAACCCCACACATACAAAAATACATCTACATTTGAGGTCTGCAACAACAAAAAACAGAATGCCTGGTTTGGGCATATTGGATAGTCTAGTTCAGTTCAATATGATTTGGAAGACATAACCTGACAACTACATAACACTAGTCAATACAATATAGAATTTTTTGTACACTCTATACAGGCTTTAACATAAAAGATAGTACTATAGCAAAGCAATAATTTGCAATTCACTTTGAAAAATCTAAGCTTACCACTTATAAACAAAGCAGATCCAAAATAAGAAACATGCTTTAATTGGAAGTCTAAGGAGCAGCAGACTGTGTTGTTCAAGCATATCTTAAGTCTCCAGACTATTTCAGTAGGAAAGAGAATTTTTCTTTTTTTAATTCAAATACTTCACATCTTACTACAGGCCCTCTTAAAATGCCTTACAAACTGTTGTAAATGTCAGAGAAAGCATCCACAGCCTTCTGTGTAGGTGTAAAATGACACAGCAAGGTTTATGATCGTCTGTACCGAATAACACTAACCCTGCTAATTGACACAGAAGTACCCTCACATTAAAAAAAACCAAAACACAAAAGTATAAAAGTATTCCTTCAGGGGAATCATTCATCTGGAACTAATTTTTTGTTTATGGGTTCTTATGCACAGTAGAGCCAAAGCCACTGAAAGAGGTGGGTTCGTATGAGGATCATTAACTGAAAACACATTACAACAGAAGACCTGTGCTTGAATTTCATGCTGATCCCACCTCCTGAGATTGCTAGTCAGAGTGGCATTTCATATTCAGGTACAATGGCCAGCAATTTTAATAAGTGACCATTAACTCTGGTTGCCTTTAAACTTGGTGAATATCCACTGTCTGAGAAAACAGGCCTCTATGTTGTCTTATGTTGGACAACTTTAAAATAAAAAACCACCTAACTGGCTACAGTTTTTTAATATTTTGGAAAGTTCTCCACCAAATGGTCTTCCTCTTGGCAATTTTACTGAAACTTACACAGAAAAAAGTCCTAAGATTTCCACATTTTCCAGGTGAAATAAAATGCTACTCTTAGACTAACTTTCAGCAAATGTGCAGGCATCAATATCCTTGTTAGGTAAGTCACAGAAAACTCTAGGCAATGCTGGCACGATAAGGCGGCGTCACCACTGAGGTTTGCCAAGTGTATTCAGAAATAGGTAGGACACACTGCCGGGGAAACATGAGCCAGCAGGTTCTGCTTCTGTCATACTGAAGTCCCATTGATGGAACTGCTGGTACCTTTCAGCAGGTACACACAGGACCATCTTACTTTTTGCCCTTGCATGGTGGAAGAAGAGGGTAAAATAACTACTGGTAACAGAACACAAAAACCAGCATTTCAGAAGATGAAAAAATTTATTTCCCTTCTCCCTGACTGCAGCTCCTGGTTCCTTAAGTTGCTCTTCTCTGAAAAGCCCTGCCCTGTACACAGTGCATCTCTTTTCATGTCATCACTTAAAGCACGTAGTAATGAACTCCAAAATACAGCTAAGGGAGAAATACTGGGAAACAGTTAGAGATGCAGTTTCTGCCAGGCCTTCTTAAGGGCCTATGTTTGTACTAGAAGAAGCCTAGGGAGCACAATGCTGTGTTGTGCAAAACACTGATGAACCAGGAGCACAAGCTATCACCAATAACCAGGCATTAACCTCCAGCACTCAGCCCAGAGCATTCTCAACCATGTTAATGCAATTCAGCTGACAGCTCATAAGATTGTCAGTTCATTTGTGAAAACACAAGTAAGATGATCACTGCTTAAGACAGGTTTTTCTGCCTCTCTAGTATTTAGAGATGCTAGTCATATCTCACGAAGAAATTGCATTGCAGCTAAGCATCTCACTAAGTGCAACAAGCTTTATTTCTTCTTTAATTACATGTACAGCCAGAGAACAGACTTCACTTGTCAATATGGGGCAAAGTAATGATCACAAAATGAACTGAAAGACCAGTTTTTTCCCTCTCCCAAGCCATAAAACACACAAATAAGACTTGGAGATGAAAGCACAAGACACATAAACAAGAATTCGAGATGAAAGCACAAACTAAGTGAGCCACAAAAGCCTGTGCACAGCACTTCCCCTGTGAGGGACTAGAATTTCCACGTGGGTGTAGAGACACTAGTCTTCTGTGCAGCCAGCCTGCAGACAGAGCAGTAGTGCATAGGAAAAACCTACACGTATCATGCAATTTAGGTTTAAAACAATGTAATTTTAGTTTAAGTGGATATCTTAAATTACAGGATCTACTAGGGGAAAAAAATCCCACACAATCTGAATTAACATTTCAGGTTGTCTGAGCTATCATCAATTGTACAAAAGTGAGAACAGCCAGTGAGGTTACAGGGCTGTTGTCTTGCCTGTAATTTGGTTGTAAATTTGTAGTACGTTCTGTGATTTAGCTAAAAAAGAAACCCAGAGCTTTTTTATTTCCAAAGAGAAAAGAAACTTGAGAAGTTTAAAATATCTGAATCAGCCTTTCAGAGACAGAAGGATGCTCAGCAGTCTGCTGTCTCCCAGGAGTTGAAGTCTACTCACCTTTCCTCGACTTGGTCAGTGCTAGCTGGTGGGTAGCTGGAATGTGTGGTAGATCCCCCTCTGTACTCTGGATCTGTTGGGAAGAGGAGATGAATATTTTTTCAGCCAACTGGAACATGTTCTGGCACTTCAGAATATCCAAGATATATACACTGCACATGCAGGAGAAGCTTTTGTTGTTTGGTTTTTTCCACCAGTATAACAGCCTATACTGACTGAAGGAGCAAATCATACCTACTTGAACTAACTTTCTTCAAGTATTCAGCAATGCTCCTGCAGGAGAACAGTGATCCTTGGGCAGCACCTCCCACCCACAGTGCAGGATTCCCCTCTGGTTACACTCACCATGCAAAAATACCTGGAAATCACATCCTGTGACAACACAGAGTCTTCAGTTCCTCTTTGACTAGAATTACTGGGTGAAAACACCTATGGCCAACTTTACACTACCATCTTTTTCCATTCAGAACTCTAGGCCCCTCATTTGAATACAAAGAAGAAGGAAAATACATTTAAAAAATGTATCAACAGGCCATGCAGATTTCAATAGGGAAACTCAAAATAACAAAAATGAATCCCGTTACTTAATAACTTTGTGAAACACAGCTTTATTAACAAAGCAGTTCTCAGGCAGCCATTTGAACAAGGAAAAAAGTATGCCTAAAATCTCAACAGAGAGGTCTTTGTTTAGTTCAAAACCTAGACTATGTTTTCTCTTTTGTGTGATCCAGAGAAAATCACAATGGATCACACACAAGTCTACACGCACAACCCCATAAAGCAAATATCCCCAGCCCTTCCCTCTTATGGGCTGCCTGCCCAATTTCGAAATTACCAAGCAAGGAATTTATCTCCATTTTTTATCAACTTAAAAATGTAAAATCAGGATACTGATATTTATAAACTAAAAATAGTACTTGGCTAAAGAAGAAGTTATATTTACATTGATATCATGTGTATAGCAGCCACAGAGATGCATTTTCTCAGTTACAAGGGTTTTGAGAAGTACTTGGCCTGAACTTTTCACCATTAATAAGTGAACAGCACTAATCTTGTATAATAAACCTAGAGGCTGCTGTTCCTTTAGGAGATGAAGGCTGTACCAAAGGGGTAAATCCTTATTTCAACCAAATGCAGGGGATCATAGAAGGTGCTCACCATTTAAGTTTAGGAAAAATTTGGTTTGTTTGGTTTTTTTAAAAAAACAAGGAGAAGCAAGTTTTACAGACACTTTGTTCAAACTGGACTTCCAGGAAGGGTGTCTTGATTCTATCAGACCTCCCATTTTCTGACGGCTAAATTTGCAGCCTTCTAACAGTTAAGCCTCTTCTCATTTAAATACTGTCCACCTCCTGTCCTTGGCTGGGAGACAGCATTCCAGCTGCATCCGCAGCATGGTGCATGCACGGTGCAGCTCCTCAAGCACACAGGAGCTCCTTCTCCATCCCTTCAGCCAATATTCATACTAGCAAATGACCTTCAGGACTGTAATTGGCCACCTCAGGAGTGAGTGTTTGGGGGAAATCCTGCCCTGACTCGCTCCCACACTAGTTATCTTCACAGCCACAGACTTCCGGAGGGCACTCAAACCTCCAAGGCATTCGTAAGAATGGAAAGAGCTTCCTTGATATATCTGTCATCTTTCTTATGTGTATGAATGCACTCCAGACCAAGCTGGGAAAACAGGGGGAGGAGTTATCGTCACTGTTTCTAATACAGTTCATTATACCTTGCTTAGAAATGCACAAAAATAAAATCACACTGCCAGGAACTGTTCTAAATTTTCTTCAACAAAACTGAATTCCTCCCTTCCAGGGATCTGCAGGCGGTTGATATGTATATGCTAAACAAAAAATCCACCATGATCCCATCCCACATCACATGTCATTTTGCCAAAACAGCTGTGTTTATGCCCTGGCATCACTGCACAGTGTGTCAACCAAAACTTCACAAACACATCACATTTGTGTAGAATTCAACAAGTCTTTACAGTCCAACTTACACAAAAGGAAAAATCCACTCCTCTTTTTAATATATACACACACATATATATAAAACCTATTCATTGTTTCAACTTTGCCCTAGGGTGCCAAAAAATGGATGTCTCCTCTGGGATATGCAGTAAAATGCATTGCTACTTAGTCCCCTCCAATCGTGCCAATGCAAACATTTGTGTAACTACACAACAAACTGGATCAAGTAAATTATCTGGCTGAAAATGAAGCCAGGAAAAATAAATAAAATTAAATACACTGGGTTCTTTTTTCTCCTCTCAACTGGACCAGTCCTTTGTTCTGGTTCAATAGATGGCCACACAGCATGTGAGTGAGGACACACTGGCATAAACAAGTGGCAGGAACCACAAGGGGCTGTAATACTTTTTCTGCTAATGAGTGCCTTCAGCTACATTAGTCAATCTAGAAGAGTTTGAAATGACAATGACACCAGACACAGCACCTACTAAATCATCACATCATCACTTGTTGTAAAACTCTGGGGATTTTCTATTCACTTGTTTTCTTCCCTCGTTTCAGCAAAGAAATCATGATCCTCCAATTTAAATATCTATTTCACATAGATAAAAAAGTTAGCTGCTGAACTTTTAACATAAGTCACATTGAAATATGTCCACAAAAACATCGGCTCATTTAAGAATTGTAACACATTTCTTACAACTCAAGCTGTGAATCCATACAAAATTTGCATTCTTGAATTTGTAGACTGCATGTCTACCAGCCTAATAAACAAAGCACTTACGGGAACCTGGAAATTAAAATCCCTTTTGGACAATTATCAATCAAAAAAATGGATATATGCATTTATGAAGATATTAAAGGCAGCTAGCACAGAATTGTAACTAAGCCATGCCCAAAGTCACGTTAAACAGTGACTTTCAATGTTCTGATTTCCAGAGAACAAACAAATCAACTTGTTATCAAAACCGAAAGTTGCACAAGATGAGCACCTTGCCCTGCACGATAGCCCCTTTTCTGTTTCATGAAGCAACACTGTTGCTTTATTCACAAATTTATCCTTAATCAATTTCAATAAATAAACTGAAGTTACTTTTAGGCAAGAAAAGTAATGATTTCTAGCCAGAAATGTAAGTAAAGTAAAAAACTAAACCCAAAGGTTTTAATATATACAAAGCCTAACCTAGATTTACACAGGAAAACCTCCTAGGAATTATGCGAGTGATTGCAATTACCTGAGCTTGATTAAAAAAATAAAAAAGAAAAAAAAAAGAATGAGAATTTTCCTGCTGACTCTCAGGTACAAAACCAGCAGCAGCAGCATCAAGTTACTTAATTAAGAGGATCAATTAGAGCAGCCTACAACTGCTGAGAAAGTGCAACAACTCAGAGAATTTAAAGTATTCCTGGAGAAAACAGTCAACTACACAGGAGGGAACATTCTCTGCTGGCAGACAACACATTATGTAAACTGTATGCACAAACAAAGTCATGTATCTTCACTCACCTCCTCCATCTCAAAGGAGTCCTTCTGCTGCAGCATTAGATTTGCCACGGACGGGTTTGTGAGCGGAGCGCAGGGGTCTCTATCTGGCGATGCCGCAGACAGTCTTTGTGTCAGGACACTGCTGTCGGATGTACTAGAGCTGCTGCTGAGGCCTGGCGAGTCCAAAAGACCAGATTCTTCGCATGGTCTATCCTGGGCCAACCTGCTACCTTGCACCTCCTCTGGAGGCACAGTCCCCTCTCGTGTATCGTCAATCACAGCAGGAAGGTGTGCAGGTTTATGTGTCTTTGCAGCCTTTGTCTGACTACTGGCTATTTCCTCCTTTACAGTAGCCAAAAAAGAGGGAGAGTCTTTCTTTTTGGAATATTTTTGTAATTTAGATTCATTTTTAACATCATTTTCCTCACTCTCTACTTCAGTGGGACCCTTCCCTTTTTCAACAGGGGAAGGACTTGAGCAGCTGCTACCATCGGCTTGCTGTGTGCCACACAGATTGAGTTTTGACAAAGTCTTTATTAACCGGCTGGCTGTATTGCTGCGATTTAAAGGCGGAGGGCTGGATGCTTCTTTGCTGGAAGACACTGAAGTCAAACTGCCAATTTTCTGCAAAGGAGTCCCAGAGACTTGAGAATACAAAGACGAAAAAGCATTGGCCACAGTAGTAAGCACTTCAATCTGACGAAAACGACCTGCACAAGAATGAAACATAAGGCAGAGTTTATGAGGACATTCGCTGTTATCACATCCAAGACCTGTTGATCTATCCCCACATGATGCTTTTAATTCTCAAGGACAGCCCTTTCTTCATAACTGAAGAAGGAATTCTTGATCACAACCTCTGCCCACCTCCACAAACCTCCTCCTACTTTTATCAAGAGCCCCAAAGGCTGGCTGAACACTCACTAGTCCTGTAACATGAAAGTGATTCCATACTATGAAAAAATAAAAGAGAAACTTTTGCAACAATCTTTTCTAAATGCACAAGAAAAGCATGGAAAGCTGTCACAAAATGAAAAAAATGGTACAGGTTCGTGAGTGTAAGTTAATTTACAAAATTCTATGAAGAAAGCCTTACTTGCATTGCTCTCTCCATCTACAAGAGGACATTTCAGCAATGCCCTCATTTCAGCAATGCTCATTACCAACCTAACAAAGCTCCTGTCCAAGTCAATAGAAATAGCGTCCCAGATTTCAACAATGACAGAAATAGGTCGCTGCCACCCAGAAAGCAAAGAACATAAGAAACAGAGGGATACTGCTATTTGTTTCAGTGCTCTAAAGCTACAACAGAAGACAATCTTAGGAGTAAGAGACGGGAATGATACAAACCACAGGGCAGCATACCTGACAGGATGCCTTTCATTACCCTCCCCCACCATAAACCCCTTCCACTCACCCCAAGGAGTACAACCCTCATGGTCACTTCTTGCCATATTTAGGACCAAGCAAGAGTTTTATTATGAATTCTGAATGGAATTTGCCCTTTAGGCTGCAAAGGGGTTTTGTCAGAATATTAGATATGTGCCTTCTTTTGGGGTTGCTTATATAGTTAATAAACTCCTAAATAAACTGTGCTTCAAAAACATACTTACTTGTTAAAGCAAAACTTGGATTTTCCACTTCCATGCGCTGTATTTGGGCGTTCAAAAACACTTTGATATCTATCCCTCTGGCAAATGATGATGAATTAAAAAATCTCGCTGGAATTTTTGAAGCAATATCTGGTTCATCTCTTCCAAACCCAAGGTTATAGAGTACTTCTTCAGGATCTTCCTCATAAAGCTCCAGTAATTCAGAAACACTAGACAAATGGAATATGTTTACCATCTACCTGTCTCCTGTTAAGATCCAGTCCCTCTATCCAGCTGCTAATTCACCCCAGTAGCTAGATTAGTTTATTGAACTTTTGACTCCTACAGCTTAGCCTACTTTTGGAAATAATTGTGGAGACCTCTGCATCTGAAGATTTGGTTCCCATCATCAGCACCACTGGCCCAGACACATCACAGATCCAATCCTGTAATTTATATCTGCAGATCTCAGATTTTAAAATGTCATTAAAATTTCAAGCATTTCTAATGTTTAGATCCATTTGTTAGCATTTACTGCAAACCACTGCTGCAAACAAACAGAAGTTTTTCAAGCAACCAAATGAAAATTCCCTTCTCGGCTACTAAATGCAACAATGCACATAAAACAAGCCAAGTCCATTTAACTGAGAACAGACCTTCAAAGCATAATACTCTTTTACCTTGAAACAGTCGCACTGCTTTTTCCAGACCCTGTAGAGTTCATACTTCTCCCCTTCTGGTGGAACTGCAGCCTCCTGTCCTTTGCCAGTACACCATTGCTGTCAGCATAAACAGAGAAGACCCCTGCGATAAAACTCTTTCCTTCGGGGACTCGATTCTTTGTCTCACTGGAGAGCCAACCCTCCAGCACTGCTGAATTTCCCTTTTCCCCTTCAGTGTTATCTGGTTTATATTAGCCATGTCATTTATTGAAATACAGTAACAAAAGCAAACCCTGGGATGCCTCAGTAAAAATGTACATAGACGGTAAGAACTTGAAGGCAAATGCAAGCTGAGAAAACAAATCCCTGATCTGTCCTTGCTGCCACACCCTCCCTGATCCCACCCTCCTCCCGTAAGGAAGGCTTGGGTGAGCCATGCCCTTGACCTGCCTTTCCTGCACCACTGCCTCCTCCAGGACCACCTCTCCATGGCAGGGTCACGCTCTGCCTGCCTCGGACACCCAGCTACCCCTGGCCCCCAGCTGCCCCCAGCAGTGTGAGACTGCAGGCTCCCACCGACCTGGCTGAGGAAGCTGACGAGGCTCCAGACTGGAGGAAATGAAGCAAGACAAGTCCCAGCCCAGACTGCTAGCCAGTTTCTTTCCCAACCCCAAACTATTTCTTCACAGCATCTGGAGAAGCTGCCTGAGCATTAGGTGGTACCCTGGGTTTAAACATACTTTTACTGCCAATCTCTCCAGGGGACAAACTTTCCCATGGTGAATTTTACCACATAACTCCTAACAAACACACACTCCCATCAGAACAGCCACTGAGAAAATAAAGAACGCAGAGGATTCACCTAAGAGTGTACTTATGGAGCCTGGCTCAGAAGGAGAGGCTGCTGCCCATACAGGCTGTGCAGTATTTGCTGAAGTCTCAGTGGGGTGCTAGTTTCAGCACATTTTATTTAGAAGCTGTGACTGTAAAGCAGGAGTGTCTCAAAATCTCTTTTTTTCCCCACTCCCAAAGGATATCTGCTGTGACAGATAAAACTAATCTTCCCCTCTTATTTCTGAAAGGGTGACTGATCAGCAAGGCAAAGAATGTTAATCATGGTAAGTTACTAAGATTTGTCATTTCTCTGTTTTTCTCCTACTACTCCAAAATCTATGTCAGGTCTGCTGGAAGAATAAAAATCTGCCTTTTTTTTGGCATCTCTTAATGACTGGTTCTGTGTTATCTGGATCTTCTCCTTCCCTCTCACGTAAACAGATGTGAGCAGAACACCTTTAGCTCTGTGGTAGCCCCCATGACTTCCACTGCCCATTCTCCCTCCCACCCTCCAGTATAAATATTCCTCTGAAGTAAACAAACACACAAAAAGATATTTACCATGTTTCCACTTGGGTATCACTCCGTAGATGATTAGCTGTAGAGAAAGAAGAAGTAGTTATGTCCAGACCTCTTCATAATTACACTTCTCACAATGAGTAGGAAAAAGAAGACAGTGAGCATGTTTACCAATATTCCTGCACGAACCAGATTTTTCTTATTCCATATAAATGTGATTGTCAAGGGTTTCTAGTATATGGCTGATATAAAGATGATCTAGTTTATTCAAGCTCTGTTTAAAATAAAATCTAACATGGACACATGTTTACATACTGACATTAATCATATTAACCTGAAATTTAAATTGTGATAAGCTAGTAGTTGTTACATAAACCATTTATTGGTTTGCAACTGAAGAGGCGATTACCAGCTGCAGGGCTGTACCTGGGTGGGAAGGGGAGGAGGACAAGCAGGCACGCCAGGATTGCTCCAGCAAAGAAAATAAAGAATGCAAGAGAGGCAGCTGGCCCTGTGGCCAGGTGCTGAGACTGTATTTGTTCACCTTTTCATCAGCAATGTGGGGCACAGCCCTGACTACCTGAGCTGTGTGATATATGGACAAGAGCTCAGTGAAGCCTGTGGTGCTGATGGGGCCAGTGGATGTGCTTGGAGTTGAGAGGGCTCTGGAGGAAGGCTGCCAAGAGCCAAGTTTCTGGACACTGGCCTCTGACAGGGAAGGCAGCACTTTCTGCCACCAGATCGGCCCAGCATCACATGGGAACATCCCAGGCAGTGTTATCCTTTCAGAACTGAACCCCAGAGGCAACCCGGCATTAACAATCTTCCCCCAGGAGACAGGCAAGGAGCACACATATGTTGTAGCAGCCCTCATAGTCAGCTATCAAGAGAACAAAGTGATGTCACCCACACTGCCAGGAAAACCCTGCGCCTCAATTCGCTGTGCCAGCAGGGTAAAGTCAGCAAAACACAGAAACCTTACAACCTCTCTCTTGGTTTCAGAGGCATCACGAAGAAACCGAAATGTATACTAAACATAGATCCCACTTTTTTTTTTTAAATATATATTCTTGCCTATAATATGAAGGTAAGCCTATCTATAAGGATTATCCAGTGACTAATTTGAACCATAGGCTTTAACAGTTCAGCAGTGGGCTGGGGTTATGGGACCCTGCCCAATGCCCTCTGTACCATTCACATGGGGCTCTGGCTTGTATCTGGATTCAGGCAGTCACAGCTGCACAAGGGCAGGCCATTCATACCAGCCTCAAAGGGGCTGTCTGTCTAGCAGGACATGCAGCACTGCTCCAAGCAGCTCTGTTGTCCCCTTGTTCTTGGATGGGAAGCAAAGCCCAGCAGAAACACCCTCATCCTTACCCAGAAAATTCAAACATCAGTTCTAGTACTGAGACCTTTTCATCTGAAAAAGAAGGAAATTACCTTTTGCTAAATGATGCTAGAGACTCAAAACCAGAAGTCTTTGGAAATTATAAGGGGAAAAACTGAAAAGAAAAAAGTGTCATGATGTTCTAAAATGTATTGATGCTTGTATTCTTGGTCATATGCTCAGACCTTGGATTATCATTACAAAGAAACTTTTACTATGAAATCTCTGTACTGCAGGCAATGTAAAAACGGGAAAAACTGTCAGTAAGAAAATTTAATCCTATTCAAACTGTAGCATAAGGGACTCATTTATTGCTTTTCCACCATTATCAGATCAAGGTCATTACCAGAGAAACTTTTTCCTTCGAAGTCTTACATTGTTAAAAATTAAAGATATTTCCTTCCTTCAGGCCTTGTCCCACTACTTTGACACCATTAGCAAGACTAATGTGGAAAAAAGGGCTTTGCACCATACAAATTCTGACACTTTGCAAAAGCTGTAGTTCAAAAAACATTAAAAGCTAAAGTGGGAGAGTAGTTTCATTTTTATTTTTTTTTTTAACACTGAAAACAGACAATGTCTTATATTCCCTGTCCTGCAGTTAACCCCAGGACCTGGTTTGTGAGACAGCTTTTTTTACTTCAAGATGCTGCTATTAGAACAGAATTCAAAATGCTTTTGTTATTCTGCTTATGGACACCTCTAATCTATGACCAAGAAAAAGGCTTAGAAGTCTTTTTTACCAAGAAGTAAATCAGGAACAGCCACATCTCCTTCCCCTTAAAAAAGGGAAGAGAAAGAAAAGGCAAGCAGCTAGCAACAGTAAAGTATATTGTGGCTGATACAAAATACTTACTCAGCTTTGGTGGTTTTTTGCTTTTAAAAGCACTTAGCCCTTAATGGGTTTGCTTCTTGGCTGACAGAATTTCATTCCTCCTTTCAAAAGCCCGCACATGCCACTCCCAAGGGATTCACTGGAAGTGGGGCATGCACAGCTGCCAAGAGTAACCCACGGACAAGAAGAACAAGTAGGAGAAATCATTTTCTCACAGCCTTGGTGAGTGCTTCAGGCTACACTGTCACTGTGAGTATTAAAACGAGAAGGCAGAAACAAATTCAGGGCTGTCTCTGACCTTTGTGTCAGAGGCCCAGAATATTTAACGTTCGCAATAGTCTAAATAACTTCAAAAAGCAGATATTTCTGCATTTTTCTATGTACTTTATTCTGATTTTCTAGCCAATGCTGTCATTCAAAATAAAAATCAGATGACTGAACATAACTTTTTTTGCTAGAAAAGGAGTCATAATCCTGCCACACCCACCTTCAGCTCCCAGGGATAAGTCATCTTCAAAACTTCCTCCATTTCTCACCAGCATGCCTGAAAACACAGTTAGCAGTTCAACAACTAGAATGCTCCAGTGTTTTCCTTCCAGAAGCTTATCTAAAGATATTAGCAAGACACTTCATTTGATACAAGATAGGACCAGAATATGCCTACAATCCCTGCATTACTCATGCAGTAAAAATGCATTAAGAAGTAAGAAGTTACATTTCAGAACACAGAGAAATTATTTTGAAAGAGAACAACTACAATACTGCTTTCATTTTGTGCTCAGAACCCCGAGTCAATGTGCAAGCAAATGAACTGCAAGCAGGAACTTGGAGGTACCACTCAACACATCTGTACCTTCTGCTGCTATGGTATCTACCCTCCAGACATCTTACCAGGGGAATCCAGAGTGAGTCCAGCTTGGGCATTCCCCTCTCACGTCCCTGTACCGGTTTAAGAGTTGAAGTGAAGACTCCAGGCACAGCAAAGAATTCCTCTGCACCCTGTCACCACCTTCACATTCTCACTGTACTTTGAACTTTAGTATTCAGACATGCTCAGTAAAACTTTCAGGTGTGGCAACCAGAGTTACAAGAGGCAGAGACTGCCTAATGCTTGCAAGTTTGGAGACAAAATTACCTCCCTGTTCTGCACATTTTGGAGATTTTTTTTAGAGCCTACTAAGATCTCCAGAAAGTCTTATTCAGGTTCTTTTCCCCCTTCTACAGTTTCTTGGGCACAATTCCTCCACTGTGAGAATAACCCTGCAACACTGACCCCGTTGTGGTTTGAACTCCTACTATACAGCCAAGGTCTCACATGAATGTCCACGAAAGCACAGTTTCCAGCAAAAGAGATTTCAGTAGGTTAAGCCCTTCCTTACCCTTCAACAGAGGATTGCTTTGCTCATCCAGGGAGGCTCCCAGAGGTGTTCTGAAACCACAGAAGAGATTAATACTACTTAAAAAACTTGCTGCTTCATGTCCTTCCTTACAGCGTGTAACAAGCTTGTGATAGCAGCAGTACTCCCTCCCTCCCTCCACCCCCGGAAAGCACAAACATCTGAGGACTGGCAAGAACTTCCTAAACAATCCCAGCCCTCTAAACAAATACACCTTGTAGAGAAAAACAAGAAAACATGGTAACTGCAAAGCTCAAACACCTTCAGGGGCAGCAGCCCCCATCTGAGGAAAATCATAGGCTTCTCAGAAAAATACCCAGAAAAAATGGGCACGTGTTTTTGAATGGACTATTTCAATCTCACTGATGCAGCAAAAACTGTTACCATTTTTCTACACATTTAAAACTTCTTGGAGAGAGGGGTGAAAAGCTGCATTCGGGTGATCAGGAAGAATTAGGATAAAAATCTTGCCAGTTCTGATACTTTACAGATTCTTCACGCTGCTCTTATTTGGATGATCCCTCCTATTGCTGTAGCCTGAAGGGTAGGGGATTTGCAGAACCTCATGGTGCTCAAAAGGAGAAGCAGAAAACACACAAACAACAGGTCCAATCGCTCCCTGGGTTCATGCTATACTTGTTGACATTACATAGATGTTTCCACTTCTTGTCTCTGAGATATGTTTAACCAAAGACTTGTCACTACTAAGTAGCACAACATTAACTTTCAAGGCTCAAAACAAATTCAGAAATACAATACTCATAAAGAAGGAGAAAGCAGATGATTTATGTGCCTATATTGTGTATGTTTCATTTTGATTTTTAATTAGACAAACACATAAACATGCCCAAAGACCCGAAAGCAAACAGTGCTCTGATACAGTATTTATTTTGGTGTCATGGCCAAATTAAGCAAGGAAAATTTGCATCTGCTTTCTAACAGACCTTACACTTCACAACCTTATTTTTCTTTCCCCTCTGAAAAGAGGTCACTCTTTCCACATGTGGTCTGCTGATACAGAGCAAACCTCACTTCGATGCACCTTTTGCAAAGCAAAGCAAAGCCCCACCACAGAGGGACACCAAGACAACCAGACAGAGCATCCAGGAGCATAAGCATGTTTTAGGTGACAGGACAGACTCTGCCGAGGCTCAGATCTCATGTGTTTCTCTGTGTCTGTCCAGTCAGAGTCTGAAAAAACATAGGGTATATTGTCTAAACCTGTCATGCTACAACGAGCCTTATGTTCTGAGGTAGTTACTATGCTGGTTGTTTACTCCCTGGCTTTGATGGGTGCACTTTCAACCTTCTTCCTCTTCTTTCCTGGTGACAGTTCCAATGTCTCTACATTTTTGATGTAGAAATTTGCTGGCATTGACTTTGACAGCCCGGGTCAGTGCTACATGCACTGGCTGGCAAAAAACAGTAAAAGCAACCACCAAAGCTGGCACTTTCCTTTGGAAATTAAGTCACTCACCTCTGAAGCTACCAGAAAAGCACCCCTGTCAAACACTCCTTGCTGTCCTGCCTGCACGGTTGCACAGAGGCACAGTTGCCATATACCTCCTGCCTTTGAAGAACTTGTATTTAAGAACTAGACACAGCATGAGTTTAAACAAAGGACAAGTACCACACAAAAATCCTTTTGGACAACAGCATGGACAGCTCTGTCTTTCTAGACCAGGCTGGTTTTCACCAGCGAGGCCCATGGCTCTGGCTCAGAGTAGCCTGAGCACTTGGGTACATTAGGGCTGGGAGACCCTTCTAATTACTGTGCCCTCAGGATGGGGTCTCCCGGCCGAAGGCACACCATGGCAGGTTCCTGCACATCCCAGCAGCCTTGACACAAGCACGAACAGAGGAGGCAGGCCAACAAGAACAAGCAGGCAGTAAAGAGCAAGTACGTGGGTATTTGCCTGAATCAAGGGATCCTAAGGTTTTCCATCTGCTTTCACTCATCTGTTATTGTATTTTAAGATATATAACACTAACTTCTCTCAGTAGTGGTCTACAGAAGAACTGACTGAACTCTTGATGCCCACACTGCCATGGGACATAGGCACTGAGCAGGTGAGATGACCATAGGCATTCTTGGAGCTTCCTCTCAGCCCATAGGTTCGTTTGTTCAGCTACCAGTTGTGGTCGGGTGGTCTTCCAAAACAAGACAAGGATTTCGCACTGTGCTGTGAAAGTGTTTAAACCTCAGCTTTTAAAGCCTTAATTGGGCAGAAGCCATGTTTATTTTAAGCTTGCAGCAAAAATTCTCTTCTTTGTGAGGCATTTCAAGAACTCACTTCCTGCATATCTACAGGAGATGGCTCCTAAATACCTCCCACATCCCCTGTATTACGGGCAGAGTTTAAATATACTCAATCAAAATAATACACGTCACCAAGAGGGTTGATAAAAATTTCTTCTTTTCTATCGGTATAATACAAACACTTGTGTTTCAATTTTTTATAAGCTTTCTTGTTACTTCAAACATCCTTTTCAAAGTACTGAGGAGAGAGCAAAGGAGGCCTTTCTCAAAGGCATGTGATTCCCAAAAAGTGAATGAACCAGAGACTCTGGGTGACATCTGGCATTTCTTAAGCCTCTATAATTCTTATCACAGTATGATAAATACTTGTTTGTTTGTTGGTTGGTTGGTTGGGGTTTTTTGGGGGGGAGAGTTGCTTTTAGCTGGTTTTTAAAAAAAAAAA